>CM042563.1:5758483-5838483 GCA_023630585.1 Cranoglanis bouderius
CACACACAAAACTAGGACTGCTAAAAAGCTCAGCGTGGGGAGTTTACATTCTCATGTAACTCACTGACGGTACACACTATGTTACTAACATAAACATGAGTCATCACTTTCCATAGGCTGCTGCACCACACACACACACACACACACACACAGGTTGCTCCCTTAAGGCTGCTTACACTGTATGATTTGCATCATGACAATGCTACAGTGAACAAAAATGACAAAACTGTGAATAAATTCTTTGGTCATGAGTTAAAATCTGTGGTTAGATCAGTTAATGACAAATGCCGAAAATCTGGACCAAAATTCTTAGCCTAAAATTCAAACCTGTAAACATTAACACTAATTAATTAATATAATCCCGCTGTCTTAGCTTAGTTAGCAAAGAGTTCGAACTCATCCATAATTAGAAACACGAGTTTGATTAGTTTGTAAAAAAAAAATAATAAATTAAAAAATTTAAAAAAAAAACACTAAATGTTATGATTAGTCAAACCAATCAACTAATCAACAACTTAGCACGTTTACTAAGGAAAAATGTAGCTAGCTAGCAAAATTCTACTGTGTTAGCTGGTTTCCCTTTCCATGTTAGTTTAGCAAGCTTGACTAAGTAAACATTTTGTAATTCGATTTTTTAAATTTACGTAGTTCTACTAGTAAAATACAATATGATCTCTGCAATGACTAGCATCTAAAGAGTAACAATAGTAGGATGTCATGACTTTATTGCATCAGGGAACATTCTTGAGAGAATCTTAAGCCAGGCTTACACTGCCCGATGGTGAAAATTTTTGAAACTGTGACGTTCAAAGCAAACCTAATATCAAGTGGTAAGTTGTTCCAAAGCCTCGGGGCAACAGCTGCAAACGCATGGTCATCCTTGTAGAACAGCCAAAAGCAACTGACCTGAAGATCTCAGAGACCAGGGAACAGGTTAGTGATCAGTGTTGTAGGGAGGTGCAAGGGCTTTGAAGGGCTTTAAAAATAAATTTTAGTATGGGTCTGCATCTAGCAGCTGCATTCTGTCCTAAATGTAACCGTGCTAAAGAGCACTTATTAACAGCTACATACAGTATTAACAGGTATTATGGTAGTCTAAACTAGATCAAATAAACTATATATCACTTTTTCCAGGTTGTGAAAAGAGAAAGTTGAATGAATATAAAAAGAATATAAAAGAGTTATTCTACTATAATTGTTTTTTGTTGTTGTTTTTTTTTACATCAACGTGATTTTATTTTATTTACTAGCTTTATTTTATGTTATATACTAGCATCTCAGTATTCCTTCGATTTTACTCCTGTAGAGGACTGTAGGACTTGAGTCTGGTCTTGAGGTGTTTTCTGTATTCTCCTGAACTCGTCTCTGATTTATTGGCACTTGTATTTGGACTTGTCTCGGTCTTGCGAATCAGTCTAGCTAAATATGGTCTTGGTCTCAACCAAGAGATTGTAAAAAATAATGTTAATGTTCACATTTCTTCTTTTCGCATGCACAAGGTTTGACAAGAAGGAATTCCTTCTTCTAGAAAACATAGCCTAATCACTGGCTCAATGCACGATTGAAGTCAACTCGTTGAAGTCAAGGCTTGGCTTCAAAAAGGATTGGTTTTCTTGTCTCGATCTTAACGTTCTCACTTTCATTCAGGCTCAATCTCGACCCTCTTAAGACTCCGTTTTGACTCTATCTTGGTTGATCTTAGTCTTGGACTTGTCCATAGCAGTCTTGACTACGGTAGAGCAATATGGTCAATGAAAGTTGTTTTTAAATGTGTGTAAATAAATAAATGTGACCGGAGTTCACTAGTGTTGCTTCCATCATTTGGGTGTTTTGTGATTCGTTCAATTCAAACTCATAAAACAAGCCAGCTCACACTCATACTACACAATGTCCGATGAAATTTGGACAAAAATTGGTCGTGACCTCTGACAGGTCGATCGAACAGATTTATCAGGCCTTGTTTACTCTGATACTGTGCCTTGCACACATGATTTACCATCTGATTCACACAATTTGGTCACAATTCACAAAATTGTGACTAATCGTATCAAAAATGTACAGTATAAGTCCAGCTTTATCTGTATTATTTGGCACACAACAAACTGCACTGAAAAGCAACAAAAGGCATCAACGAGGCATTTCCACCCGCAGAACTGCCGCTCACTACAGTCCCCTCCAAAAGTATTGGAACAGCAAGGCCAATTCTGTTGTTTTCGCTATACACTGAAGACATTTGGGTTTGAGATCAAACGGTGAATATGAGATGATAGATCAGAATTTCAGCTTTCATTTCCTCATATTTACAACAACTCAGAAAGCTCATTTTTTCAAGTGATCAAAAATATTGGAACATGATAGGTGACTGATAGGTGTTTCTTGTTGCCCTGGTGTGCCCTGTTAAATTGATTGTTTAAAGAATTAATAGCTCTGAACATCTACTCTTGGTTTGAGCTTTAGGTTTTGCCTGCGAAGACTGCATTTGTTGTTAAAGAGGATAAACCAACATGAAGACCAAAGAGCTGTCTATGGGAGAAAAGCAAGCCATTTTGAAGCTGAGAAAAGAGGGAAAATCAATCAGAGGCATTGCAAAAGCATTGGGCATAGCCAATACAACAATTTTGTAATGTTGTGAAGAAAGAAACCACTGGTGTAGTAACAACCAGACATGGAACAGGTCGGCCCAGGAAAACAACAGCAGTTGATGACAGAAACATTGTGAGAGCTGTGAAGAAAAACCCAAAAACAACAGTCAGTGTCATCACGAACAACCCTCACAGGGCAGGGGTGAAGATATCGCAATCCACCGTTCGAAGACTTCAAGTGCAGAAATATAGAGGCCACACCACAAGATGCAAACCACTCATCAGCAGTAAGTATCCACAAAAGTTCTGGAACCAAGATTAATTTCTACCAAAGTGACGGAAAGGCCGAAGTGTGGAGAAAGAATGTATCATTGCGCTGCTGTCACATGATTGGCTGATTGGATAACTGCACGAATCAACAGGTGTACAGATGTTCCTATTAAAGTGGATGGTGAGTGTACTGTTAAATTCCCAAATCTGATCAGCCAGAAGGTGTTGATTAGCTCTCTATAACACCAGCTCTGATGGTAGTTCTGAATGTAAGGCAAATCACAGTTTTATATTAATGCACTCTGTCTAATATGTTATCATTTCTATAGTAACAGCTTACACAGGGACTTGACTGAGCACCACATTTATAAACTCACCCATAAAACCCCTGTCACGACACAGATATACATCAACACACAAGTATAAACCAGGCCTTACCAGGCTTCACCTCTTTGAGAAGGTGAAGCTGTAAGCAGATACTGTACTGATAAACCATGATACAGGGTTGGACGATTATCATACCTGGATTGTATCATATCATTACAGCCAGATGGATTTGTGAGGGTTTTGGTTGGTGCTGTTTTGGGTGTGTTGTCACCGTCACACTCCAATTAAGCTCGTTTAAAAGGGCTAAAAGGGATTGCAAAACTTACACACAAATCACACACACACACACACAGTGAGAAACAAGTTTCTGAAGTCATGCTTCAGTGGTTCTTCTGCACCGGCGGGGGTGGACGCTTAGACTTTTTCAAATATGGAAAAACTTTCTGGATATTGTGTGCATGAAAGAGAGAGAGATGTGTGACCGATAAGGCAACGGAGACTGAGTTTCATAAAGCCCTCTTAAGCCAAGTCGCGTGACTGGATGGTGTTTCGGAGAGACAAAGACGTGATGTGTGTGTGTGTGTGTGTGTGTGTGTGTGTGTGTGAGAGAGAGAGAGAGAGAGAGACAGAGAGCGAGAGAGAGAGAGAGAGAGAGAGAGAGAGAGAGATTTTTTGATGATGCTTGCCACCTCGCTATAAGCTCTTTATCTTTATTAAGCATCTCACTCTTTCTCTCTCTTTACACACACACACACACACACACAATCAGCAGACAGGGATTATAGAGGAAGTGAGATGTGTGTGTGGGTGTGTTTACATATCTCCATATATCCTATTATCCTTGTTGTGCAGATCAGATGAGGACACACACACACACACACACGTTTCTCTTACTATTTTGTGAAGACCTTCCACTGACATAATAATTAATTTAAAAAATAATATTATTTTTATATATAAAATCTATTATTTAGTTTAAGAAACAAGAAGAAGAAGTACAATTTGGACATTTGGTCCCCAACAAGATGTCATGCCATGTCAGCATTGTTAGTTTTATTAACAGAACTCTGTAAATGCTAGTACACATATGCTAGGTCTCAGTTAGCAAGCTTTATGGACTTTTAATTGTGATACTCTGTTCATACAGGGTGACTCACTCAGATTGCTGGACTGAGTGCTAGTCTGAAAACTGTACTTTGACATTTTCAAAATGGCCGACACTCCGAGCGAGAATGCTGGTATTCTGCAGAAGCTAAACTTTAGAGCGGCCATTTTGTTTTTCGAAATTGTCCGTTGTTCCTGTTACTGTGCAGTAAATTTGTCATCTACATTCAGTGCAAAATGTTAATGTTCGATTCGAGACGTTACCACCTTTCTAAGATCCTAATACTAGATAGTCAAGTACATAGTGTAAGAGAGTCGGGCGTAGTGTGCGATATGAGATGGAATGTCCTTCACACATTTTTGATTAAATTTTTTGGAGCAGGTTAGTTATCTAAAAACACTTGTTTCTCTAGTAGCAGGCCACTTTTTGGTGTGTGTGTGTGTGTGTGTGTGTGTGTGTGTGTGTGTGTGTGTGTGTGTTGGTGGTGTGCACTGCCTTTTTAATATTATACGTTAAAAATAATAAAGACCCAATTAAAAAAAATAATAACATACTTATTTGTGTACATAAGCCACAAAGTATTATATATATATATATATATATATATATATATATATATATATATATATATATATATATATATATATATATATATATATACACACACACACTTATGTACCTACATTTTTATGTATTTACTTTGTTACTTATACATTATGGGTATACTGTACATACTTACTTACTTACTTATTTAAATCCATATATACACGCATAAATATTAGTTTTGGTCCTGGGCTGAAGTTTTGGAGTAAGAGAATATTTTGAGTGTGTGTGTGTGTGTGTGTGTGTGTGTGTGTGTGTGTCCTGAGTAAAGTTTGCCTGCTGTGGATGAAACCTTAAAATATTTGGATGATATCAGCAGTGAGAGCTGAATCACAGAGAGACTTAGTCATTGCTGAAATTATTCACCACTCAGTGTGTGTGTGTGTGTGTGTGTGTGTGTGTGTGTGTGTGTCTGACTGTCTGTCTGTCTGTCTGCTTCAGCTAGTCACTAGAGGAGTCAAAAAGGTAAGTGCATGCACACACACACATTACACACACAAATCTTTATGTTTTGTTTACTACTATTACTGATAATAATAATAATAATAATAATAATAATAATAATAATAATAATAATAATGACTCATTTTGTAATGAGATGTGTGTAAAGTTGTGTACGTGTAGTTTGTAGATTTCACTGCTGTAATTAAAACCAGATTTCTTTTTATATTTCATCAAACTAATACACCAGTGCCATCTACTGGTCACAAGTGTGTACTGTCTCAATTAATCACCTCACCTTAGTGCTTTGTGTTTATCTAACCATGTATCTTACACAGTTCTTTACCAAGGGTAAAGAGGTAGAATCTAGTCGCCAAACACTTCAACAATTGAAGTTAGTAGATACTTGATTTGATACATTATGAAACTCAACTCTAAGAAGCCTAATGACTGCTAATAAACTAGCAAACAAGTAAATAATTCTTGGCAGGTTAATCCTATGATGCGTAATTAGCGTTATGCTAACGGTATCATACATTTGCTTAGGGAGTCACAAAAAAACAAAGGAAAAACTTTTAAATACACAGTCTGCTGATGCTGTGTGTGTGTGTGTGTGTGTGTGTGTGTGTGTGTGTGTGTGTGTATGTGTGTGTGTCTATATGAACAGACCACCATTGTAACACCAATAAAACAGCCATAAAAGTATATTTAGGAGTGTGTATATCATCGGTTAGCAAGATTTTCTGCCCGAGTGCTGATGTCTAAATGGTCATGAGCTCAAATTTATTTTACGCAGCAGTACGAAGTGCCCCTGAAGTATGCACTAATAACAAATAGTCTAGAAATAGTTATTCATGCTAAAGAGTAATAAAACTCATGGTCAGATTTTAGCACCTGGAAATACATTCATTAACATAGTGTGGTTCATTTGGGCCAGACGATGCAAGATGTGTGTGTGTGTGTGTGTGTGTGTGTGTGTGTGTGTCCAAATCTCTGTCCACTTGGGAATGGGATTTTCAAAATAATGGTGTATATATAACACTGCTGTAACTCTGGGTGTAGTTTTATGCAGACAGGAAACAGGGGTGTGTCAGGTGATATGTAGTGGAGTGTGTCCTGGGTGATTGGGTGTAAATCGTGTGTGTGTGTGTGTGTGTGTGTGTGTGTGTGTGTGTGTGTGTGTGTGTGTGTGTGTGTGTTTCTACTGTAAGTGCCAGACTTAAAAAAAAAATTTTTTTTTTAAAGAACCATTAAGCCAACAGCCAGTGGTGCCATTTCAAATTTTATCTCATTTATCTATCTATCTATCTATCTATCTATCTATCTATATATATATATATATATATATATATATATATATATATATATATATATATATATATATATATATATATACATTTAGCTTATTATAATTTTCAAATATGGTAAAGTGTGTAAAGGCATGAAATATGTAAATTTGTGAAGTATGTAAAATAATGAAGTGTGTAAATTAGAGAAGTGTGTAAATTTGTGAAGTATGTAAAGTAATGAAGTCTGTAAAATTGTATTTTAGCTTATAATTTGATGTGTAAAAGTAAAAAATTGTATGATTGTCCTGAGGGTTAGTTGAAGTGTGTGTTGAAGTCAAGTGCAAAGCGTGCAAAGTAGTGCAGTGCATGACATAGTGATACACATAATACTGATGTGTAAAGTAATGAGCTGAGTAATGCAATGAAGTGTAATTTAGTGAAGTTTATGAGGTTGTGAAGTGTGTATAGTAGTGATGTGTGTGTAGTGAAATGTGTAAAGAACTCTGTGGAAAAGTTAAAAGTACGTAAGTGTGTAAAATAGTGAATTGAAGTGTGTAAAGTCATGAATTGTGTAAAATTGTAAAGTATAAAGTTGTGAATTGTGAGGTGTAGTGAAGCATGTAAAAAGTGTTTACAATAGTGAATTGTGTAAAGAACCATGTGGGATAGTTAAAAGTGTAGTGAAGCATGTAGTAAATTGTGTGCATTGGGTAGCAACATATGCAAAAGTGAAATGTGTGACGCATAGAAGTGTGAATTCAAGTGTTTAAAGTAGTAAAGTGTATTAAAAAAATTAAAGCATTTACAGTAGTATTTTTTTTTAAGTGACGTGTGTAAAATAGTGAGGTGTGAAAAGTACTAAAGTGTCTAAAGTAATGAAGTGTGTAAAAGTAGTGAAGTGTGTAAAGTAGTGGTGTGTAAAACAGTGAAGTATGTAAAAATAGTGAAGTGTGAAAAATACCAAAGTGTATAAAGTAGTGACGTGTGTAAAAAAAAAAAAAGCAAAGCATTTATAGTAGTAAATTATGAAAATAGTGTGTAAAGTGTGTAAAAAGTGTGTAAAGTAGTGCAGTGTGTAAAGTAATGAAGTGTGTAAAATAATGAAGTGTGTAAAACAGTGGTGTAAAAAAATACTGAAGTGTGTAAATTAGTGAAGTGTGTAAAATAGTAAAGTGAGTAAAATGTATGTATGTATGTATGTATAATAGGAAAGTAAAGTTTACAATAGTGAATTGTGTAAAATAGTGAGGTATGCAAAGCAGTCAAGTGTGTAAAATAATAGGATCTGTAAAGTAGTAAATTGGATAAAGTTGTGAATTGTATAAAATAGTCAAGTGTATAAAGTAAGTAAGTGTGTAAAATATTAAAGTGTATAAAACAGTTAATTTTCAAATATGGTAATGTGTGTAAAGTCATGAAATATGTAAAGTAGTGAAGTGTGTAAAATAATGAAGTGTGTAAATTAGTGAAGTATGTAAAGTAATGAAGTCTGTAAAATTGTAAACGTATGTAAAGTAGTGAAGTGTGTAAAATAATGAAGTGTGTAAATTAGTGAAATGTGTCAAATTGTGAGGTATTTAAAGTAGTGAAATGTGTAAAATGGTGGGGTGTTTAAAGTAGAGACATGTATAATGTTATGAATTGTGTAAATTAGTGTTTAAAGATGTGAATTGTGGGATGCAGTGAAGTGTGTGAAATAGTAAAGCATTTAATATAGTGAAATGTGTAATATAGTCAAGTGTTTACAGTACTGTAGGGGAGTGAGGTAGAACAGTGAAGTGTAAAATCGTGTAAAGTAGCGACCTGATTAAGGTAATGAAGTTTAATGTGGTTATGTAGCAAAGTGTATTGTGAATTTTGTAAAGTGCTGAGGCATGTAAGGCTTTGAGATGTTTACAAGGTAGTGAAGTGTGTAAAAGTGAAATGTGTGGTACACTGAAGTGTGTTAAGTAGTGAAGTATGTAAGTATGTAATGTTAAATTGTATATAGTGGGTATAGAAAAGAATCACTCCCCTTTAAAATAATCACATTTTGTTGCTTTTCAGCCTGAAATGAAGACGGACACAGTTTTTGTTTTACCCAGCTGTATTTACTCAGTGCAACTTATAACATCCAAGTGAAAGATATAACACCAACATGTCAGAAAATAAATAAATAAATAAATAAACAGAATCACTGAGTTGGAAAAAGGATCACCCCCTCCTAAAAATGACTTGTAAACTCAATAAGGTATAGCTAATCATTTTCTCAGTGGCACACAAAGCCATTTGACTTTCAACTGTGATCAGCTGTGGTCATTTTGATTAGCTCAGCATGAAAAGAGCTTTCCTGGAGCATTTTGTAGTGCAACTGAAGCAAACAATCAACTATGGGTGGCAAGGCACTGTCAAAAGATCTCCAGGATAAAGTTGTGGACAGGCACAAGTCAAGAGATGGATACAAAAAAAATTCAAAGGCTTTATCAATGCCTAGAAGCACAGTGAAGTCTGTTATTGGTGATTCTGTTTTTATTAAAAAGAAAAAAATTCTGACATGTTGGTTTTATATCTTTCACTTGGATGTTATAAGTTGCACTGAGTAAATACAGCTGGATAAAACAAAAACTGTGTCCGTCTTCATTTCAGGCTGAAAAGCAACAAGATGTGATTATTTTAAAGGGGGGTGATTCTTTTCTATACTCACTGTAAATAAGCAAAATTATCTGTCTATCTATTCTGTGTCACATTTAAAAAACATTGGGGGAATTAACCCTTTACTGCATGGTGTTGCTATATGGTAACAATTAATTTATCCATTGTTTGGTAGGCAATACAGAAATGTACAGAAATTGTTTTATTAAAGGTCATTAGTTTGGGGGTTTCCCTTGTGCAGTAGTAGACACTTAAAAATAGAGCATGACATCAATCTCCAGACTTCATGGTGGTTTTAGGTATCCATGCTCATGACAATCACCCTGGAAACCAAATATTTTATATCTTAAATTACAACTTATTTTGTGTCCTGCATTAATGTGAAAAAGTCACGAACGAAATATGAGTTATAGGAATATTATTTGTTGAGGGTGTGTCTGTACCTGGTGTGATGTGAATTTGCTAAAGAGTTCCTGGTATCTTCCTTTCCACTTGTCTGCCTCTACCTGCAGATCCAACATGGCATCTACGTCCCATCTACAAAGAAGGAGCTAATATTTAAAAAATATTCTCGCTCTTCACTCCTCAGTTCCTACGCATTTAAAGAATTCTTTGTGTGTTACCTGCTGCAATGCATTTTGGGTTGTGCATCTTCTCCAGCAATCGCCTCAGCTTTTGAGTTCTTTCTGAGATCCAACAGTTCTTCCTGTAACCTGTTCACCTGCAGAACCAGGGCCTCCTTCTCATCATTCAGGCAGTCTTTAAACCTACACACACACACACACACACACACACACAAAATGTCCAAGAAAAAACAAAATGCCACTGGACTTCCATCACCTACTGGTAACAGCAACACACACACACACACACACACACACACACACACACACACCTTTTGATGCAGCATATCCAGTTGCGTTGTTGTTCACACAACCACTCGACCTGCTCGGCCATCTCCCTGAGTTTGTGTACGCTGGCTGTGTTTTCGCACTGCAGTTCCAGCAATGTTTTCTGGTGGGTGCTGTTTTGCTCGTTTAGTTCCTGCTGCAATGCATCATGGGCCTTCTGTAGCTCCTGCAGGTCATGAGACTTACTGACCAATCAGAATAAGATCAAACAGCACAGTAGGTGCATTCAGTGTTAAAACCTACTCACGTAAACACACAAATAAATTCAACATGCATAGTCATTAACATAAATGCACAGATTAACAAATCAAACATAAAATATAAAAACAAACCCACTATTTAACTGTCTAATCAGAAAGGAGAGTAATTTTATTGAATTTTAAATGAGCTGTGCAAGTGTTGGTACCTCTCCAGCTCTTTCTGCAGATTTTCTGTATGCTTGGCATGGAGCTGGGCCTCTTGGTGGAGCTGCGCCTCCAGGCCCTCTGCCTTTTTGGTTGCGTGCTGGGCCTCCTGGTGGAGCTCGTCCACAAAGCCCATTAGCTGCTTCTCAGTGGACTGTAGATATTGCAGCTCTGAGCTTATCGACTCCAAGTGAACACTCAACAGAGCCGTATCACTTGCACTCGCAACATGCTACACACACACACACACACACACACACACACACACACACACACTTAATTAATGCTATGCCTATATCCAAATCTAGTCACAGTAAGTAAAAAGGTGAAAAATAAAATAAAATAAATTAAAGCTTCAGTTTAAGTTTAAGATAAAATTTTGCTCATGGTTGCGGTACATGCAAAAGGGAAATAGTTCGGTTTCAGAACTATATATAGTAAAAAATCTCAAGATTTCAGCATGTGAATGATTTTCCCAGGCCATATATACACATATATAAACACACATTCACACATTAACACAAAGTATAGACACAATCGTAAACACAATATATACTTTTGTTAACTAAACAAGTATATTGAGACACACATTCATGAACATAATGTCCACATACAGTCATAATACAGTATTGTTACACACACATACACAAATAATCTGCATTCCATAGGAACACACAAATAATAAAATAAAGTCTGCCTTTTTATTACCATCATTCCTTTCTCAACATGTTACATAAAACAGAGGACAAAGGCAGGAATGTTCACTTCTAATTCACATGTAGCTATATTTTATATGTTATTAAACACACCGATAATGAGATCCGGCTTTTTAAGACTGCTGTGGATACGAAACTCAAACTTACTGCCTACATTTATTGAGCAGAACGAGTCCAAACACAGCAGTGACGCTCTTCACACACATATTTTTTTATTTATTTTTTTATTTTTATTTTTTTACTTCTGGCTTGTACACTTCTTGTAGCATATTGTGTTGCCTTATGAACATATTAGCAGGCTCCAAGTGCCTACAAATTCAGCATACAAAAAATAAATCATTTGCAGTATTTCACTGAAGGTACCTGTTGGTGTTGGAGTTTTTCGAGTAGCTCCTGGATGGTGTTTTCTTTCTGACGGAGCTGCAAATACACAGCTTCCAACTCTACCTGCAGAACCCGCACTCTCTCTCTAGATAACACACACTCTCTCTCCAACGCTGCTACACACACGGCACACACATACGCAAACTTGTTACAGTATAACATCCAGTATACACAAAATGTAACTGAGGGACATTAAAGAATCATACAGGACAAGGAGGCATCAGTATAGAGTAGAAATTGTTGAGGGTCATGTGTCGAGTGATATGAGGGGGGCTTTGGATTGAGAGAAAAAGAAAGAGAGAGAGAGAAAAAGAGAGAGAGAGAGCGAGAGAGAGAGAGATTGTGTATTTAGGGGGGGAAAACGGTTTTTGGAGCGTTTATCATGGAGGAGCATTTTGGACTGAGAGAGAGAGAAAGAGAGAGAGAGAGAGAGAGAGAGAGAGAGAGAGAGAGAGAGAGAGAGAAAATACACTACAGTCCCCTCCAACACTATTAGAACAGCAAGGCCAATTAATTTGTTTGTGCTATACAAAGACACTTGGGTTTGAGATCAAAAGATGGATATGAGACGAGAGTTTAGGAGTTACACAACATATGGCTCACTTTTCTCCCATAAACAGCTCTCTGGTCTTCACATTGGCTTATCCTTTTTAACAACAAATACACAGGCCAAACTGAAGGCTAAAACCAAGAATAGATGTTCAGAGCAATTTATTGTTTAAACAATCAATCTAACAGGACACACCTGGGTCACGTGTTCCAATATTTTTGCTCTGAAATTCTAAACTCTCATTTCATATTCATCTTTTGATCTCAAACCCAAATGCCTTCAGTCTACAGCAAAAAAAAAAAAAAAATGAACTGGCCTTTCCATCCCAACAGTTTTGGAAGTTTTGGATACCACAACACAGACATCACTTATTGCTTATTGCTAATAGTGGATGGATTTCTATTTATTTATTTATTTTAGTTTTTTTGTTTAATTAGTGTAGTGTGCTTGGTAGATCTGTTCCAGTGAAAGTTAGCTTCCAATTAGCAAACAGCCTCTAAAGTTGTTTAAACGTATCCTTTTCTCAGTCATGTTTTCTGGTGCATTACATTTTTTTTTTCTGCTTGTTGCGTGTTCATTAGCATCATCCCTGAATTAGCATGAGTGCCTAGAAGTGTTTTTTTCTTCTTCTTTCTTTTCAGTCCGTACAGCATTTCACAGAATTTTTTTGGGGATTGTTGCGGCCAAAAATGCCTGATTTTGCTGCAGCTTTTTTAAAACTGCGATGTGGAATTTTTTGTGCTTTTTTTTTTTTTTTTTTTTGCAGAAAACTACTCGAATTGCACTAAATTGTTTAGCATGGTCTTTCGCAGTGATGTTTGTTGGTAAATGAGACCTTCCAGTTGTACTCATGTTCGACGCACATGAATCGAAGAGGGATTTGGCTGAATGCGCGTTGTGATGACGTCGGATGACGTGTATTAGCCCAAATCTGCGGTAATTTTGAAAAATTGCGAGTGCCTCAAAATATTGCGGAGTTTGTTTGATTTCGCATTCATTTCTGAGATTGCAAAATCCTGGAAGGGCTGGGGGTTTTTTTTTGTATAAATTGTCTATTATTTTAATTATATAAACCCTACGTTGTTTATTGTTTAGCATTACGTTCTCAGAAAGAACAGTACCAAACTGTCCTTGTAGCTGGGGTGGTACCATCAAGGGTACGGTTTTTGTACCTTTGAATAAGGCTTTAAATTTACATCAGTAGTCTTTAAGGTTCAGTTACTATATACCTTAAATAATTTTTAAAGGTTAACTATATTCATGTTTCCACATTTTTATTTTATTTATTTATTTTAAATATACAGTGTAGTTTTTGAAACGTATCACTTATCATTTAGCATCCCATGAAGGCTAATTACTAGTTAAAGTTTTTTTTTTTTTTTTAGAACTATGCATTTGTATATTATCACACAGTAATATTTAGCAATGATACTTGTGTTTCTGTCACTATGTTTCGCTTTATTTAAGCTGTAAGTGATTATCAATGGAATTAGCAGTTAATACATGATCACTAAAAACTGTTTAATGCCTATTATTACGCCTTCTATCAATTTGGCCCCTAAACCCTATGTGTTACTAATCAATATAATGGTTATAGTTTGATAATCACTTTTCCTTTTATAGATCTGTGGACTATTTCAAGACTATAAAGTGATATTGCTCTGTCTTACCTTTCTCCTGTGCCAGACGGTTGCACTTGGCTGTGAGATACTGAATCTGACTGTAGTCTTCATCTCTCTGCACTCGGAAAAACCTCCTCATCACCCTGCGCTTCTTTCTTCTCTATCTCTTTTCTCAGCTTCACTCACTTGCACTTTTTATTCGGAGGGCGAAAGAGCAAGCTCCAGATGGCGCTACTGTCGCCTCGGGCCATGAAATTGTCTCACACCCATACACGATCCCTTTCACCTTTATGGGTATCAGAAGAAGCTGTTTTCCTTTCCAAGCCTTTGCCTGAAGATAATCTGAAAGTTTTATGTAGATAGCGAGTGGCTTTAGCCGCACAGGCATGTTGTAGCTAGCAGAGGGATTTTGCTGGGGGGGATTTTCCTTTCTGCTGCACATTCTCTAACCATACAAGAACGCCTTAAAACTACCTACATCAGGGCTCAGGCCCAAATTCTATATCTAGGCAAAAGTAGAAAGACGAAAATGCAGCTAATGCAACAGATTCACTGAATGCATCAAATGTGTTTCAGGGACATTTCCTTTCATATGCTGATGAGACACGGCTCTAGCGTAATATGGAATGACGCACAAGTTAGCTCCATGTTACGACAGAGCGATGAGGCGCTTGTATTTGGGAATGAAAGAATGCACGCGATACTCTGCCTTGACCCTGTATCTCTAAAGGTCAAAGGTCACAAACAAATCTAGTCATTTTCATTGGTTTTCGAGAACAAGAAAAGTTGAGAATTTGCTTAAAAATGGCATTTATTTAAAAAAAAAAAAAAAGAAAGAAAGAAAGAAAGGAAGAAAAGAAAAAAGAAAAGTAAAATGAAAACAACACCACCATGTTTTAGTTATAAGCAGCTTAGGACACCTAGATGAAACATAAGGTTAAACAAGCAAAATATTTGAAATGAAACGTTTACAGCGCTTTGGATTAACTAGAAATGTGTGAATTCTTTTTATTATTATTATTATTATTATTATTATTATTTTGCATGTAGCTAATAAATTCAACTGTACATGACTTCACAGGCTCATCCTTCATCTTGACTCATAGTCAGGTTTAAAAGTCTGAGACCAAAAACTGATTTTATTCCAAAAAAAAAAAAAAAACACTGGACAGTACAAGCCCACAAGAGACAAATTACAAGTGACACATCAGCAACTTGTCCTTTGCTAGCGTGAATAAAAACAGTTCTTGGTGGTTTTGGACTCCCGACTGTACACAGACTGAATTGGCCGACGTTGTTGAATGAAAGTACCCTTTGGCGAATATATGAAATGTGACACTCGACCTTATTGCAGGACAAATGTCTGATAAATACGTTGCAATAATTTATCAACTTGCAGTCAGTCATGTTCTTACATGGTTACAGTTACACAGTACAACAACACAGGAAGAAATAAATAACGTGAAAAAATAAAAATGAACGTAACAAATATGTCAGTGCTTCTAAACGTTTTGAAAAGACTCTAGGACCTCGCATTAATGTTTTTGTAAGAAAAGTCGAACTAAATTGAAAAATCACTTCCCACACCTTCAGTGATTCAATAAGCCAGGCCACGTTGTGTCCAAATTTTCTTTAGTATTCGCACAAGAGCTACAAGCCTAATAAAGCTAACAAGTAATAAATGCCTATGAAGACAGATTAGCATAAAGCTAACGGAGTGCTGAGATCATCTCGCTGACCTCAAACAGATTTCTGACACATTTATGCTTTAAAATAGCTTAAAATTCTCGTTACTTGCCCCTTGAATCAAGTTTGAAAATACTTCAAGATAAAGTTAGCGTGACGCTAATCTTTCTCACAGCTCCAGGGCGCACAGCATTTAGACTAAAATGAGTAGCGTCATGCTAACTGTGTATCCGTGTTTTTACCTCGATGTTATTCTTAAACAGACTCGCTTACATGGTGCTGACACAAACTTACCTCACAGCTGAAACCAATAGCGGTGGCCATTTTGAAACGGAATCGCTTACTCGTATTTATATATTTAAATTTGCAAATACACTCACTTTACAACTATATGAAATAGTCTATGTGCTAATGCTACTACATGACGCTGTTTGAAGTATGATGATTTCATAGAACAGTTAGCATAAGGCTAATCTTTCTCACAGCTCCAGTGTACACAACATTAAGATTAGAATGATTAGCATCATGTTAACTGTGTAGTGAAATAATCACTATTTTTTTTTTTTTTACCTCAGTGTAAAAAAGGGTGCTGACACGTTTGAAGCGAGTGTGATGATTTCAGAATACGGTTAGCATGATGCTAGTCGGTGCTCAGTTGCTTGTCAGCAAAGTGAGTGTTGTAGCTCCTATACTCCATTATGTCTGGTTTGATTACTCTATTATCTCATGGACACTCTTTTAAGAGAGCTGGCTGTGAAGTGCACACTTCCACAGAAGGTGTGCCGTGCATTGTCCAGGGTATCGCCACGAAATTGAGAGATTATACATTAAACAACAGTGAATGGCTCTGGCGTTTGGTTATGGGATGGAATTGCGCTACCTATAATGCAGTGGTGGCGGCAGACAGTGCATTTTACGTGAATAAATAATAAACTAACCCATGTTACACGAAAATTCAGTACACTTTTAAAAAAATATTACACAGCAGATTCACCAAGCTAAAGGCTAAAGCTAAAGGACGCGCTCCAAAATGACCGAGTCTGCGATCAGTTCTAACCACAGACTTCGTAAAGAGAATCGTCTATCCATATTAGCTTTTTTTTTTTCCCCATGGCATTATACATTCTACGTTCTGTAGAGAAGCGTCAATCATGCCTGCAAGAAAGAAAGGAAAACGGAGAAGAAGAAAAAACCTAGAAACATCGCTAATGCACAAAATAAACAGCAAAAACAACAGCTTTCTGAGGTCAAACCGATCCCAGTGACAACTTATTGCACTGATTTCCTCTTAACACGGATGGCCAGTCACTATAAATAATAAAGACGACAATAAGAACCACGACAATAGCCATGGTGAGAATGTATGTCGATAAAAATAGTTCTCCGCTTCACCACTGCTGCCAGCTGAAGTCGTCGTTTGACCCGAAGACGAGGAAGAAGCCCAGAATGGTGCCGAAAATGACAATGTTTCCTGTCAGGACGAGAGCGCAGGCCCCCCAGGCGATCTGTACACACAAATATTAATTAGTTATAATCACCACCATAACCTATTACTATGGGCCATGTTGTCTTTTTATTCCTTAAATCATATTTTGTCATAAAGTATAAAAGAACAGGCTCCTCCAGAACGGAACGCACAAAGTGCTGGTGGTAGCATATTCTGTTTATGATAACGCTACTGTGCACGTCGAATCTTCGGCTATATCGTGTAACCAATCATTTGCATATGCCTGGGTTGAGCAGTAGTGACGTGTAGGGAGGTTTAGCGCACAGATATTTGAACACGTTCCCAAAATGTGCTTCAATCATAGAAAAGCAATGTTTACCACACTAGCTCGCGCGAATATGATTGGCAGGCCGAAGGCAGACACAACGATCCCTGTGGTGAGGAAAATGGCCAGTTCTTTGCAGGCGTTACTAGCCGAGTCTGTATCGTCCACCACACGCCGAGAGATGCAGTACGGGATAGGAGACAGGATGTAGAAGAAGAGAAGGAATAGCGGCCAGTATTCACTATGGAAAAACACACACACACACACACACACACAATAACCATTAGCTATTATTCATCATTGTGCTGTTAACACAATGCTTAATAACTAGAACATTTATTAGAGGTCGACTGATTGATCAGTAAAAAATCCACACCGATAGTTTTTCCCAGTTGCGTCCATTGCGGAAACGGCTGAGAGGGGTCTGTCGTCATTATACAGTATGAGAGAGGCAAAATAAAATCTATCACTGACCAATTTTGTTGTGTTATTTGAAGTGTTTTTTGATTCATTTCGGATGTCTCTATTTTTATTTGCTATTTGGAGTGTTACTTTTAGGTTCAGTTTGGATGTACATCTTTTATTTACTTTAATATTTATTAATATGTAATATATATATATATATATATATATATATATATATAATTTTAAAAAGTACAGTACATTTTCATGGTACAGTCAGTACTGTTTATTTTTGTAAAAACGTTCAGCAATATTTTACTTTGGGTGTTATGTTTTCATTCAGTATCAGTTTTAAAAACTATCGGTTGATTAATCGGTTATCGCCAGGTACTGCCCAACCTAGTTATCGGTATCGGTATCGGTAAAATCCGATAAAATCGGTCGACCTCTAACATTTATTATTCAAGTCTAGCATGACTTATAAACCTTCTCAAGCATTATTATTATTACCGTACTTCTTGATGCTTTGCTGTGTAAGTTGCAGCAGATTAAAAACACGTAGTATTGAAAATCTGTTAAATATAACACTCATGTATCATTACTCTAAACTTATAACATGTAAACATTTCAAGTTAAATAATTAAACTCACTTATACACAGGCAAGGCACAGCCAAGCATCAGAAACATGAGGCCAATGGCTCCACCGAAGGAGAGGCTGATCAGGGCTGGACATGAAGAGGAAACAGACAGTTAGTCAATTTTTCATTTGACAATAATAACGGCCCAACCTTTTTCGTTTCACGATGTAATTACACTATTGTAGCTGTTCTCATTGGTCAAATATTTTGACTGTAAATGAACAGCTTCCTCAGCAGTCATACAAACTATCTGTAGTTCAGTGACTCTGTAGCAGATTTACCCAAATCACATACATTAATGTAAACTATTTAGCTGAAGGAAGATCACCGGACCAGAGAAGTCTTCACACGTTAATTTTTTAAATGGGAACTAATTGTAGGTAGGAACTAAACTTGTGAGCGGGGAACTGAAGAAAAGTCGGACCACACGCGCAATAGGATTAGTCGGCGGAATCGTTCGTGCGAATAGCTTGGATTCATCGCTTTACCGCATCATACCTCGCGTGGAATTGAGAAAATGGCACACAATCAGTTTGTTTGAATAACTTCCTGTTTACTACCCCGTTCCCTTGTTTGATGGACAGCCTGTGTAACGCGCACAGGAAAACGAGCATTTCCACCAATTCAGGTTTAAGGAAAGTGCAGGAGGGCGTAATAATATTACCAGCCATGGAGTCTGGAACTGCTCGTGAAAACCGGGAGCCTTTGGAGCTTGTGAGATGAAGGAAGGGGGCGGGGCTTCCAGGCTGTGTCAGTTAGTTAATATTGGAGCGTTCAAAATGCTGATCGGCTCATTTTATTGGGGAGAAAAAAAGATTTTTGCGTGATGAGTGTATTGGTGTACACCGATGTTCAGCTGTGGGGGCTGGTCAGGTCTTGGTAAGAGCCTATAGTATAATCAGAGTAAACGTCACTCAATATCGTGGCACTGTAATATCGTTATATCGCAAACGCTTCATTCTAGGATTCCAGAAGTCACTTCCCGACTTCCCGACAAACCATGAATCAGCCTTACTGACGTTGGCAGTGTTTGTTCCCTTGAGATAAATCCATCCTGTTCAGAAGGCAGCATATGGACTGCTATCTAAAAGTCCTTTTTAGGTCAGATCGGAAGAAGCATCACATTCGTCCTTCTCAGAGAAGGCGAGACTCAATTGTCTCTCCGACTTTACTGTTAAAATGCTCCTCAATGATGTAGTCATGTAGGGTTTTTTTTTTTTTCCAGGTAGAAATGTTCACTTCCTTAAATGGTGTAATGAGTCATTTTTAAAAGATTTAACTGTTGCCAGAGACTCCTGTGGGTTACAAAAGTGATGTTTGTCAGCCATTTCCTCTCATGTAACATTTTTCTCAGCCTTCAAAAGAAGCACATTTACAGAATTTCACACACTTGCTCTTAAAACCGCACTTTCCCTCAAAATGGTTTTGACACTGGGTGTTTTGATTAAATTAGTACATATTTAATGAGAAATCCCATCAAATTCTTGCACTGGTGTGTGGAAATGTGGAACTTTTATAGTAAAGGTACTAAAATCAGTACTTAGAGATATTGTATACGTTCTCCGAGTCTTCCCTAGGTTATAACTTCTTATTCCAAATCTAAATCACTCTTTAGTATAACAATTTTTAAACGCATGAAATCGCCGCAATCGTTTCATCTCAATCTACCTACGTGCTAGGTTAGAGTTCAAAGCGAACGGAGAGGAGTCCGATCCAGTATTCCCTCGGCTCGGATACACCTCATTTGGCTGATCGTCTGATTATCAAGCCCCTGCTGAGATCAATCAGTGGATGGATGGGATTTATTGATCTCCAAGGGAAATGTGGGTGTAATAGAAAAGCAGGACACGATGGCTGAGAAACACTGCGACTGTGCACTGCCGATGGAGTGGACTGGTATTAGCACTCACGTGATTCATCATGTGATTCTGCAAACAAGTCACCCTGAACTCACCACTGATGTAAGACAGCTCCCGGCTGTGTGTTAAATATAAATAGGTATTACTGTGATGTATTCCTTTTTGCATTAAAGCAGTTTGCCGTAATTTGACATAAAATCTCAGCAGACATCGAGAAGCCGCTTACATGACACTGAAAGCTCCGTCTAATATAGGCTACTAAATAGAACGGTTTTATATAGAGAACACAGCATAGTGTTACTATATTATATAATCAAGGAAATCTTAAAATGTATTTACACTTCTCCCTGTCTCAGTCGGGCAAAGAGATGGATGACGTGCAAGTGTGACTTTTGTTTTCTCGAACGTCATTACTTAACGTCATTATTTATCACTTTTCCATCTCCCCCCTTTTAAAAACAAGTGGGATTCGTCCACACTTATGGGCGACATTTAGACACAGTTTGTGCCACGTAAGCAACAAATCCAGACGTTTTCTGACTGGAGACATAACTGTGTAGCTTTGCTGGGACTCCTTTTGGTTAATGTAAAAAGTATACAGCACTCACTGACGATAAGGGTTAACTTGGAGCTGATAAAAGAAGCAAACATATGCATAATGTTACGCAAGAAGTACGAATTCTGTCATTTAAATCATGGTTGAATAACTTATCTCAAACCATAAAGCGTTACAGTTGTCCCAGCTCTCCCTTACTGCAGGAGACATTCCTTTTCCCATTTACTTTAACACTATATTTTGTTTCGTAGGTAGTTTTTTTTTTTTCTGAGCCTAGACAATTATTCCAGCATCTGTCAGATCGGCTATTTCCGGAATGTCCACTTCCATGGCGGAAAAAGCCGAACTGCACACGGTTCTCCTCCGTTATCTTAAGCTATATTATAGTAATCATGAACCTCAGTAAAAACAAAGGTGTTTAGCTTTTACATACATCATATTGCCCAGGTAAGTCCCAGATGCTTATGCATTCAGTTTATTAGTTAATATTAACCCGTTTATTAATAGCGTCTCATACGTGGCTCAGGAAACCTAATAAACTAATAATGTGAGGTAATTAGCTAATAATTAGGCTCATATTAATGCGCTAATTAGAAAAGCTTTCGGGGTTGGCCTGCAGAAATTAAAACTGACTTAAATATAAAACATGTTAAATATCATAACCGCATAAGTGTTATTATAAATAAATAGATAGATAGATAGATAGATAAATAAATAAATAAATAAATAACACATTATTACAAAGTAATGCCACTAGCTCGTTTAGCGTAGCAACGCTAGCCGGCGGTAGCAACCGAGCTAAAAAGCTTCATGCCACAGACCCCACTCAGCGCCTCCATGCTTTAATCAACAATTATTTCCGACCAATAATGCACGTGATCACAAATATTAAACCACTTACTCACCTTTAATCCCGGCCATTGTTTCTACATACAAAAAAAAAAAATCGGCGGGACGTCAGAGACTCCTCCGTATATGTCGCGCACCGTCAACACAAGAGAACGAAACAAGGGATGCTAGAATTGATCCGCATCGCATATCCATAACGCGCTTCCGGTAAAGGTTAGTTTGGAGATCGGCGCTACTGTTTATCAAAGTGCGCATGCGCTAGACGGTTATTTCCTTCGGTTTGTAAGAGTTCTCATTCATTAATACAAAGCTGAAGGTGCTATCTAGTGACGCTACAAACGCCTGTTCATTCTGGTGGAGTTTGTTGTTTTGTTTAGATAAAAGAAAATGAGCAAAATGTCATTTAGGGGGGAAAAAAATAATTAATTAAAAAATATATACTACCCTGCTTCTGCGATGTATTATACTTCCGGTCGCAGAGGGATTTGTTTACTAAAATGGCCGCTATGAGAGCTTGCACTCTGGACTGTTTCCCTGAAAATATTTTAATTGAAATTTTATCCTACTTAAATGTCCAAGAACTCATTCGCAATGGAAGGTAAAACGAAATATATATATAAACATATATTTTAAGTACATTTTTAATACATTTCGACAGTTGCCTGAGTCCCAGAAGTAGTTTTGGTGGATTAAATAGATTTACACAGCTGTTTTCACGTTTACAAAAACAATACGTACGTAAAAATAAAACATATATCTATCATTAATAATCTGTGGAGACATATTATGAATATGACTGCTTTAATAATACATTGACAGTGTCTGAAAACATTACCAAGTTGTCAAGAGATGCTCTGGTGCAACAACCGGAAGTAGCAATAAATAAAATAAACAAAAAGACAACCTATCGGTTTTTTTTTTTTTTTTTTAAAGGTTTGTGAAATTTGAGTATGACTTTGACTTATTATTTTGATGTGTAGAGTGTGTAAGCGTTGGAGAGCTTTAATAAAAGACCAGAGACTCTGGAGAACTGTGGACCTTTCCACATGGAAACGGGTAAGATGCTCTCTCCTCCTGTCCTGTGTCTTATGTTTGTGAATTTGAGGTCTAAATAACAATTTCATTTACAAAGTTTTATCTTCAGCTATCTCAGTACTTACACACATTCAAGTGAAATACGTAAAGTTAAAAGACACCAAAACTTTAAAGACATCAAAAATTTAAAAGATATCAAAACGCTTTCTTGGCTAACGCAGTGGTGAAAACAGTCATTGTCAAGTACAAGGCCAGGGCTGTGTCTGAAATCGCATACTGCGACAGTACCTACAGTTCGGCCGTTGATACAGTATGTACTGATCAGTAAAAGTGGTAAGCATGAATACAATCTGGATGTACTACATTCGTCATGTTCGCCAGTGTCATGTGTCAGCCCCGTTGCCTTATGGGATAGCACAGTATCCACAATGTCGAGTGGTTCCATACTGCAGAATCTCGGCGAAAGCAGTAGGTCAACCGGGTATCTATGCAAACAGACAACACAAGCATTATTCTTACAAACACTTGGTCGAGACCAAGACCGTGTTAGCAAGACCAATGCCCAAGACCAAGTTAAAATGTCAGTAAATCCGAGACAACTCCAAGTCAATAAAGAAAACATCTTTAGACCAGACTCGAGTCCTTCAGCCCTAAAGCGGTCAGATACAATATGAATAAAAATCATTCAGCAGTAAAGCCCTTTCTCTAAAGGGGAAAAGATGCAGGATGTTCTGGAAATGGTTACTTTCATTTCCCGCACACTTTATCTGGATGAATATAGATCTCTGTATTTGTGTGTATGCACTTACAGTGTTCTACAGTAAGCATTACATTAATCCCTTCTATTTGTGTGTGTGTTTGTTAGGTGACCTCGCGGGTGCTCTGGACGTTATTGCGGCAGTATCTGGGACGTGGCGTATGTTCTCTACACCTGCGCGGGTTGTTGCAGAGTGCACGTGGAGGGTCATTCCTCTCTGAGCCGTGGCTGCAGACTTTGAGCTCGAAATGCCCTCGACTCCGCAGACTCACTCTTAATCACACGGACCTGCGTGGCCTGCACAGCTGCTCCTTATTACCTCCTAGCTTACAGGTAATAACATGTCCCGACAGTTGCCACGGGGTCAATAAGGGTGGAGCTGAGGTTGAACGTATGATATGATATAATGAAATCTATATAATATCATCACTGAGCCTTCACTTATTTTATTATTAATCATTTTATTTCATAAATAGCAAGCTAGAGTGTGGTGATCATGTGATGTAATCAAGTTTGTGACTGGCCTGTCAACCATAACAGGATTTTTTATACTGTTAAGTAACTTGAAACGTGAATTCTTTTGGTGTCCATAATAACAATATTGTGCATGCTTACTTTACAGGTGCTAGAGCTGCGCAGCTGCGAACTCCCACCTGGCTTTTTTACCCAGAATCCCTTGAAGCCGGTGCAAACTGACCAGAAAGGCTCAGGGAAAGAATCTCAGACCGCTTCCTCTTCCTGTAGTTGTGTTATCGAAGCACTAATTCTGGACAACGTGCCATCATTCACGGACCAGCATCTAAAGAGTCTGAGCTCGTGGGAGCACCTGCGGCACTTGGAGCTGCGCGATGTGCTGCGTGTGACGGTGGCAGGACTGAAGGGCTGCGCTCCTCCTGGCCCACATGCACTGACACACCTCACACACCTGGAGCTGGAGGGGTTCAGCCGGCAGCAGATGGCAGCGCTGGGCCTGGCAGAGGGTTGGGCAGGGCTGGAGCGGCTAACGCTCGGCGGCCGAGAGGTTGCGCCCGGTCTGCTCTGCCTCAACCGCCTGGTCGGGCTGCGCTGCCTGCGCCTGCGTGGCTGCAGACTCACGGAGACGTTGGTGCTGCGCAGCTGTGGCACACTGAAGGAGCTGCGTGTGCTAGAGTTCCTGCAGGTGGAGTTTGCAATAGAGGCAGAGAGAAAAGACAGTGAGAGGGATGAAAGGAGTGAAAATGACCCCATGCCTGGACTCAGACAAGCGCTGTTCAACATGCTGCCCAAGTGCAGTGTGCTGTTCACGCAGTGTACCGTTATAGTTGGTGCAGACTGACGCATAGGGGTGGATGATATGGTAATTGACCATGATAAGCTAGATCAAGATATGTTTTTGAAAGTATCAGCAGTATTTTTAGAACGATTACCACCTGCAAAATTCATGCAGTGGATTTACAGTGGGGGGAAAAAAGTATTTGATCCCCTGCTGATTTTGTACGTTTGCCCACTGACAAAGAAATGATCAGTCTATGATTTTAATGGTAGGTGTATTTTAACAGTGAGAGACAGAATAACAACAAAAAAATCCAGAAAAACGCATTTCAAAAAAGATATAAATTGATTTGCATTTTAATGAGTGAAATAAGTATTTGACCCCTCCGACTTAGTACTTGGTGGCAAAACCCTTGTTGGCAATCACAGAGGTCAGACGTTTCTTATAGTTGGCCACCAGGTTTGCACACATCTCAGGAGGGATTTTGTCCCACTCCTCTTTGCAGATCCTCTCCAAGTCATTAAGGTCATTTTCAATGCCCTGGCTGAGGGAAGGAGGTTCTCACCCAAGATTTGACAGTACATGGCCCCGTCCATCATCCTTTTGATGCGGTGCAGTTGTCCTGTCCCCTTAGCAGAAAAACACTCCCAAAGCATAATGTTCCCACCTCCATGTTTGACAGTGGGGATGGTGTTATGACTTGGGGTCATAGGCAGCATTCCTCCTCCTCCAAACACGGCGAGTTGAGTTGATGCCAAAGAGAACTGACCACACCTGACCTCAACACTTTCACCCAGTTCTCCTCTGAATCATTCAGGCAAACTTCAGACGGGCCTGTACATGTGCTTTCTTGATCAGGGGGACCTTGCGGGCGCTGCAGGATTTCAGTCCTTCACGGCGTAGTGTGTTACCAATTGTTTTCTTGGTGACTATGGTCCCAGCTGCCTTGAGCTCATTGACAAGATCCTCCCGTGTAGTTCTGGGCTGATTCCTCACCGTTCTCATGATCATTGAAACTCCACGAGGTGAGATCTTGCATGGAGCCCCAGACCGAGGGAGACTGACAGTTTCTTCCATTTGTGAATAATCGCACCAACTGTTGTCACCTTCTGGCCATGGTGGAGAGTTTGGAATCTGATTGATTGATTGCTTCTGTGGACAGGTGTCTTTTTACAGGTAACAGCCTGAGATCTTTTACACAGGTAATGAGCTGAGATTAGGAGCACTCTCTTAAAGGGAGTGCTCCTAATCTCAGCTCATTACCTTTGTGAAAGACACCTGGGAGCCAGAAATCTTGCTGATTGATAGGGGATCAAATACTTATTTCCCTCATTAAAATGCAAATCAATTTATAACTTTTTTGAAATGCGTTTTTCTGGATTTTTTTGTTGTTATTCTGTCTCTCACTGTTAAAATACACCTACCATTAAAATTATAGACTGATCATTTCTTTGTCAGTGGGCAAACGTACAAAATCAGCAGGGGATCAAATACTTTTTCCCCCCACTGTAAATCTATCAGAGAAAGCCTATTAACAAACAACTATACACTCAAATCTGCCTAGCAACAAGCAGCCAATTGGATGCTAGATGTATTTAGACCAATCACAGAAAGCCTACTAACAACCAGCGCCGTTATACAGTCAAATCTGCCTAGCAACACGGAGCCAATTGGACGCTAGCAGCTTATGCCAATTAATTTATATATATTTTGAGCAATTTTTGATTTTCGTTAGCAATAATTTTCCTTAGAGAAGAGTATTTTGGTGACTGTTGAATGAATTGCTCATAGGTTTTTCAACATTATGTTTTCTTGTGTGTTGTGTCTCTTCCAACTTGTCAGCAAAGCTCAGAAGAAACAAAATACCGATATTAGGTATTGTGAAAATGTACTGTAATAAAAGTGAAAGTTGTACACAGTTTCATGGCTTTCTGTTTTGTTTCTTTAGTTTGGAACTGGTGTATACTGTATACATAAATTGAAAGACTTTTAAACCTCATATGTTTACATCACACGAAGAGTTTTGTCGTATAAAATATATTGTATAAAATCATGCTGGTGTGTTTTTAAATTATTTAATGAATTTTACTTATTGTACTGACTTAAGAATAAAGTGATGGAGTCAGAAAAGCACGTGTGTAGTTTTTGTGTCAAATGTTCATTGGATCGTTCATAATGGGTTCCTGCTCTAAATGCAGTACTCATTGTCTTGTTTCAGTGCACAATACAGCAATTCAGAATGTGTACTTTAAAAATGTTTTTATTTAAAAGGAAAACTAATGGCAGTTTAAGTGTTGTGGCATAATTACCTGCCATTGATAATACTCAAGCCTACTGCTAGTGAACTGAGTCTTTAACATGGATGTACTCTTATATATCATGTTCATGATCTCTCCACACAATGTTTTAGAGAACTTGATTTACAGCAGAAACCTAACGGTTAATGTAAAGCACTGTATTTAACTCCTCTTCATTTATTATTATATCACAGTGCTGTTGTATTCTCAAATCCCATTCATCCAAAGGTGTTGACTGCTTTTCTATAACAGCAGCTCTGTTATGGATTCTATAGTAACAACTTACACAGGGATTTGTATGCTGGATGCTCTACATGAATTCATTTTAAAAACATGTAATTGATTTAGTGTTTTTTTAGCCAAAGATGCCGTGCTCTTGGCAGTGTGTAATCTGGATGTGACCCTAAAGTGGCCCATGTGGTAAATAGTGAATATGGCCCAAATATCACAAAACAAATGTGGGCCACCTTTGGCAAAAATGTGGCACAGTCAACAAAGGCTAATCTGGGTGTAAACCAAAATTGGCCCACATATGTTGCATGTGGCCCAAATCTGGCAAACAGGAGTGGACCGCCCAAGTGCCATCATTCCACGCGGTGTGTGGGCCGGATCTGGGCCACAGCAATTTTGCTATCTGGGAAGGCTTTGCGGTTTCTCTGTATATTGACTCTAAATTTAATATGTACTTAGTACTGTTTGGCTTCGGTGGTTATAAAAGAAGCAAAATCAAAGAGCATTGTATTATTAATCTAATTATTCTTACTGATCAAACTAGGCACTATGTAAAATCTATTATTTTCTCAAAAAAAAAAAATTAAGATGATGAATATGTGCCTGTGGCTCCTCTTTTGTTGAGCATTTTATGTTTTACAGTTATACATACTAGGTCTGAGTGTGACTGGCATTTCTATGCTTGCACAGGCCTACTATTTGCATTCTAGTTACAAAAAAAAAAAAAAAAAAACCAATGGTGAACTTTGAAATTAATGGTAGTGGCAGTTTTTTTTGGCTGCCAAAAAATCCTTTATCCAATACTTAATACTTAAAAATTTCCAATACTTGTGACACCTAGAAACACAACATGGGGTGTGACTCAATTATCTCCCTAGCTCTCTAGGTCGTGAATCAGTATATTGTGTACACAGGTTCAGGAACTGGTAAGGACCCTGGCTCACTACACAATGGGACACTGATGACTCAATTTCCGGGGACATGACTACGTACTCGTGTTGTAGAACGTCATCACTGACATTTATTAACAACAAGCAAGACCGGTTTGGAAGACCAAAACCCTTCCAAAGAATTTGTGGTGATTTAGGTGACTTCGGATTGTAGTTTTGGAGACTTTCTGACCCCAAGACACAACTAACTTCTGCAATTCTCCAGCTGTGATCCTTGGAGATTTTTTGGCCTCTCGTACCATCCTCTTCACAGTGTGTTGAGACAATATAGACACGTCCAATTCCAGGTTGATTCATAACATTTCCAGTTGACTGGAATTTCTTAATTATTGCCCTGGTGGTGGAAATGGACATTTTCAATGCTTTTGCTATTTTCTTATAGCCACTTCCAATTTTGTGAAGCTCAACAACCTTTTGCCGCACATCACAGCTATATTCCTTGGTCTTACCCATTGTTATGAATAACTAAGGGAATTTGGCCTATGTGTTATCTCATATTTATACCCATGTGAAACAGGAAGTCATGGTTGAACAATTTCCTGTTCCAAGTCATCCAGGTGTACTAAAATTTAAAATATCAATGGGAATATACTTCAAATATATTTTTGATAAACCTGTGTTGTGTTTGCAATTGTTTGATATCCATGAGAGCAGAGTATTTTTGTGAATTTTTTTTAACAAAAGATCAAAAGGTTAAACAATAAAGACAAATTGTCCATAGCCTTCTTTGCTCATATTTACCAAGGGTGCCAAAATTAGTGGAGGGCACTATATGTCATATAAATTTGTTTGCTTAATCACATGCGTTTCTGTCATGGTACTTCAAGTAGGATCGTAGGATAGCTAGTGTATTTTTGAAAAATCATTAAACACTTAAAAGTCATTAGACTCAAACAAACTGTATATATATTAAATAAAGTAAAAAAATTTTTTTAAAAAGCCAGAAGTTGGCTGAGAGTTTGTCCGCCATATTTTTTTGAGCTGGGAGGCTTCAGAAAACATGACGTCATTTCCAGTAAGGAAATATGGTGGGCATCAATGCTTCCTGATTTTTGCGGTGCGTTGTGGAATTTTTAGGGAGTGAACGTTCCAGTGCACTAGAAGGATTTTGCGATTGGGACAGCCCTTAAAATGGCCGACTACCTGATCAGTGCCCTGACTACTAAACTAGGGAGCTGGTTGAGACACACCTCTAGGGAGCTAACTGAGACGCACCCATGGACACTATTGTGACACTTGATGGCTTCACAAGCATTTATATGTCTATGGTCACAAGTATTGGAACGTAAATGTGTGTTTGAGCTGAGAGCCTCCAGGCACCTCCTGTCCAGCAGGGGGAAATAGTGGTCACATATGCGAATCACTAACATTAACCACATAAATCACGAGGAAAATAGCGTTGCTGTAGTAACGGATAGGAGAGACACTTTCGGCTAACTCTCTTGCTAAATACTCTGTTTAAACGTGACTGTGTGAAGGGAATTTAAAAAGCTGCATGTATGATATGGCTACGTGTATAACTGAAGACTGAACTAACCGTTATTCACCACTACTGCAGTCTAAACTGGTAAGTTTGAGACCTAAACAGAGCTTTAGCTGTTAGTTCAGAGATTTATTCAGTTTTCAAAAAATGTATGACCCTTTATTAAATCTATTCTTAATAAATAATAATAATAATAATAATGACTACTGCGTGGTCACTGCTTATTAACGTGGGAACGAGTTCATTAAGTCGTGGGAATGCGATATTTAAGTCGTAGTTTACTAAAACTTACTGAATAACTTCTGTGTTAAATATTATAGATTATTATTTGTTGTTGTTGTTGTTAATACTCAGAATGGCTAAACATAACATATGGCACGTCATTTTTTATACTATTTAACTGTAATTTAATAGAGTTTTATTTCTGTGTGTATGTTTGGTTGGTGTAATTTATATATATATATATATATATATATTTATATATATATATATATATATATATATATATATATATATATATATATATATATATATATATATGTGTATGTATGTGTGTGTGTGTGTATGTGTGTGTTTTTATATGTATATATAGTGTTTTTACCAGAGTGACCCTGTTGGCTTTTTCTGGACATGTCAGTGATAAACAGCCTCGTCCCGGCTCGGTTTCTCATCCTCACTGCTCACCTAGTGATGGTCATCACCATCTTCTGGTCCCGGGTACACACACACACACACACACACACATATATACATATACATATATATATATATATATATATATATATATATATATATATATATATATATATATATTCACTGTACCGGACAACTCTTTCACTGAATAATAAAGATACTTCTCCATTTGTTGAAAATGTGAAAACTGATACAATCCAAAGTACAGAATAAAACACTTGGTGTCATTCTTTTATAGGAACGTAACCAACGATAGGGAGGTGTGATGCCAAGTTGAGTTTTTGTTACCATTAGTATGATATGATTATGTTCCTATCACAGCACATCCAAAGTGTTTTTTGTTTTTTTATTCCTCTAATACCACAGCAATTAGCCAACACGAGCTATTTTTTTATTTATTTATTAAAGATAGATGCATTTTTAGCCGTTTACAGTTACATTTAACGTTAAGTTAGTTCTTGTTATCACTTACATTACAACAGCTATATGTAGTCATTCCACCGGCCTCTCTTTTTTTTCTCTCTCTCTTGGAATTAAACTCCTCCGTCCTGAAGACTTTCCTGTTGCATAAAAGTGAAAGGAGCAGCTTTATCTCTGACTGTTACAAAGCACTGACACTGGAGACTTCTTCCATAAATGCTGATTAAATGTCTTCTCACAGGAAACTTCACCATATCAAAGACATGCATACATTGTTCAACCCTTTTATATGGAGCGTCCTCTGTACAAGTCCCTGTGGAAGCTGTTACTACAGAATTTTTTAATATGTACCTGCGGCTTGCTTTGGAGCTGGAACCACTGTCGGAGCTGCTGTTTTTGAAACTTAATCATCTCCACTTTCATAAGCAGGTCATGGTGGCTTGGAAACGTTGTCTCTCAGCAGACATGCGCTGTATATGGATTGATCATCATGTACAGTATTTGTACAGGAATTCATGGATGGAACCTACTCTGCAATCATTTCAGCTCAACATTACTGTGTTTTACAGGGAAACAATGTTAAATCGTGCTTACCGCTGGACTTCACAGAGGAGCAGTACACGACCGAGGACAACCGGTAAATAAAACACCAATATACAGTACAATAATTACCTAAGCTTCAGTAGTAGGGGGCACGGTGGCTTAATGGTTAGGATGTTTGCCTCGCACCTCCAAAGTTGGGGGTTTGATTCCCACCTCCACCCTGTGTGCACAGAGTTTGCATGTTCTTCCTTTGCTCCAGGGGTTTCCTCCGGGTACTCTGGTTTCCTCCCCCAGTCTCTAAATTGTCCATAGTGTGTGTGATTGTGCCCTGCGATGGGTTGGCACCCCGTCCAGGGTGTCCCCCATCTTGTGCCCCATGTTCCCTGGGATAGGCTCCAGGCTCCCGACCCTGTGTAGGATAAGCTGTACAGAAAATGGATGGATGGATGGCTGGATTCTATGGTAGCCAGACCAGCGGGGTAGGACGCACAGAACCATATACTGTTTATCAGCTGTTCAACAAATGTTCATCTTTACCAAGTCCTCACTCACAACTTCATACATTTTAAATTACGTAGAAATACTAATTACCTCTTTTGAGTGACCAATGATTTAAAAATGTTGCTGTTTGGCAGAATATAAGGTTATGTCCCATTCATTTGCTCATCTTCCTAGATCATGGGGAACCATGCCCCACTTGGCTCCACAGAGTTATTATTGCACCTAGTGGTCAAAAATTGGAAGTGCAAAAAGCACCAATCGAGACCCATTGGGGCAGGAGTCACTCTGCTCCCTGTTCACTGGAGGAGGAGCAACAGACAGGGCCGTTAATGACAGGACTGCTAGATTAAAAATACTCCCCCACAAACAAAGGCAAAGTGTAAGTGCAGACAGTGTGCTTGTGATGTACGGAACCATTTCTCTTTCAAGTTATATTGCAAAGAGGGAAGGGGGGATTATGGAATGGATAATGTTCGTACATCAGAAATGCTCGTGCACCACGGGGACCTTGTTTCAACATGCAAAGAATGAGAAAAAGAAGAAAAACTTTAGCCAAGCTTTAGCCTATAGTAAAGTGTGCTAGCCTCTCGATTTCATTTTGTTTGATGCCATTACTAATGTCGTCCTGCTCCACCAAAATCTATGGTCATGTTCTGCTGCCGTTAAGATTTCTGGTCAGGTTGTATTATGTTTGCTAGCTCTTTGTGTCCATGGTGACAAGTCTACAAACTTAAGTCTATGAACAAAAATATGACATGAAACATCTTCGCTGCGTCCGGAATCGCGTACTGTGACAGTACGTACTGCATTTGATGCAGTCCCTACTGCACGGCCGTTGAAACGGTACATACTAATCAATATTGTGTGTTTAGTATGAATACAATCCCGGACATACTACATCCGCCATGTTGGCATTGTCATGTGACCTGCGACGTCATCATAAACACAAAAATATTAAAGGGACCACCAGACTAAAGCAACCAGACTAACGGCAAAATGCACATCAGGAAAGTTAACCGAATTAGCAATTTAATGTGGGCAGTGTTAACAGCCTGAGGTAAAGTTGTTGCTGTTAGCTTGGCCGGCTGAGGCATGATGGAGATCACAATAAAATTTTCAAACGCCGTGACAGCTGTTTTCTCGTTTAAACCTTCAACAAGTTAACAATTTATTCGGGTGTTGTTAAACAAGTCCTGTTTAAACCTGTTTAAGGTGTAATACTTAAAAAGAGATGACGCGCTGTCTTCCGCATTTTTTTTTTTTTTCTGAGCTCGTCTGCACTAGTCCCGTTGCATTATGGGATTTCTGACTAGCGTAGTGTCCATCCGGTTGCACACTGCAAAATCTCGCCGGAAGCAGTACGCCATCCGGGTATTTCTCGCCTACTGTTTCTCGCCTACTGAGAATTCAGACATACTTCCCATCTGGCATACTGCTTTATGCCTACTGTATAGTAGGGTAGTACGCGATTTCGGACACAGCCCTTGTTTGCTACAACACAAGACAGTCAACTCACATCTGCAAATAGCTTCAGCAGAATGATGTTCTAAAGTACTAGTGAAAATGATATCGTGCTTTTCGTATCGTCGTATATCATATAACTGATTATCATCACATCTCTAGACACCCAATTGCATTTACTTTGAGTGTCAAAGTATGTACTTTTTTTTTTTTTTTTTTTTCTTTTTTTTTTCTTTTTTTCTTCCTCAGGTTGATTATTGCTCTATCAGTAACTCTGTGTTTGTTTGCCATTGAATTGTTTGGATTCTTCTCCGGTGTCTCAATGTTGAACAGTAACCAAGGACTGCTGTGTATCCTTACTGATGCCATTCTACACACATACATGCCTTTCTCCATATTTAAGTTCCCTATTCCCTACATACACTGGGTGGACAAATTCTAAATAAAAATTTGCTAGACCACCCGGACGGAACCGGATGGAAACCTAACAAACCAGCCTACAGTCTTCTCACAATTTTTGTAAAATGTGTGTTAAGTTTTTCCTGAGCTTGTCTCTCCAGCCATGGCGTGTCACTGCATCGCATCTGTCTCTTTGTCTTTCTTCGTCATCCACCAGTGGGAATGCTGGGTTTATTGGATAATCTTCGCATTTTGCAGGTGAGCAAGAACAACACCACACGTCGGTCTGCTGTAGACATAGAGAATTAGATAATGTGCTCAATTATACGGGTGTAATGATACACATGAAGTTTTTTAATGAAGAAAAATTATAACTGAAAAGACTGAAAAGATTATTTCTGAATCATGCAAACTATTCAAAACAATGTGCATTTTTGATTGTATGAAATGAAATAAATCAAAAATTGCTACGAACAGAGGTTTAATATTGTAAACAAAATGTACTACAGGTTCACCATATCTTAAAAATAAATAAATACATTGATAAATTCTCCCAAAAACTTTGATTAAATAAACAACCATTTTTAACCAGAAACACAGCTCCAAAGTCTGCTGAAATACCCAGCGGCTTCTTTCTTGCTCGCTGTAGATCAGTGGCGTGGCGTTTGAAAGCTACTGAAGAGCACTTTTTAATGGTTATAATGTAATTGTGTAACCGTATAACCTATAATGCGTGTTGGTTGTTGTGATCCAGTGCTATCGGTCACTTCACAAGTGCAGATGATTCCCGGTAGTGGCACAGGCTCTCCATGTAAGAATGTGATCAGCATGCTCTCTCTCTCTCTCATATATATATATATATATATATATATATATATATATATATATATATATATATATATATATATATATATATATATATATATATACACACACACACACAGGTGCATCTCAATAAATTAGAATGTCATGGAAAAGTTCATTTATTTTAGTAATTCAACTCAAATTGTGAAACTCGTGTATTAAATAAATTCAATGCACACAGACTGAAGTAGTTTAAGTCTTTGTTCTTTTAATTGTGATGATTTTGGCTCACATTTAACAAAAACCCACCAATTCACTATCTCAACAAATTAGAATACTTCATAAGACCAATAAAAAAAAAACATTTTTAGTGAATTGTTGGCCTTCTGGAAAGTATGTTCATTTACTGTACATGTACTCAATACTTGGTAGGGGCTCCTTTTGCTTTAATTACTGCCTCAATTTGGCGTGGCATGGAGGTGATCAGTTTGTGGCACTGCTGAGGTGGTATGGAAGCCCAGGTTTCTTTGACAGTGGCCTTCAGCTCATCTGCATTTTTTGGTCTCTTGTTTCTCATTTTCCTCTTGACAATACCCCATAGATTCTCTATGGGGTTCAGGTGTGGTGAGTTTGCTGGCCAGTCAAGCACACCAACACCATGGTCATTTAACCAACTTTTGGTGCTTTTGGCAGTGTGGGCAGGTGCCAAATCCTGCTGGAAAATGAAATCAGCATCTTCAAAAAGCTGGTCAGCAGAAGGAAGCATGAAGGGCACCAAAATTTCTTGGTAAACGGGTGCAGTGACTTTGGTTTTCAAAAAACACAATGGACCAACACCAGCAGATGACATTGCACCCCAAATCATCACAGACTGTGGAAACTTAACACTGGACTTCAAGCAACTTGGGCTATGAGCTTCTCCACCCTTCCTCCAGACTCTAGGACCTTGGTTTCCAAATGAAATACAAAACTTGCTCTCATCTGAAAAGAGGACTTTGGACCACTGGGCAACAGTCCAGTTCTTCTTCTCCTTAGCCCAGGTAAGACGCCTCTGACATTGTCTGTGGTTCAGGAGTGGCTTAACAAGAGGAATACGACAACTGTAGCCAAATTCCTGACACGTCTGTGTGTGGTGGCTCTTGATGCCTTGACCCCAGCCTCAGTCCATTGCTTGTGACGTTCAGTCAAATTCTTGAATCGATTTTGCTTGACAATCCTCATAAGGCTGCGGTTCTCTCGGTTGGTTGTGCATCTTTTTCTTCCACACTTTTTCCTTCCACTCAACTTTCTGTTAACATGCTTGGATACAGCACTCTGTGAACAGCCAGCTTCTTTGGCAATGAATGTTTGTGGCTTACCTAGTGAACCAAACTGAGAGACCATTTTGAAGGCTCAGGAAACCTTTGCAGGTGTTTTGAGTTGATTAGCTGATTGGCATGTCACCATATTCTAATTTGTTGAGATAGTGAATTGGTGGGTTTTTGTTAAATGTGAGCCAAAATCATCACAATTAAAAGAACCAAAGACTTAAACTACTTCAGTCTGTGTGCATTGAATTTATTTAATACACGAGTTTCACAATTTGAGTTGAATTACTGAAATAAATGAACTTTTCCACGACATTCTAATTTATTGAGATGCACATGTATATTTTAATTATATGGGTTGCACAGATCGTGTTCAAACAGTGTAACTGCATTAAATACATAATTAATAGAATGCTGATTTCCACGATGCACATCGTTACATTTTTGCCTCACGATGCATCGTGTCGCAATGTATCGTTACACCCCTACTCACTTCTGATCAGTGTAGTTTGTGTACATGGGAACAATAAAGATCCCTTTCTCTTTCTCTCTTACAGTGTCATTCCTGCCCTGTGTGAGCTGGTGCTGATCATCGCTGTGTTCGGCCTGAAAAAGAAGCCGGTGTGAAGGTTTAAATCCGTGTCCTGTGCCTCAGTATGACGTCCACAATAGTAGAACAGATCTACTGTATCTGTTCTCGTCAATACTATTCCAGTGTTCTTAGATGTGTATTGTATAGAACTGTATAGTGCTGAGGAATTCCCCCTGAATCATGTGTAATGCTGCATTCAACTTACCCCGAGTTCACAAGTATGAATTTTGACTCTGATGGGGTTTGTTGTTTGTTTGTTTGTTTTTGTTCACAAGGAATTAAAGTATTTTTTTCACCATTGTATGCGTTGTTGTTGTACATGATAGAAAGAAGCTTGCAATTATTTCTAATTGCTTAGAGTATTTCTAGATGCTCAATAAAGCTGACCATGCACTACAAGGACCCAGCGCATATAGTAAAATAATTGTAAATAGAATTATTATTATTATTGTTGTTGTTGTAGTAGTAGTAGCATTATAAGTAGTATTATTAGCATTTCAAGTAATAAATAGCACAGTCCACACAAAAAATAAACCACTATGCACAAATACCACAAACAAGAATTGGTTCATACTGTAAATATCAAAACAAAAACACATGCCTAACATTTATTTGGGAAATCTGCACGATTTTTCTTTTCCAATATTGATACTGAAACCTTGAGTATAAGGCAATACCCAACCGATATTGTTTTCTTTAAAAGCTACTAAGCTTTACCATGTTTTGTTTTTTTTTTCTAAAGCACTTGACAGTTAAACTCTTTAATACAAAAATCACTAAAATTGTAAATAATTATATGTAAACATTTCCAGCTTCAAAAATAAAATTCTTTTCCAAATCCAATTTCAATCTTTGCTATTTGTTAAAGGATTTGATATCCGTTATGTTTTCTCTGATATCCGATCCACCGTTGTTGTTTTTTTTGCTGGTATCAGCCTGATACTGGGTATTTGATCAACTGGATTGGCCAACTCTAGCTTTAAGGAGTCAGAGTAATGTGTCATTACCCTTTTAAAACAAATAATACATGGCATCTTCCCTAAACATACACATTTACAGATATGAAATTTAGCTATTATTAATGTAAGATTTATACGTGTGCACATACACTATATGACCAAAAGTTTGTAGACACTTGACCACACCGATCACAACAATATGTGCTTGTTGAACATCCTATTCCAGATTTAGTCCCCCCTTTTGTTGTTATAATAAGCTCCGCTCTTTTGGGAAGGCTTTCCACTAGATTTTGGAGCATGGCTGTAGGGATTTGTCTATTCAGCCACAAGTACACTAGTGAGGTTTTAGTGGGGTTGAGGTCAGGACTCTCAAGTTCTTCAGGCCACTCAATTTCTTCCACTCCAACCTTGGCAAACCATGTATTCATGGACCTCGCTTTGCGCACAGGGGCATGGTCATGCTGGAATATTTTGGGCCCCTTAGTTCCAGTGAAGGAAAATTGTAATGCTACAGCATACAGAGATATTCTAGGCAATTGTGTGCTTCCAACTTTGTTGCAACAGTTTGGCGAAGGACCACATACGAGTGTGATGGTCAGGTGTTCACGTACTTTTGGCCATAAAGTGCATCTTTACAAAACCAAACAACACTTATGCAACAACAAATATAAATCTCACACCAGCCAATCAGATTGCGAGAGAGAAGACCCACATTATCCCAACATCACATCAGAAATAAGCTCAACCAGTCAGCCATACTGCGTCCCAATTCACCTACTATCTCTCCTAAATAGTATCCAAGATTAGAATTATTATGTCCCAAATCGTAGTATGCTCAAATGTGTATCCCGAACGTACCCGGATGGTCTACTATTTCCGGGAGATTTTCAAAGTGTATAAGTGATAATATTGGCCACAACTCCTTGCTCCAGGGAAGGAGGAGGTGTTTTGTGACGGTTTGCTTTGCCGATTTCAGGGACGCGTTATAGAGAGGTGGAAATGAAATGTGGAAAAATAAATCAAGGGAATGGCAAATTATATATAAATTATATAAGGAATAATTAATGAAGAAAAGCTGAGCTGCAACCTTCTCTTCAGTTACATGATGTGTTCGTGTGCCCCAGTACTTGCATACTCTTTTGTTACACACTCAAAAGTATGTACTTATTCTTCACTAAAAGAGTACACACTTTTAGTGCATAGCATAAGTAGGCGAATTGAGACGCAGAGAGTCGCTCATGGCGAGGAAGTACCTCAGCCAATCACAGACAGGAGGAAGTGACGTTGTTCGTTTTGAAAACGTTGGCGGTTTGTCCGGGAAAGAACAGAGCGACGAGTGCTGCTGCTAAACCATAAAAGAACTCGAGATTTTTAAAGCGGATTATTATTATTATTTTTTATATATATATCTGTTGGAAACATGCAGGTAATTGAATTAACGTATTTATTTTTAAGCTCAGAGTTATGAGAGTCTCGTGTTAGTCTGAAAGCAGGAATAAGGCTGTGTTGGTTAGCGAACTGGTTTCCACACTTTTTTCTTTAAAACGTTTAACTAGTTAATGGTAGCTAATGGGTTTCATTTGTGTTTCTCTGTTTTCAGAACAAGGAGAACCGTGAACCCAGAAGCCTCCTCACACAGGTAATAAACAATATACAACGTTTTCAAGGCAAGACACTACAGGTGAATAAGGTCGTGAGGAATTTTTTTTTTTTTTTTTTTGCATTGCAGCATTTTCATTTCTACATTTGTTTATCCAAACGAGGCTTTATCGAATTTGATATGCATACATTTGCATATTCAGTAAAACCAAAAATGTTTTCGAATTCCATTTTTCAGCATAAAATCTAACATACTGTATCTCCTACAATAATCAACATTTTGGTAAATCTTCAGATTTTATTTTTTTTTTTCTGAATATAGAAAAATCATTTTCTGAATCATGTAATATGGTTTAATGTCTAGTAGTTTTAATAGAACACTTTTTTCCATGCATGTGGTAGCTCAATGTGCTGTACAGTGAAGTAGTAAAAAAATTTATTATTAAAAAGTGGTGTATAGACGGCACAAGAGCGAAATAATAATAATAATAATAAAAATATACAAACTATGAGTGGGGAAATAAGCAAAAGACAAAGTATACAGATATAGAAATAATGTAAAATGAAATGTACTGATGTACCAAATGAAAAAGACAAAGATATTTTTTAAGAGTGTGTAGAGAGATTGCGGTGGACAAAAACAAACATTTTGAATTTTGATAGTTTTGTTGGTACGGTTTAAGCGAAGACGTGTTATAGATGCAATTTATATAAAAATCTGGAAATGATTGACATGACCAAAATGTCGTTTCTACCTGTAGTGTCTTGTGTTAAGTAGTTGTGCATATTGAATAAATATTATATAGTCTATATAGTGTGTAAGCGGAAATTAATTACTCGCACACGATCTGTTTGTGTGCATTGGAGCATAATGTGTATATGCTGTTCTTTACAACAGGATTGATGTACAGCTTGTTTGTGGAAGCAGCGAAAAATACTATATTTGTTGCTTTATGTGCGTTTTATCACCTGAACAACTCTTCCTTTATTTCGAATACCTTCTGACTAGCTGGAAGGTAGTTTTGGGAAAGTCCTATATTGTTTAAATGAAATGTTATATTGTTGTTTGTTTGCATTTGACAGACGGTTGGACCTTTCAGAGAAGAGATGAACCCTAGAGCTGTCATGGGTAATACTAAACTCGACTTTGTGAAAACTCTATAAAACATACTCTTCTTATCACTACCATTGTTGGAGCTGTAAATGATTTATTTTTTCAAGGCACTGGTCCTGGCCGAGTCCCAGTGAAACCCAGCTCACAGAAGTAAGTTTTGTAGAAAATCTTCTGCAGCACTTTTTTTTTTTTTTTTTTTTTTTTTTTCTTTTTTAAACCCAAAAATCTGCAAATGTTAATTCACGGTTACTTTATAGTTGAACCTTTAAAAAAAAAAAAAAAAAAAAAAGTTGGGATGCCCTTCCATTTGTAAAGCTAGCCTCAGAACTTAACTAACTCTTTAGTCTTTAATTGGCTCATTAGGACTCATTAGGAATAACAATTCCAGAGTGTAATAAATAAAACCCAATAACTATCGGCCTCTAAGCAGCTGACTGGGAATATGAAAATGAATCTAATTGATGCCTACAAAGCAGAGGAAGTTTATAAAAAAAAAGATATCAAACCACATCCAGCTTTCAGTTTTCTCTGTCTGCAATATCATTAAGAAATGGCAGTTAAGGGGGACTGTGGCAGTCAAGGCAAGAATTGGAAGACCAAGAAAATTAGAAAGGTGACGCAAAACCCCCAAATGATGGCATGGACCTGCAGGAAGGTTTAGCTGAGACAGGAGTGGTGGTGCATCATTCTACTGTGCATCGTTGCTTGTAAAAACATGATCTGCATGGAAGAGTCATCAGAGGGAAACCTTATCTGTGGCCTCTTCACAAAAGTAAAGTATGAAGTATATAAAATGAGCAAATTCTGGAAGCAAATGTGACTCAGTCAGTCAAGAAACTGAAGCTGGCTTCTACAACAGGACAATAATCCAAAACCTACCTCAAAATCCAATCTCAAACGTCCACCGACCTGAAGATTATTGAAAATCTGTTGGTGAATATTAATCTGACATAGTGCACAAGAAGTGTTTTTGAGAAGTCAGACCAAAATTGTAGAGATTGGAAAACTGTTGGTGTCTCCAGGTGGACCTGTGATGGGGCAGTACTAGACTCTGTTTCCCTGAGAGCCTCTAGCCATGACTTTCCCTGGGTTTATACATTGCTGTAATGCCCGTTACTTTGCAGGCTCTGAAGGGTTTAATTTATGTGTGAAGTGGACTGCTGTGTTTGTTGTTTTTTTCCTTTTCTTTAAAAACCACTTAATTTATTACATAATGTATAATCTGTGTCCCTTTATACAGGAAGTTCTCAATTAAGGACTTTGATATTGGTCGGCCGCTGGGAAAAGGCAAGTTTGGGAATGTGTACTTGGCTCGAGAAAAGAAGCTGAAGGTTATCGTGGCGCTAAAGGTGCTCTTTAAATCCCAGATGGAAAAGGAAGGAGTGGAACACCAGCTCAGGAGAGAGATTGAAATCCAGTCTCACCTCAGGTAGGTGTGGTGTTATGCCTGTGTCTATGATGGCCATGCCATTTGAAATAATCTTTGACCTGAAGTGAAAAGGTGTAATTCTAAAATATATATATGTATGGGGAAAGGAGCATCATGACATCCTATATATATTAAAAAATTTAGCATTTTATTTATTCTCATATGAGCCATGCACAATTTTTTGTCTTGTATGTAGGCATCCGAACATCCTGCGCTTCTATAACTACTTCCACGATTCGTCACGTGTGTTCCTCGTTTTGGAGTACGCACCCCGCGGAGAGATGTACAAAGAGCTGCAGCGCTGTGGCCGCTTCAGTGATCAGCGCACAGCCACGGTCAGATTCCACGTCATCCCTCATTTAATACTTAACTCTGAGTGTGGAGCTGTTTTGAACTCTGTGTGTGTTCGTGTAGTTTATGGAGGAGGTTTCAGACGCTCTTCAGTACTGTCATGAGAAAAAGGTGATCCATCGTGATATTAAGCCTGAGAATCTGCTGCTGGGCTTCAGAGGGGAGCTCAAGATTGCGGACTTCGGCTGGTCTGTCCATGCACCGTCGCTACGGTAACCCTCACTACTGTAGTTAACATGTCTGAATTCTCTGACACTCGGTAATTAGTTTATAAAAGAAGCAGGGACCTGATTTGATGTTTGTGTGTGTGTCTGTAGGCGACGGACCATGTGTGGCACTCTGGATTATCTTCCTCCTGAGATGATTGAAGGGCATTCTCACGATGAGAAGGTGGATCTGTGGTGCATCGGTGTGCTGTGTTACGAGTGTTTGGTGGGAAATCCTCCGTTCGAGACGGCCAGCCATTCAGAAACATACAAACGCATCACCAAGGTGTGTGCGCACTCCGTTTATTTTATGACCTGGTTTCATGAACTGTTACCACTGTGAGGTTGATTTTCTTATAACAGCATCCTTTCTGAAATGTTTTATTCCTCTTCTACCACAACGTGCAGCTAAATTGTTGCCATGTTGCTCTCCTACATCATGTGAAGAAGGAGGTTCAGTTTAAAGATTTGTGGATATTAAAGGTTTGAAAAGCAAATTTACCTGAAGTTTGTGTTTACCAGGTGGATCTTCAGTTTCCCAAACTGGTTTCAGAAGGAGCCCGTGATCTGATCTCCAAGCTGCTGAGACACAGCCCCTCCATGCGTCTGCCTCTGAAGAGCGTTATGGAGCACCCGTGGGTGAAGGCCAACTCGCGCAGAGTCCTGCCCCCTGTCTGTCAGCCCAAACCCACTCCTTCACATTAGTCTTAATTCCTATACAGTGCTTTTAATCTCTTTAATAAAAATTATTTAAGGAATACGTTGATGCAGATGAGTAGTTTTTGTAGGACTTGCCATCAGTCTGATCATTTAGGGTTAGTGCACATGGTGGGGGGTAAAAAGAGGTTGTGAGGGTCAAGATTTCCTCCTTACAAGTTTGGCTTCTGCTTGGTCTGTGTATATATAAGCAACTGGGCCTGCTTTGTATCTGCACTGATTGACCATTTTATTGGATACACCTACTGACTAGTTGGTGTTGACTATTCGTCAGGTCCCTACTACTCCATCCATCAATGGAAAGGCAACAAAATGGACCAGTTGTTATTATTATAAGTGTGGAACATCAGCATGTCTACAGCAGAGATTATACCTAAAAATGTTTTCTCTCCACAGCAATACTGGTAGCTGGATATTTTTTGACTGTTTTTCACCTCAGTGGTAACACAAATATGTATCTTGTACATTATTGTTTGTACTTTCATATGCTGTTGTTTGTACTTTCTATGTGTTTAGAGCTTTTATGGACTTCACTATTGGCGCTCGGGTCAGGCGATGGTTCTGACCAGGGAAGAACATGCTTTAGTGGTGCATTATGGAGCATGGTCTTGCTACATGGAACCAGTTTAAGAATTCGTTGACGTTTAAATAAAAACCTGATGAATTGTTGAACAAATCAGTACTCCAGTGTTATTTTTAAAGGGCAAACACTTTGCACACTTCCCTACTTCCCTTTATCGGATATAGCTTCTGCCACTTGGGGTTGGTGTATCTCTTTACATCCTCAAGGTAGTTGAGAAGTCACCAGAAGCTGGAAAAGTGACTGTCAAAATAAAATACATGGGTACTTAGTGGTTCATTAAACCTGTGGTTCTCAAAGTGGGGTCAGGGGTTTTGGTTTTTGTTATTTGATTTAAATGACCTTAATCCAAACCTCTATAACTCAAAGATGGGCCTTAAACTTAGTATTTAATTGTTGATAAAATAGACCTGTACTGAGGGGGACTGTGGCTGCAAAAAATAGTAGTATTGAGTCATATCTTAGTTATTTGCTGTTTCTGTGGGGATTCTCTGAAATTTCCGGGTCTTAAAAGGGGTTCTGGTTGTAAACGTTCAAAAAAATCTTTTTTTCCGGTAGATGTCTCATAAAATGTTGAAACGTTGGTCGAGTTAGTGGTATGAGTTAGTCATTTAGGAGCATATCCTGACCTTCACTCTCAAGGTAGCGTGGCCGAGCGGTCTAAGGCGCTGGATTAAGGCTCCAGTCTCTTCGGGGGCGTGGGTTCGAATCCCACCGCTGCCAACAAGCTTTTAGCTACAATAAAACTCACCGTTATTCTCACGATAATTCAAAATAAAGACATATTCATACTAAGTTAACTAACGTTTTCAAATCCTTCTCGTTTAGTCCTCCTTTTCTGTACTTAGTGTGTTTTCTCCTCACAAAGACTATGAACTAATTAGGTCTAAAACATCCTTAAGACGAGACTTAAGACTAATGCCTTATAGCAGGAAAAAAACACAATAACGTGCAACAGAGGGAGAGAAAAAAAAAAAGATTTGAAAACCACTACAACAGATAACATGAATAGCATTTCTTTCTTTCTTTCTTTCTTTTTTTTTTATAGCAACGTGGATAAAATAATTTCTTCCGACAGACGGCGCCGTTGCAGAAGATTTACCTAGCCTATTCGTTATTTTTTGATAATATATTCTATACTAATTTAATAAATTAATGTATTTTTATTTGCTGTATGTTCTTAAAGATAAATAATTATACAAACGAGTTTACAAAAGCACTTTCGGTAGTGGAAAGTTTTAGAACTATAATTTCCAGCACATTATACAATGGTCTTATTTTATTAATAATAATAATAATAATAATAATAATAATAATAATAATAATTTCAATTATTGATATTCAATTATCAAATGATGGAATTAAATTAAATGGAATTAAAACAATAATAAGAAAAAATTAAAACACTGAAGAAATTAAAAAGAAAATATTTATTGTTTCTGTTTTTTTCATTTGCTATATTTTGCCAAAATAAAAACGCACACAGTAGACTAAAATAAAAAACGTATATTTTATATATAACTTAAAAAATTGTATATTTTATACAATCGAAAGGTGTAAAAACTTATTTTTATAGTTTATTACGTGCCTTGAATTTCACTTCCTGTGTAAACGATCAACATCCGGTTCATTCCTGTTCAACACCGAAATCAAAATATTTCCATAGACAGGGGTTGAACGTGAACCCGAGTCCCTAGATATCGTTTTAAAACTTTTTTTTTTTCTTTAGATCATTATTACAGCCCAGATGGCCGGTTTACCTCCGGGTGACCCTCAGCTGGTCGCCATGATCGTAAATCATTTAAAAACACAGGGACTTTTTGACCAGTTCAGGAGAGACTGCTTGGCGGATGTCGATACAAAGGTAAGGGGGCTGTCTATGCTAAGCTAACCGGCTAATGTCACAAGTTACGATTTCAGTTTATTGTAGCTTTGTTAACATGAGCGGTTTGGATCAGTTTTGTAAAGCTTTGTACAGTGTATTGATATGTATGCAGCATGCAATGATATATAAACATTAGGCGTGCTTCAGAGTTTGTGGAACAATTATCTCTTATAAATCTGTGCAATGTTTTTATATTAACATTTCTTATGGAATTCATAGATTAATAAATATGATAAATATTCGTGCTTATTTTTGTCTGGGTTTTGTTAGCCGTGTGAGTAAGTGTATCCACACGCAAAAAAAAAGAGCAGGAATAAACAATAATAATAAAACAAAAAGAAATCGGAGTGAAATTGCTTGTTTATATGACCATGAGATAAAACACGTATAAAATGTGGAGGGAGCAGTTAAGACAGACCCACATTTCACATCACAGGTCATAGCACAATAACCAAGTAACAACTCTTTACAACCGTGGTGAGCAGAAAAGCATCTCGGAACACACATGTTGAAACCCGAGGCTCCACTTCTGTCAGCCAATAACAAGAACCTGATGTGGTCTTCTGCTGTTGTAGCCCATCCGCCTCAAGGTTCGACAGGTTGTGCGTTCTGAGATGCTTTTCTGCTCAGCGTGGTTGTAAAGAGTGCTTATTTGAGTTACCGTAGCCTTCCTGTCAACTCAAACCAGTCTCTAGAGAGTATTGTGCATGCACATCAGCAGTTTCTGAAATACTCAAAGCACCTACAACCATTTCACAGTCAAAGTCACCGAGATCGCGTTCTTCCCCCCATTCTGCTGTCTGATCTGAACGTTAACAGAGTTGTTTCTGCATGGTTTTGTGCATTGCACTGCTGCCACATGAATACCTGATTGGATAATTACATGAATGAGTTCCTAATAAAGTGGTTGGTGAGTATAAGCTTCAATTGTGCCTCTGTTTCAGCCTGCGTACCTGCACCTGAGACAGCGAGTGGACAACTTTGTGTCTAATCACCTCTCTAACCACACATGGAGTCCTCAACTCAATAAGAACCAGCTGAGGAACAGCATCAGGCAACTCGTGCTCCAGTACGTATCAGCCGACCTGGTTTACGTTATATGTTTATACCAGACCCTGTTTCCAGTGCCTCAGATCATTCAGAACCTTGGAATATTTGTAGTTGTCCACGTTTGCTGGAGGAATCGTTACCAAGACAACAAGTCCGTAAGGTCGGATGTGCTCAGCGTTGAAGAATGGATAAATAAGGATCATGTCAAACCATCAGCACTTCAATCCAGCTGACTCAGCTCATGGTGCGAGTTGTTTATTGTTATTTATTGTTTATCGCAGGTCGGGCTTGCTGGAGCAGGGCGTAGATCGGATTGTAGCGCAGGTCGTCGACCCCAAAGTCCAGCACACCTTTCGGCCACAGGTGGAACGCGTCGTCCGTCAGTTTCTGTCTCCCGGCAACCACATGGAGGAGGAGGAGCCTCCACACGCCCTCGCGCACGTGGTGGAAAACCAGGAAGCTCAGCTGCCGTCTCCAGGTAACAGAGCTCACACAGTTCTGAAAACGTTTTTTTTTCTTCCAAGTAGAAATGCGCTGTCCATCTTTCGTTGTTTCTTTCTCTCCTTTCATTTACTTCCCCATCCTTGCTTGCTCGTTTTCTTTACAATCACTCTCACTCCACTTCTTTCCTTTCTCTTTCTCTCCTTCTTGTGCTGTTCTTCTCTTTCTTGTCATCTTTTTCTCACAGCTCACAGTCTCTCTCACTCTTTGTTTTCTCACTTTCCTCACTTATTTACCCACCCTCAGAGTTCTTTCTGCGCTCTGATGCACGTGTATTTTCTCTCTCCTCTTCCTTCATCAGCGATCTCCTCAGCTCTGGGCTCAGACTCCGCCCCCTCTCAGAGCCACGATCCCTCCGTTCCAAAGACGCAGGACGGAGGAGAGGAAGACATGAGCCTGGTAGAGGAGGATGAGAAGGAAGCGGAGAGGACAGAGGAGGAGGAGGAGGAGCAGGAAGAGAAGCTCGGAGGGAATGAAGAGGAGACGAGCAAAGAGCGAGAGAAGGAGGTGGAGAGACAGAAAGAGATGGAGACGATGGAGGTGGATCAGCGGACGGAGGAGCCTGAAGAGGTCAAAAAGGAGGAAGAGGAAGAAGAGCAAGAGGAGGAGGAGGAGAAGGAAAAGAAAGGAGATGAGGAAAAAGAAAAGAAAGGAGAGGACGTGAAAGATAAGAAAGGGTCGGGGAAGAACAGGGACGAAAGCAGCACCGACAAACTGCACATTCGCCAGAAAGCGAGAGAACGACTGAAAGAAGGTAACGGAGTGATCCGAAACGTGTAAAAGCTTAATTGTCAGTGTGCAAGACAAGATACAATGACATTGTAAGTTCTTTTTGTTCTATTCAGTTCAAACCTTTATGGAGCGCATTGAGGGAGAGCTTTAAATTGCAACGCAAGATAAGAAATTAAAGGGATCTGAATGAGAATACTTTTAGGATATTCAGTAAAACAATCAATGAGCTGATCAGCTGGAACTGTTATAAATGAATAGGGAGTGGCTCACAAATTATACATGAACCAATAACACACGAAAAAAAGAAAGTTATCAAATAAGGAAGCCGATTTTGAGATAATATCTTTAAAAAATCCCCAATGATGCAAGCAAGCTGAGCTTTACTGTGTCTTCCAGAGGATTTTTCAAATCCCTTAAAACTTTAAAGGACCAGAAGTGTAATCCAGTCACTGGAACTACTGTTTAGCATTTATAAACCTGATCTGTAATGGCAACTCGATGACAAGGTCCTTATAAAAAAATAAAAAAAATACTACAATAAGCTGAAATAGTAACTAATGAAAGAAATTCAGGCAGATATAAGTTGTGGTTATTTGTTTTCGTGATATGTTGAAACAGAACAGGGACAGTGGAATATGAAATATTTTCAAGCCACAGTGTTGTTTTCCAGTCCTGGATTGTGTTTGCTCATTTGTGTGTGTGTGTGTGTGTGTGTCTGTGTGTGTGTGTTGTGGCAGAATACTCTCTGGAGGACTCAGATCTGGAGGGTTTGAGCGACATCACGGTGAGTTCAGTCCACACGAGCGACCTTTCGTCTTTCGACGATGACAGTGAGGATGAGGAGCCTCCTTCTGAATCCACAGAGGAAGGAGAGATCACCTCAGAAGGTAAGCCACGGCCCCTTTTAATTAATTAAGACACTTTTTTTAAAGTGTGTTATTTCTACCAAAGCACCGTTGAATTCTCAAATTTAGATTGGACTGGAGGTGTTGATTAATTTTCTATGACGGTAGTCGACAGTAACAGGAATGAACTGGTTTGATACATTTTGCATTAACATGAAATATAAATATAAATTGATAGAAAGTATGATGGCATTATTTAATAAATTAAAAATGATATTTATTGGCAAGTCATTTTAGACAAATAAAACATTGGAGATTTGCTGGTATTGGGGAAAATAATCAACTTTGAGATGGTCACATTAACTCCGCTTCGTGTCGGGCATCATCACAACACCCCATCGTTGATTAATTTCTGAAAACGGCATACCCCGAGAGTTTGATTCCTTACACAGTCCTCCTAGGAAACACATTAGTGGATTAGTGGCAGTGCTGCCCTTCTGCAGTTTGCTAACAATCACATGGACAAGCCAGAAGGCTATTGGAAAAATGTTTTGTGGATGGATGAGACCAAAATAGAATTTTTGGTTTAAATGAGGAGGGTTATATTTGGAGAAAGGAAAACACTGCATTCCAGCGTAAGAACCTTATCCCATCTGTGAAACATGGTGGTGGTAGTATCATGGTTTGGGCCTGTTTTGCTGCATCAGGGCCAGGATGACTTGCCATAATTGATGGAACAATGAATTCTGAATTATACCAGTGAATTCTAAAGGAAAATCTCAGGACATCTGTCCGTGAAATGAATCTCAAGAGAAAGTGGGTCATACAGCAAGACAACAAACCTAAGCACACAAGTCGTTCTACAAAGAATGGTTAAAGAAGAGTAAAGTTAATGTTTTGGAATGGCCAAGTCAGAGTCCTGACCGTAATCCAATATTGTGGAAGGACCTGAAGCAAACAGTTCATGTGAGGAAACCCACCAACATCCCAGAGTTGAAGCTGTTCTGTATGGGAATGGAATGGGCTAAAATTCCTTCAAGCCGATGTGCAGGACTGATCAACAGTTTACCGGAAACGTTTAGTTGCAGTTACGGCTGTACAAGGGGGTCACACCGGATACTGAAAGCAAAGTTTCACATACATTTGCCACTCACAGACATGTAATATTGGACCATTTTCCTCAATAAGTAAATGACCAAGTATAATATTTTTGTCTCAATTGTTTAATTGGGTTCTCTTTATCTACTTTTAGGACTTGTGTGAAAATCAGATGTTTTAGGTCATATTTATGGGGAAATATAGAAGATTCTAAAGGTTTCACAAACTTTCAAGCACCACTGTACCTGTGTTGTAACTGTGTTGTTACTTTATATAAGAATATATTTGATGCGTTAAATGATTCTTTATTCTGTATGTAGACGAAAAGGTTCAGAAGAAGGCTGTCGGAGAGGAATCTGATGAGAATAAGGAGAAAAAACCTCGTGGTTCCCGCCAAGGCTACATTCACAAGCCTTTCCTTTACTCCCGTTACTATAGCGACTCTGATGACGAGGTTACAGTGGAGCAGCGACGTCGTTCTGCTGTGAGTGAACAGGTTGCCCTTTCGAATCGCTGTTTAAGCTCTGGTCCATGAGGTCTATTAAATCGCACAGTTTTAAAAAAACAAAAAAACAAAACCAAAACAACGAAACATAAACAAATGTAGATAATTAGACATGCAGTTTCTCACAGTGTTAAAATGAAAGCTATACCCTTGCTTGTTGCGTGGTAGCTCCAGTGCAAAAATACACAAAGGTCTTGTACACAAAGGTGAGAAGGTTGAGAGTTTTATGTTTCCTCTGTATCCTGTGATATCTTTTGGTTTTTCCAGGCAAAGGACAAAGAGGAAAGACTGCTGAAGCGCCAACAGAACCGGGAGCGTCTTGAGGAAAGGAGGAGGCAGAAGGCAGCGCAGGCAGAGCTACAGGGTGAGATGTAGCCACCTTCGTTATCGTCATTATCGTTAACATCATATTTATCACGATTATGGTTGTAATATGTTTGTTGTGTGTTTCTTTGTGTGTCCTTTTTCTCCTCTTAGCAGAAAAGGAAAAGCAGGAGGTTCAGAGACCTCAAGCAAAAGAAGCACGGAAAGAGAAGAAAGTTCTGGAAAAGAAAGTGGCACTCAGCAGAAAGAGGAAGAGAGACTCACGGTGTGTGTGTTTGTGTTTGTGTGTGTGTTTGTCTGTGTGTGTCTACCTGTTCAACTTTTTATTCAAAGGTCCTTTAATTTATTTGGAATGCAGGAAAGAGGACGACTCTGGCAGCAAGAAGAAGAGTGACGGAGATCCTGAATCTGTAAAGAAAGATGTGAGTCTTTTGTCTCTCCCTCTCTCACCTCTCTTTAATTCAATTTCTTTTATCCTCCACCTTTCTCCGACACACAATCCTTGTTTCTCATTTGTTCATATGTATGATAAAAAGGGGTTACCTTTTTCTCGCTGGTATGTTTTTCGTGCAAAATTGCTTATAGCTGAATATATGTCTTCAGCAGAAACACATAGTTTTGATAGAAGCTATGTGGAACAGTTGTGATTGGTGGTGGTAGATCTTTACCCAAGATTAGACCCGCCCACTTTACATACAGAAGGAGAGAAATTGTGGCAAAGTACATTGTACAGTGGGTATAGAAAAGAATCAACCCCCTTTAAAATAATCACATTTTGTTGCTTTTCAGCCTGAAATGAAGACGGACACAGTTTTTGTTTTATCCAGCTGTATTTACTCAGTGCAACTTATAACATCCAAGTGAAATATATAACACCAACATGTCAGAAAAACAAAACAAAACAGAATCACTGAATAGGAAAAAGGATCACCCCCCTCCTAAAAATGACTTGTAAACTCTATCAGGTATAGCTAATCACCTTCTCAATGGCACACAAAGCCATTTGACTTTCAACTGTGATCACCTGTGGTCATTTTGATTAGCTCAGCATGAAAAGAGCTTTCCTGGAGTATTTTGTAGCGCAACTGAAGCAAACAATCAACTATGGGTGGCAAGGCACTGTCAGAAGATCTCCGGGATAAAGTTGTGGACAGGCACAAGTCAGGAGATGGATACAAAAAAATTTCAAAGGCTTTATCAATGCCTAGAAGCACAGTGAAGTCTATTATTAAGAAGTGGAATTTATTTGGTACAACACAGACCCTCCCTGGATCAGGATGTCACTCCAAACTGGATGAAAGAGCCATTAGGGAACTGGTCAGAGAGGCTACCAAGAGGCCTACAGCAACTCTGAAGCAGTTGCAGGAATTTATGACAAAGAGTGGTCATTGTGTACATGTGACAACAATATCACAAATTCTCCACAAATGTGGCTTGTATGGGAGGGTTGTAAGAAAAAAGCCACTCCTCAAGAAAGGCCACATGAATGCACCTTGAAGATTCTGGGGCCACATGGGAAAAGGTGTTATGGTCAGATGAGGCTAAAATTGAATTATTTGGCCTCAACACCAAACGATATGTCTGGCGGAAATCCAATACAGCTCACCATCCAAATAACACCATTCCTACACTAAAGCATGGAGGTGGTAATATCCTGTTATGGGGGTGTTTCTCTGCAGCAGGAACTGGAGCACTTGTCAGGATAGAAGGAAAATGGATGGGGCAAAATACCGTCAAATTCTTGAGGAAAATCTGCTGCCCTCTGGCAGAAAATTGTCAATGGGAAGAAGGTTTACCTTCCAACATGACAATGACCCAAAGCACACAGCAAAACTGACCACACAGTGGTTGAAGGAGAAAAAGGTGAATGTCCTTGCATGGCCTAGTCAGAGCCCAGACTTAAACCCCATTGAAAATCTGTGGAATGACTTGAAGACTGTAGTCCACAAATGGTTACCATCAAATTTAACTGAACTTGAGCAGTTCTGCAAAGAAGAGTGGGCAAATATTGAGAGTCTAAATGTGCAAAGTTAGTAGAGACATATCCCAACAGACTAGAGGCTGTAATAAAAAAAAAAAATAAGAGCAAGGGGGTGATCCTTTTTCCAACTCAGTGAGCCTGTTTTTTATTTTTTCTTATTTTTTTTCTGACATGTTGGTGTTATATTTTTCACTTGGATGTTATAAGTTGTGCTGAGTAAATACAGCTGGATAAAACAAAAACTGTGTCCATCTTCATTTCAGGCTGAAAAGCAACAAAATGTGATTATTTTAAAGGGGGATGATTTCTTTTCTATACCCACTGTAGATACTGCAAAGTCACCAATTAGACTTTTTACTGCATATTGTACCACAGGACTAATATTAACCAAACTAGAAAGCAGTCATAGATTTAAAAGCCTACAAAATACAGTACCAATAACTTTGCAGTTGTCAAATGTTATTATAACTATATAAACATGGTTTCTATTAGCTGTAAATTCATTTTTTAAGTTACTGTTCCTAATCTCTAATAAAGATGTAGTTTTTGTTCCCCATTAAAGCGAAGTCCCTTAAATATAAGTGTTTTAATCCCTAATAAAAAGTCCCTGATCTCTGGTAAAGTTACAGCCCCTAATGCAGTATTGTCCATGTAGGATGCAGTGAAGTCTAAAGCAATCTCTCAGAAGCCTGTTAAGAAGCTGTCTGAGGAGGAGCAGCGGAGGAGGAAGAGCATTTCAGAGGACTCAAGCGAGCCACGCAAAATCCTTGACAAAAACCGTACACACTCGTTCATCCTGGACTTGGAGCTGGGAACTGAGGAGGTGCTTAGACAGCGAGGCAGTGGGAAGAATGAGCGACATGCTCGCAGAGAGAAAGAGCGAAAAGAGAATGAGAAAGAGCGTGGTGTGTCAGATGAGCGAGCCAGGTACAAACAGAAGCCAGAAAGTAAGAAAGGAGGAGAGGCTGTGGCAGAGGAGAAGGACGGAGGGGTGGTGAAAGGTACAGTTGATGACAAAGTAGAGAAAAAAGGGTCAAAGGTTAAAGGAGACAAGAAGGGCTCAGTGTCAGCAAGGGAGGGAAGGCTTTCTGTGACGGAGGGATCAGCCCCAGAGGAGGGAACGACCAAGGATTTGAAGAAAGAAAAGATGTCCTCAGAGACTATGAAAGAAAAAATAAAAGGAGAGAAAATATTGGGCAAGACTGACCCAAAACAGCAGCATCGTCTGGATTCCACTGGCTCCACAGAGGAGAGGTCCGAGGGTGAGGCTGCTTCTGATTTCAACAGGAAGAAAGTCAAGCAAACTAAAGACATTTTGAAACGGTCAAAAAGCCACCCAGAGATGAAATCTCTAGAGAAGGTCAAGGTCAGGCAAGATGGCAAAGATGTAGGTGCTGGTAGTAAAGACAAGAACTCCACCTCAGAGGCTCCCAAACATAGCTCAGACACAAAGATCAAGAATTCAGAGGCAGGTCCAAAGGTCAAATCTGTTTCAGAAAAAACAAGATCCAAGTCCAGAGACGACTTGAAATCTCAGAGTCCATTAATGACCAAGACAGACAAGAAAGCCCAAGGTCAAGAAGCCAAGGGTAAAGCAGGAGCAGCTCCTAGCAAGCCAGTGTACTCCAAGGAGAAGAAAAAGGAGGGACTGATGAAAGAGGATAGGAGAGTCTCAGAAGACCGTGAGAAAGGGAAGGATGCAAAGAGCACAAAGAAAACGAGTGAGAAGAAGACAAAAGAGTCAGAGAAGAAGGGAGGAGACAGTGAGAATGAAAGAAGAATCTCGGAAGCAGATGATCTTTCTTCCAGTTCCTCTGTTCCATCAACAGTTGCTGAAGGGGTACAGAGTGGAGGCGGAATTGCTACTCAGCCTTCAAACACTCAAGCGCAACAAGCTTCAGTGTCCCTCACAATGTCTGACCTTACAACTCAACAAGTCTCAGATTCTCGTGGTGAATCAGATCTCAAAACCCCACAGGTGTTGGAGTCCCTAACAGAGTCTCATGTCTCAACCCCACATGCTTTGGATTCTGCTGCAGAGTTTGATTCCACAGATCAATCCATCTCAGTGTCTCTTAGAAAATCTGATCTTACTTCAGACTCACAAGCTATGGATACAGAGTCTGATTCTGCAGCCTTAGAATCCACAGATGTGGAGTCTAACCTTACAGTCCCACAAACCATGGATACAGCACCACACGCCATAGATACACAATCTGATATTACATCCCCACAAGCCAATGCTGCAAAATCTGAATCTCCACATGTCTTCGAAGTACCCACAGAATCTTCTGAAAAAGAGCAAAGTCAACCTACAGAGTCTGATCTTGCTACTACAACACCACCACAATCCTCAGAATTAATTTCAGTGTCTGATTTTACAGTTCCTCAGTCCTCAGATTCACATCAAAGGTCTGATCTCATGAATCCTAGCTCCTCAGAGCAGAATTTCACAGTTCCTGAAACATCAGACTTAAAACCAAATACTGATCTCACACTCCCTCAGTCCTCAGACTCAATCCCAGCATCCATTCTCACGGTCCCTGAGTCCTCAGACTCCATCTCAGAGTCTGATCTCACAGTTGCCCAGCCCTCAAACTCAGTCCTAGCATCTGAATTCACAGTCCATCAGGATTTCAACACGGTTCCTAATCCGCTTCCTGCTGATGATAACAGCACCTCTGTCCCTGATGACATGTACGATGCCATAAGTGACATCACTCCAGATCCCGAAGACGAGGAGGAGGCCACCATGAGACTGGCTGAGAGTCAGCCTCAGCACCGTCCCATCCCTGCAGAGGCAGACGCCCTCCTGTCCTTGATGGATGTCTGTGCTTCTGCAGCTGTAAGCAACTCTGCTGGTGCGTCTGATGGACAGGAAGCTGAGAGTTCGTTCCGGGATGCGGATATAAAGATGAAGGAAGCAGCGCTCACATTACTCTCCATGGATCCAGATCAGGCAGTTTTGTCAAGTTTTATTGCTGAAGATACACTTGTTGCTGGGCAGCACGTAGAGTCTTTGGCCTCAGACCAGGTTGATGTGACAAGTGCGATAGAGCCACCTAAAGAAGTTACGAATGATTCTGAAAGCGAATCTTCTGCTCCTGACTCGGAGGATGGAGGCAAACACACTGAAGGTAGTGCTCCTTTATTCACTCGCCTGCATTTTAGAATGCAATAGCCCTTCCTTTGTGTTAGAAAATGCTCTGAACAATTCAGCTATTCCATGTGATCTAGGTAATGCTAGTTACCTTGTTCTATAGTGTTCTAGATTATTTATTAGCTGCTTGCGTGGTCTGGATAATGCAGTACATCATGACATTGATCATTCTCTGTTCTAGATTATATAAACTGTGGCCTTGTTCTTAATTGTACTAGATTATTCAGTAGCTGCTTGAATCTTCTGGCTAATGCAGATCATCAAATTTCATTTGTCAGTTCTAGATCAAGACTTTGTTTTTGACTTTGTTTTAAGTAGTGCAGTAAATCATAACTTTTCCTTTCTCATCTCTGGATCATGCAATGGATTATAATGGATCTGCTTAGAGTTCTGGATGATGTAGTAGATCATTAACTTTGCCCATGTTTTATTCAAGATAACAGAGTAGATCATCACTTTTTCTAGAACACAGGGTGTGGAATGTTTTGTTATTTTAATCAAACAGATTATGTTTTTTCCCCCTCTAGCTCTAGCCAGCACAGTCATTGATGGAAAGGCCACAGACACAGTGTCTATAGAGGAAGCAACATCTGAGGTGAGATTAACATCATATCTGGTATAGATTTTGTCTTTACCTCTACCACAGAAGTGGAAAATTAGGCATGTGGCAAGTGTATTTAGCAGGACCGTTACCAACTTGCCTTGAATGTGTCTGTATGCTTAGATCAACAATGGTGAAACTGAATCAAAAGCAAAGTCTGATGTTTCTAGACCAGAAATCGCTGCTAGTGATGAACCAGCAGGGCAATCCGGTAAGTCTGGGTGTTTACTACCTGTGTCTAACCAGCGATAGTCCTATTTATGATACCTTTTAGGAATACCTTTGTTCACTGGGCTGTAGTTGTCTTTTTCCCCTAGGTGTCCATTGGTCCTATATACTACCAGTATTCAATATACGCTTAATTTTTTTTACTGTTTTCAGCAGAGATTGATGCCAGCCAAATACACACACACACTCCGAGTGAAAGCATACTCACAGCAGAGGGTACAAAGGTAAGTCTGATAGTTGTCGCCAAAATGTTTAACATTTGTATATTAGAGTAGGGTTGCGTTATGAATTATTGTATACTGACATTGAAATCTGTACATGTGATTTTCACATTACAAGAAATCAGATGCTTGTATTATTAACGCAAGGTCATATTAACAAGTTTTAAGAAAGATGATTTAACCCAGTGAAAATAGGCAAGCTCCTGGAGTAACTGTTGGTTAATGTGTACAGTAAAAACAGTAACAGATGGACTATTGTAAGTGTTTATGTAGCATGCCTACTCTAAATACAATAAAAATGGTAAAATAATGTAATTCCTAAAGCAGCATGTTTACCTTAAATATAGTAGTAAATGGGCAAACTACAGAAACTGTGTTAATAGCAGTCGTAATTTTATTTATTATTAGTTATTAATTTATTATTGGCTTATGGGTTCAGCTAACATTAGCCTAAGCCTTAGCTAATTTATGCTAACTTCATGTTGATGTTAGGGTAATGAAAATGCTTATCTCTTTCCAAAAGAGGGTGAAAACTGTCCTCACAGATCTCAAGCGCTGTTAGAGACAGTGACATTACTGTGTTCACTTGTATATAAAATTAGAAGTATTCGTACTGGACACATCTTGAATCAGCTGTATGTGTGATTACAGAGCAAAACAGAGAACACTGTGCAAGATGCCTGGGCGCAGGAGGCAGAGGTGCAAAAAGCACAGGTGCAGGAGGTAGAGGTGGAAAAAGCACAGGCACAGGAGGCAGAGGTGCAAGAGGCACATGCACAGGAGGCACCAGAGGCTCAAGTGCAGGAGGCAAAAGCACAGGAGCAGGAACCCCAGATGCAGGAGGCAAATGCACAGGAGCAGGAGGCACATACCCAGGATGTGCAGATGCAAGACGCAAGGGAGCAGGAGGTGCTGGAAGCACAGGTTCAGGAGGCTCAGACACATGAGGCAAAGGCACAGGAAATGCAGGAGTCCCAGACACATGAGGCAAAGGCACAGGAGGCGCAGGAGTCCCAGGCGCGGGAGTCCCAGGCGCAGGAGTCCCAGGCGCGGGAGTCCCAGGCGCAGGAGTCCCAGGCGGCTCAGACACATGAGGCAAAGGCACAGGAAACGCAGGAGCCCCAGGCGGCCCAGGCGCAGGAGCCCCAGGCGGCCCAGGCGCAGGAGCCCCAGGCGGCCCAGGCGCAGGAGCCCCAGGCGCAGGAGCCCCAGGCGCAGGAGCCCCAGGCGCAGGAGCCCCAGGCGCAGGAGCCCCAGGCGGCTCAGACACATGAGGCAAAGGCACAGGAAATCCAGGAGTCCCAGGCGCAGGAGTCCCAGGCGCAGGAGTCCCAGGCGCAGGAGTCCCAGGCGCAGGAGACGCAGGCGCAGGAGACGCAGGCGCAGGAGTCCCAGGCGCAGGAGACGCAGGAGTCCCAGGAGTCCCAGGCGCAGGAGGCAAAGGCGCAGGAGGCAAAGGCACAGGAGACTCAGGAGGCAAAGGCACAGGAAATGCAGGAGCCCCAGGCACAGGAGCCCCAGGCGCAGGAGCCCCAGGCGCAGGAGCCCCAGGCGCAGGAGCCCCAGGCGCAGGAGGCAAAGGCGCAGGAGACGCAGGAGTCCCAGGCGCAGGAGGCAAAGGCGCAGGAGACGCAGGAGTCCCAGGCGCAGGAGGCAAAGGCGCAGGAGACGCAGGAGTCCCAGGCGCAGGAGGCAAAGGCGCAGGAGACGCAGGAGGCAAAGGCGCAGGAGGCAAAGGCGCAGGAGACGCAGGAGGCAAAGGCGCAGGAGGCGCAAGAGGCGGAGACACAGGCGCAGGAGGCCCAGGCGCAGGAGGCGCAAGAGGCGGAAGAGGCGGAGACACAGGCGCAGGAGGCCCAGGCGCAGGAGGCGCAAGAGGCGGAGACACAGGCGCAGGAGGCCCAGGCGCAGGAGGCGCAAGAGGCGGAGACACAGGCGCAGGAGGCCCAGGCGCAGGAGGCGCAAGAGGCGGAGACCCAGGCGCAGGAGGCCCAGGCGCAGGAGGCCCAGGCGCAGGAGGCCCAGGCGCAAGAGACACAAGCGCAGGAGGCCCAGCCACAGGAGGCCCAGCCACAGGAGGCCCAGCCACAGGAGGCCCAGCCACAGGAGGCCCAGCCACAGGAAGTAAACACAAAGATGCAGGAGGTGCAAACCCCGGAGGCACAGACGCAGTCGGCACGGAGAGGGCGACGTCCAAAATTAGTTAAACAAGCCAGTAAGATAAACTTGTGTGTATGTTTCAAATTGTAAATTATGTTTGCACAGTGCCTTATAACAATAAAGAATACAATTATTTCTATTTGTTCCCACACTGAAAATTGTATTTGTCTAAGTGGAACCTGTTCTGTGCCCTTCTTTCAGGTAGCGCGTCTAAGTCAGATGGACAAGAAGAAGACAAATCTGATGTGTCAGAAGTGGTAAATAGATTTTGCCCCAATTTGTCCCAATTTCCCAAAAAGAACATGATCAAGTTTGCTCTTTTGGACTCCCAGCCACCAATGGCTATGGCAAACACTCTTCTGTTGTGCCAATCATTAGCCAAAGATACAGCTGTAATGTTTATGTTTGCAGTTTTAATAATATGAATGTTAACGATCGAAAAAATGAACAGGGAGGGGTAAAAGTTCCAGTGAGTGTGTGGAACATAGAGTTCCATTCATCCTAACAATTTGTTACCAATCTGTTACTAATCCTGACATGTATAACCCTGAATCAAAACAGAGTAAGAAAAATCAATCTTTTTGTGCGCGTGTTTTTCAGGATGAGCATCTAGAAGGCAGGGTGACCCGCAAAGGACGATGGTCCAGTCAGAGAGCCGCATCAGCCAAGGAAACTGGTATGCATCTGGTGTTTTTTTACACCTGCAAGTGTAATGTCATGCTGAGATCAGAGTAATGAGATACACTCATCAATATGTTTTGTGTTCCAGCATCCAAAGCTCAAACCAGTGAGGAGGCCAAAGACACAGAGGCTAACAAACCATCACATAAAAATGTGAGGGAAAATTGACTTTTGTGTGTGCTTGTGTGTGTCTATATTTCTTTTTTTTTTTTTTTTTTTTTAACTGATACGACGTGTGCGTGTTTGATAGAGTGAGGATCAGGAGGTTGATGAAGGAAGCAGAATTACACAGAAAAAATCTTCTAAGGTCCCAGATGCTTCACAGAAAGAAGCTTGTGAGTGTGCACATACACACAAACTTTTTAGTATTACCCTTTACATTGAATCATTTTTGGTGATACTTTAGCAAAATGAACTAAACTTAATCAGACAGACGGGTAGACATCTGAATAGATAGACAGATTAGTAGACAGACAGATATATTTCCATTTACACAAATGTACACAAATATATATCTGGGCTGCAACACAGACATGTGTGAAATTCAAGGACAAACCTATATACACTCATCTGTATAATATATATTTTACAAACCAACAATAAGACAAACACACAGAAAAATGTAAGATCATATGTTGATTTTTTACGGTTGGGTCTGGCACCTTGGCAGCCATCTGTGTTCCTTTTTTTTTTTTGTTTTACATGCGCCATGTTTTGTTGAAAGGTTTGAAATACTCATGATGTAAATGAACTGAATTTCTCCCCTAATGCCTAGCAACAAAGCCTGAAGAAGCGGAGACAACGGGAGAGGAAGTAGAGCAAAAAGAGGTGAAGTCTTTTACATGTACAACTTTTAATGAGGCATACTGAGTCTGAGTTCTGATGGGTGTGTGCGTGTGCTGTGTTTGTGTGTGCAGGTGCGTCGACGAAAGCGTTCTGGAGCTCAGATGGCCACTGCAGGTAAGTGAAGTTACACCTCACCGGTGAATAAACCACCGGTCTTCGTGATAAACCAAATTGAATTATTTACATTTCTCAGTGATTATAGCATGTTATATGTTGTTGATATTACACAGTGTCTACCTTAGTTTACCAATTTGACCACACTACTCGTACTATAAAGTAAGTACTCCTGCACAAAGTATGCAGTTTGAGGCAGAGCTAATTATTAAGGCTGCATCAATCCAGTTTTCAACATCACGTACATTCACAGCATAAAATGCTTTGTTCGAAAAACACTCCACGTCCTTCTGATACTGACCCAGAACGTCAGGTCAGCACTGGCCGTGATCCCCTGTATTGTATCTGAACATCCCTATTAAAGATTGTCTAGCATCGAAGTAGATCCACAGTGATATGAAAAGTGTGATAATCTATAAATGAAAATTCTCCATGAAAGCACAGCACTGTGATTTACTTGTGACAGCTAAACCTGCACTGAGGAGAAAGAGGTCTGACCAAGCTGAGGATCCTGAGAAAGTGGGAAAAGTGAGTAAAATGGTGTGTGTGTGAGACTGTTTATATTAGTGCTTTGACAAAGAGAGAGATGGAGAGAGAGTAACATACTTATAATCTGTTCGCTCTGTTTGAAGGAACTTGCAGCTGAGGAGAAGGAAGAGGAGCCTGTGAAGAGAGCACGACAAGATAGTGGTAAACACACACACATTGGATATGTAAAAGGTGTTTGTGTATCAGTGTATCTATTTGTCCTGCTCTTCGTTCTGTCTCTCTCTCTCAGAGAGTGTGACTGAGGAAGAAGACGAAGGAAAAGAGGAGAAGAAAGAAGAGGACAGAGACACAGAGAGCTCTAAAGACAAGGCTGTGAGTCGATCACACACTCGTCTCATCACTCACTCACACACAATCCTCAGAGGCATATAATTCACACACCATCGCATGTTTTTTGTGACGTAAATTGGTTGATATAAAATAGCTCCATGAAATAATGTATTACGGAAAATAATAATAAAATGTTTAAAGTATAATAATACAGTGTAATATTTCACTTTAGAAGTGAAAAATTAATTGGAACTAGGACCCCAAGGTCTGTCAGCTCCTGTTTGTGCAAGCTAGTTTTCCCGTTATTATCTAGCTAGATACCAACTGTACCAACTTTCTTTTAGGAGGAAGAGGAACCAGTGAGAAAGACTCCACGCCGAGGCAGATCCTCAAAAAACACTTCTAATGTGGATGACTCAGGTGCGATTGGTCTGTGTTTCTGTGTGTTGTGTTTTAACGTTGGTTTACATAGCTTGATTCTCTATAGTGGCACTATTTTTTTATTTTTTTTTTTTACTCAGCAGCCCCAGAGAAGAGAGAGGGAGAGACAGAGACTGGAGAAGAGGACGAAAAACAGGAAGAGGAGGAAACAAAAATTAGAGCCACAACACGTTCCGCATCTCGGCTGGAGGCTGAGAAGTATTCAGACTTTCTACACATTTTATTATATTATTATGTAACACCTTAATAATAATCTGCTGCCCAGTTTTCTTAAAGAGGTCATTTAATAGCAAATGTTTTTCCACATTATTTTTTGAAGGTTATACCACTACACCTTGAAACTGATTCAATGCAGTGTGCAAATCCAGTGGGGTGACTGATTTTCATTCTGTAATTTTACTTTTGTGCAGAAATAAGCCGAGTAAGCCATCAACCAGAGCAGTGAGCAAACTGAGTGGGAAAGAAGAGGGCTCTCCAAACACACGGTGTGTCTCCATAATAATTATAGTCATACATGGATAATTGTAGATTGTCCTCGTTAAAATAATAGCTTTTGGATAACTTAAAGTAAAGTACTTAAAGACACCTTGTGGGTATGGGTGTAGGAGTGGGGTGCATACGTGTGTAGGGGTTGGTGTAGGAATGGTTGTGGAGTCAGGACAGTCTGTTGGTGTAGGAGTGGGTATATGTTTGTCGGAGTGGGTGGAGGATGGGTGTAGCTATATGATTGGGTGTGGGAGTGGTGTAGAATTATAGGAGTGGATGTATGAGTGTGGGTGGGTGTAGGACTGGGTGGCGGAGGTGGGCGTGTGGGTATAGGATTGGTTGTGTGGATGTATGAGTGTGGGTATAGGAGTAGGTGTGTGGGTGTAGGACTGCATAGTGGGGGTGGGTGTATGAGTGGGGGTGGGTGTGTGGGTGTAGGACTGCATAGTTGGGGTGGGCATGTGGTTGCAGATATGAGTGAGGGTCTAGGAGTGTGGGTGTTCTTGAAAACTGACATTTTAACTGAGAAATAACATGTCTGTCTCTCTCTCCCCCAGTTCATCTCGTTCTCAGAATGCTGCTGCAGTAAAGGGCCGTAAAGGCGAGTCGAGTTCTCCAACACCTCGGACTCGCGCTGGCCACAAAACTGAAGAACCGCCTTCAAAGAGAACCAAACGATGATGTGAATTTGTGTATATTATGTATGTATGTATGTAGCCCGGTCAGCTTTATGCTAATTACGTATTCCTTGTTTGGTGCAACCAGAGGGACTCTTTCACTGAAATGACATCATTTAGCGTGATCACTCCCACCTGCAGATGTGAGATGTGTTTTTAAACCTTATTGACACTCTCCTGCTGACCAGCTTTATGCCCTCAGGATTGTGACCAAGCAGTAAGTTTTATAACCAGCTAACATTAGCGTTTATGAGCAGTACCGAATTGTTTTGATGGTGTCATGTTTGCCTGTTCTTCATGTGTACATATTTATCTCTTAAGTTCCAGAATATTTTGATCTCAAAACATATTTTCAGAAAGTTGTGGGCAAAGCACATTCTGCTTACTCCGAGTACGAACTCAAAGTGTTCTAGAATGCATTTTCAGAAAGTCCTAGAACCAGAACTCGCCATGTTTTCTCTACAGGACACAGTGCATTTTGTAATTTTTTTTTTTCCCCAAGAAAAGTGCTAGAAACAGAACATGCCATTATTGCTGTGTCCTGGTTGCTGTGCTTTTGCTGTAGAATTCCAAGTCTTCAGCTACAACAGAACAGAACAGAATGTTTTTCCTGTTGGAGAACATGAAAAGCACGTGTTCTAGAACTTTTGCAAAGTGTTCTAAAATGTGTTTTCAGAAATACCCAGACCCAGAACGCACTTTGCTTTCGTTGCAGGACTCAATCTGTTCTAGAACATTTTTTTAAAGAAAAGTGCTAGAATCAGAACATGCTCTTATTTCTCTGTTGGAATCTGACGTGTTCTAGAATGCATTTTCAGAACATTCTAGAACCATCATATCACATGATTTGAGGTAAATCCTTAGTGTTTTGGATCCAGAAGGCTGTGGAATTCCAAGAACAAGAACACACTTTGCTTTCCCTGTTGGAAAACATGAAAAGAGCATGTTCTGGAACTGTCTAAAATGCGCTGTCCAATATAGGGTTCTAAATATTGTAGGTAGAGATGGGTAAACCTTGAAAATTATGTGAGAATCAAATTCATTAAACAAATACTGGTGGGGAAATGTGTGCCGTAGCCTTTGGTTCTATTTCAGAACAGGTATCCGTTATGTACACAAATCCTGTGTTAGATTCTCACACTGAAAGGAACTCTGCTACTAGACATGTGCCAATAATCAATAACACAATATAACACAGTATTCAGATAGAACTTTTCTGATGATGGTGGTGTAACTGTTTTTTCCCCGAAATCTGGCAAGGTACATAACATTGTTGTTAATATCAAAACATATTATATAAACCTTGAAAAAAACCTTTGGTAAACCTTGGTAAATGATTGTGATATGAGCACATAGCTCAAACCAATCCACGTTCAATATAGTACTATCTACACTCCTACAAAATAAGGTTCTATCTAGATGCTTCCCCCCCACCCCCAAGAGTGTACTCAAATATGTTACTTGTTCCACACGGTGAAAAATACGTTCAGTTTATTGTCTTTTGTGTCATTTTGTTGTGTATCTGCTGAGCCTGTTCGTGTGTTCAGTTGCATGTGTGCTGATCCTGTTGGCGTGTTCAACATTAAGACATTCATTCTGTGAATGTAAAGAACTGAGCTATTTCTTTTATACATTTAGCTTTTATTATAAAGGCCACTGGGCCCATCAATGTGTACTGTGTACTGTTTTATTTCTGTGGGGTTTATAATTTCTGGATTTCTGAGCTTCCCTACTCTCCAGGCTTCGTTTTAGTCAGGAACCTTAGTTCTTCTGATCTATTTGTCAGTCTTTCTAGGCTTCCAGATTTTTTAATCCCTGTATTCCAATGTCTGCATTATTAGCTTTCCTAGACTTTGGGTTTTATTATTATTATTATTATTATTATTATTATTATTATTATTGATTCCCTATTTCTAAATTTCTAGTCTGCAGGTGTTCTATTTTCTTAGCTAGTTTCTTAAATTATCCTACTTTCCCTAGTGTCCACGTTTTCTAGTTCTCATAAATTCCATAGTCTCCAGATTCACTTTTCTCTAGTTTCCCTAGTAGGCAGATTCTTAAAGTTCTCCTAGTTTTCCTACTTTCCAGTTTTGTTAGTTTCTGGGTTCACTAGTTTTGAGGGGTTTTATTTATTTATTTTTTTTATTTTATTTTATTTTATTTTATTTTTATTCTTTATATTCCCTGGTCCTCTGAGGTTCTGTAGTTCTACTTCACCCCTTCTAACTGCCAGGGGTGGTGTATAACACCTGAATAACCCTTTAAGAAAGTATACATGCATGTTAAAATATTCCAGCATGGTCATGTAGTATTTACAATAAATATTACAGTCAGACAACATAGGCATGTCTACTTTTTGAATGTGGTATGGTGCTATTACCTTTAGCTACTTTACACTGAGCTCTCTTTTCTGATATCACAAGCAGGCATTCTCAGTAATGCGCAGCTCTACATTTTGAAGCTATTATTCCCTCCACACCAACATTTGCTTGCCAGGCCCCAGCTTGACGGGGCTCTGTGGCACATTTTCTGGCTGATATAATGGATCCATTCTTGGACATATGCATGCTGTTGATGCTTGTGCAGCAATATGATGGCTATTCTGCTGTAGCACTGAACCAACCACTCCAATCTACAGTTGTTGACCTCTCTATAAGGGAGCTAATTAGCTTCCCACTCCAGCCAGTGGGGAATCTGGGTCAGGAAATGGAGTGCCATATTGGCTTATACTTGATGTCCGGTGGTGTTGCGACAATCCACCCTGCTGTAATTTGTATGCCTGGGTCTTTCTTTGAGACTATTGCCAAAGAACAGCACCCTGGAACTGCTCCCTGGACAGGAGGGTGCAGGTTTTTGGAATAACAAAACCTACATGACCAAACAGACTGCCTGTGTGGTGTGTTTAGGACTCCACACACTGGTCCTACCTTCTAACACTTACAGGGTGTCTGCCTGCCTAAAATTGCTTTTGGCAGCCATGGCCACATCCACAGGCTTCCAGGAAATATTTGAGTACCCAGCATCTACATCATAGGATGGGCCTTAGATAGCACCCCCTGAGCACCTACCTGAAGGACATGAGCTGGCAATGAATTAGAACATTACTCATTCAGATAAGTGGTCCTGATGACAATGCCACTAGGATAACTACAGTATCTGAGCTCACCATTTCTTCTTGGGTTCAAAGCCTTGCCAATTTCAGACACCAGCAAGTTGGTGAAATGGGCAATCATGCCACAGGTTGATGCATCTCTGCCTCAATAGAGGGAACATTAACCTGCAAGCAGTGCAGGACATTTCTAGCAAAAGGTGTCTAATCAGAGACTGTTCCCCACCTGAAAGAGATAAATCACCACTGGTGCTGCTTTTTGGTGCCACAGGGGTACTGGTACTGGTTCCCCTGTGTGTCTGTATTTCTTTATGCTGAGTGGGTTTCTTGCTCTATAGGAGCAAAACAGAGAAAGAGAGAATGGAGTTTTCCATCTCTTCACAAGTTCTGCTCAGTTATTTCCACCAGCTGCAATCCAACCCTTAAAATACTACACCAGCCCCTCTGTTTCCAGTGACTGTCTACAGGGGGCAGCCTTAACCTCTAATATAGAGACACAGTATTACAGTACCGGCAATGTACCATGGATATTATGGGATAATGATATAGTCATTATTTAGGAATTGTTTCTGTGTTCCTCTATCTCTAGAATTCTCTGTCACGCTACAATATTCTATAATAAGACAAGAGATTTCTTAATGGGCCTGGAACTTCTCAGCAGCATCATTAGGTAGAGATTACCTCAAATACACTATATGACCAAAAGTATGTGGACACCTGACCATCATAACCATATGTGGGCCTTATCCAATGTTATAATAGCAAATAATAGCAACAACTATGTCGTCATTAATGTCGCCCTGAGGCATCAAAATCTATGGTCACAAGACACTGCTGATCAGTGTTAGAAATATTCTGGATCCCCACCACTAATTGTGTTGCATTCCCGTCTACAGCCTCAGTAGAGAGCATCACAAACGCATCAGCAAAAAAAATAAATGCAGCACTCATTGACACACTAATGTTTTGTAGTCAGGGACCCCTTTAGCACTGTAAAACATTTCAGGTGGTTAAACTTGGAAACAATAGTTCACCTGCTGCCTTAAAAACATGAGTAAACTCAACTTAAAGATCACCTTTGATTCAACTCAAAAAGTTAGGTTTTACAAGTCAAGACAATGGATTACTTTAAGTTTAATTCTTGAAAACTTATGAACTTGAGTTCAATATCCAAAACTTATCATGACAATTGGAGTTAAAGAGAAGAAATAAGTTCACATAACTTAATGGGGCTATCATGTTTTCCAGTGTGTTAAATAGGTTCCATGGACCTCCTCAGTACGGATATACAGTATTTCATGAGCATTCTTTATTTACTTAATTCTTTAATTAATTTTTAAAATAATATATGTTTTGGATTTTTTCTATTCTTGAACTATCCACCTATAAAACACATTTTAAGTTCGCTTTGGTGCTTGGACTCCTAAATATAATACATTTTTGTTAATATGAGTGTTTTTTTTTTATATGCTTCACGGACCCCTGGGGCTTCCAGGACCTCACTGAGAGAACCACTGCACTAATACATACATATGGCTATTACACACACATCACTATTACTTTCCTACTATTAGGGTGTTCAGTTATTGAACACACACACACACACATACACACAAATGCGTTCTGTGAACAGACTGGACGGAGCTGCTACCAAAATCCGCACACAGCATTTCTGTTTCTCTCCCTCACACACAATCACTTATTTCTTTGTGCTGTGATAAAATCTTACGGGTCGTTTCTGTCCAAATGACGGATCGGTTATGCAAACGAGACATAGATTGCAGTTTGTAGCACTGTGCAGTTATTTATCACTTTGTGGTAGCCAAATGCGCCCATGATGATAGGAATACATGGCAATATTGACTGTGTGGCCACTTTTGGCTGGTCCCCATGAAAGGACATGCTTTTTTTTTCATAAAACCTGCGGCTTCTATTCGAGAAATAAAAGCTAACTTATATGGGGTTCACATTTGGTATGAAAGATAAAACATGAATTTACGTTTCAAATGGTTACAAATGACGCATGATGATTTTTCATCCTCAGTACGAATGGATGAAACAACAACTCATTCCTTTCTGAATCGCTCCAATTTTCACATTTGTCCAGTTCTTCTTCGTTGACTTTAGGGCGTTTAGTCCTTTTTTAATAATAATAATGTTTTTTTTTTTAATAATATTTAATTAATAATAATGTTTTTTAAAAAAAAAAATAAATAAATAAAAGAATAATAATAGAAAATGTAAGAATGATCAAATACTACTACTACTACTACTACTACTACTACTACTAATAATAATAATAATAATAATAACAATAATAATAATAATAATAATAAAGAAGGCGCACATATTTATATTGCACTAAAAAATCAGCTACAACTTTCTGTAGCTGTTAAAATTGGTATTAAAAAGCATAACATTTTCGGCTATTTCATAAGCATAAATAAACTTTTTAATATAAAAAGTAACACCTGAATAACACCTTAATAAATATAATTTATTTTCATGATATTGGAGACTGTAGAACAGTATAACCTATTAACTTCGGGGTTTTTGTGCACTGAAAGGTTTAATTTTGTTCCTTTTATGTAGTTTCCCAGCAGCACCAGAGTGTTCCAGTAAAAAACCTTAAGACAGACAGATAATATAGATAAAAGATAATATAAAATAATAAGACCGTTTTTATTAATGTGGTGCTGCCGCTGCTGGGGGATTGTCTAGTTTGTTTGCTTATTTATTTATTTTTTATCGGTTAAAAAGTATCTAATGGACATAACTACAATAATTTCCCATTCAGCTCTGTTTATTGTCACTACCTCCAATATTTATTTAATGAATAACTTTTATACAATGTATACGTACATATTTACTTGTAATACGCGGTTAAGAGTATTTTAATGTTGTGGAACTAGGGAGGGTGTGTGTGTGTGTGTGTGTGTGTGTGTGTGTGTGTGTGCTCATACACTGAAGTGTCCACAAGGTGGAGAGAAAGACACACTACTCGCTTCATTATTACACCATATGTCATATGTCCAAAACAAAACAAAAAGGTATTAGTTATGCTAAACTGGATCAATAGTAGATAAAACCAGTAGTTTAGTAATCCAAGAGTACTTGTAAATTCGGAGTGACAGGAAAAAGGAATCGGGTGTAAAAATAGGAGTGTGAATACTTAAAAATGGGTTTTACACTATGTCTGTTTCATGCTTTAATATGACCTGTAACTTATCTAACATTTAGTTTAATTAGACAACTGCATCAGACAAAATACTGAAGTTAAACTGTGTAAACTGTGCAAATAGGCTTACAAAAATAATTGTGCAAGGATTGTGTGTTTATATTATTATTATTATTATTATTATTATTATTATTATTATTATTATTATTATTATATCTCCAGTAGGCCTAAGTTAAATTCTGATTCTAATTTGGTTCGCAAATACGATGGCTTAAATAAATAAATTGTATTTATTTATATTTATAATCACTGAAATGTATTTATGAAATTTGTGAATTTTTCCATTAAAAATCTAAGAGCCACGGGCAGCTAAATGAAGAACAGCAATACAAGGACACTGATAATAGGCAATAAACACACACACAATCCGTGAGGAATGAACGTTTTTGGTTGAAGCACAATTATGATTATCTTTTTTTTCACACTTTGAAAATTTGAACTTTCCGAGCAAAAGGCCGACATTCAAGTGTTCATCCATACTCTCTACATCCTCACTTTCAGGAAGAAACGATATTAATGTGCCAGAATATGATGGCATAAAATGGGACTCGGGGAAAAATATGAGAATTTAAGACGCCTTTAATACACAATAAACAAAGACGCCTTTAATACACATGTGCAAGTATTTCTTTTTTACTTTTATAGTTTTGTGTCATTAATGTATAGCATTTTGTCCTGATGCTCTCAGCATTTCTATTATGATTTATAGGCTGTATTACAGATGTTCTCTATTATAGTATGCGCTGCAATTGCACGCCATTTGAACTATCAAACTATCCATTCAGTGAAAAAAACAAACAAACAAAAAAACAAAACAAAAAAAAAACACCCTGGTCAATTAATCATGCAAACGCCCTGATGTCCAATAACCTACATGAAATAATTTGTTGTTTTAGATCTGTAAGGTCCAAAAACCTTGTTTACATTTTTACATTTTAAATACATTTATTGCAGTTCAATCATCCAGTGAACATGATGGAAACACGGATGATTATTGTGGGGAAAAGAAATCACATGTTATATTTAAAAAACTCTAAATAGACCTGACCATAAAAAAAATAAATACCTCAATTAATAAATTATTATTATTAGACTTTCTTTATTCTAGTCTTTATTCTTTATATTTGACTTTCTTTATTCTAGTCCTAGTATTGTCCGTGCAGAATTTCTTTCCGACACGCTCAAAGGACTGACAAGTGTTTAAACACATATTATTACTTTTATTATTATTATTATTATTATTATTATTATTATTATTATTATTATTATTAATAATAATAATAATAATAATAATGATAATAATAATAATAATAATAACAACAATACTAACAATAATAATTATATTTTATTTTCCATTAATAGGGAAATCTGTATGATCATAATGCATTCGCACATTAATAATAATAATAATAATAATAATAATAATAATAATAATAATAATTCCTTAGATTTATTTAGCGCTTTTCTAGGCACTCAAAGCGCTTTACACTGTCTGGGGTAAATCTCCTCAACCCACCGCCAGTGTGTAGCATCCACCTGGATGATGCGACGGCAGCCATCGTGCGCCAGAACGCCCACCACACACCAGCTATTGGTGCATACAACCACTGTTCTTTGGTATAGTAATGGACTACAGAAATAAAATAGGCGAAGTAATCCGAAAGGGTACATTTTGAAAAGAGGCGTCGTCAGATTACATTGCTATATTATTTAGTTTATGTATATACACTGTATAATAACCCTTTGATATAGGCTGCTAGATCATAGCCGGGTAATTCATAATTTACGAAGCGTGCTCATGTACTGCATAATAAATGAACAGGTAACACATTGCACCATGGCGCACAAAGCTTCCAGAGAAACAGTACATTTCACACAAAAGTGCTTCCTCGGCTGTGCAAGCTGCAGGAGGTGAAATCAGTTGATATTTATATGCGTAGAAAACGCCAAAGGGCGACAGGAAGAGATCCTAGCTGGACTTTTTTTTTATTTTTTTTATTTTTTTTTTTTAGCAATATACGTGTAGGCCTTATACATGGGCTAGATGCTTTATTAAGAGTGTATTTATATTTTATGTGTGTATACATTTTTATTCATAAGACACAGTTGGACTATAGTTTCTGGTTCTGCAGAAACTAAACTGTTGTGACGTTTCATGCGTTATCTGTGAAATATGGTCAGACCTGCAATAAATAACACTGCCGATGAGAATTCCGACTGGACAACTGTGGCGTCATAATGTGTATTTAAATGTGCACAAACTGTGTATCGTTATATATACGACATGTGCGAAGTATGTCTTTAAACATACACGGCACATTTCTGGTACAACCGCCTAAAGTAGCAGTACATGGCAATGATAACGCGATGCAATCTAGGCATATACAAGTCTATACATCCAGTAAACGTATGCATTTAAATATGTCCATGCTATATGCACGAGCGCCAACTTTTTCTGTTCGCCTTGACTAATTTGATGAAGTGGCAAAACGTGGCTTAATACTCATTTCGGAGTGAGTAGGGTTAAGTCCAAAATCACAGATTACTTTCCTAGTATGCTGCCTCTTATTTGGGCTAGTTCATGCTATTTAGTACTCTGTAGTGCACGCGCACACAATACACACACCATATGCTACACTAACATCTCTTTTATAGGTTACTTTCCCCCATTTTAAATTTTCTGCTGTGCTTGTAACTGACGAGTCAGCCGTCGTTGCCTCGAGTCCGCGTTGGTGTATGCAAATAAGCGCGTGGCAGATGTTAATTTTTCCCATCCGGGTACCGGCTCACGTACTATTTCGCCATACTCTTTAGTACTGTTAGTGTGCATGGCGTTTTAGGGCGTTTCGATGTCGACGCGCGAGAACCAATCATCCCCGTGCTCCACTGCCGTCCTGGCCAATAGGAGACAGATAGTTTTTTGGTGGCTCTGTGATGTCACTCACAGGTGAAAGTGGGGACGGCTAGGGCTGGTTCTGCATGCTGTGTGTGTGTACGTGTGTGTGCGCTGTGTCTCTCTCGGACGCAGGAGCGCGCGGTAGCGACGTGGACCGAAATGAAAGTCGCGCGCCACCGCCGATCGTGGAAGCATGTTGGAGTAGAAGGGCGCGTGACGAGCGGATGAGTGCACGCACCCAATACGCATTGGTCTTATTTTTCGATTTGACCTCGAGTGCCTTGTTGTAGGCTTAATTTTTGTACTATTCGTTGTTTTTCTTTGTTTGGGGTTTTTTCTTTCTTGCGCGCGCGATGGCCGTGCGCAGCAGCTCCTTGATGCCTTTCTCCATTCAGGCCATTTTAAACCGAAAAGGGGAGGAAGAGGAGGAGGAAGAAGAAGAAAAAGACGAAGGAGGAAGGCGCCGTCTGAAAGAGCTGGACATGTGTTTTTCGAAAAGCGCGTGCTGGAAAATATTCGGAGGAACGCACGAGGAGGAGGACGACGCCCGTGAGGACAGGGATAGGGGGCAGAGGGAGAGAGCGCGCTTGGCGGCGAGCCACCACAAGAGCTACGACTCAGACTCTGGGCTCAGCGAGGACCACCACCACGACCACCACCACCTCGACGATGAGCGCGAGGCGAAAAGCAGCTCGGGGCATGAGCAGCGGGACGGCTGCGACTCGCGCGCATTGGACGAGAGCTTTCAGGACGAGACGGACCGAGAGTCCACGGCCGCGGAGCAAGCGCGAGAACTGAGCGACTGCGAGCTCTTAGTCAGCGTGTCCGGTAAGTGCCTCTCGCACGAGACCACGTTCTCACTGGGGCTGCGCGAGACCGAGTTGCTAAAAGAGCTGCTTTAATACATCCAGAGTTTTAACTCTTGAACTTCAACTCATATTACCCTATAAACATTCCTACATGTAGCAGACATTCAAATGCAGAGTTCATAAGTATTTTACAACAAAATTGTTTTAAACTTTCCTTAAATGTCTAAGTGCATTCAACAGTGCGTGTGCCTTATCAGTTCGTTGACTTTTAGAAATTTCCTCTTTTTTGCAAGTCAGTAGCACGCGTGCACAGATTTGTTCTTTTAACATGATGTAGGATAAATACGCAGCAACTGTAGGATTAGTGTTCATGTAAGCAGGCAGACAAGATAAAAGCACTAAATAAATTATTATTTGGCCACTAAGATTTAATTCATGTTTTATTAGTCCCGCCTTTAAATATGAAGTTAAGTGAAATTCAGATGCTGAGCTGATCTCAGTGTTTGAAAATGAGAAAATATTATTAGGCTATAAGAGCGCTTAGGAACATAAGAGAGCGCAACAGTTAGAGCAGACCAAGACGTTCTGGCTAAAATGTAAATTTATTATTATTTTTTTTTTTTTTATGGAAAGATTTACAGATTTACAAAGACTTGTACAATGATACTTGTAAAAGTCAAAAATGGTTCCTGGAAAAATATTTTAGGGTTCCTCGGGGTGTATCAACAGTGGAACCTTTCGATGTGGCTCCAGGAGCATTGTTGTGAAAGTGGTTTAAACATGAATGGTTTCATGGAAAAACTCTAAAACTAAATTCTATACATTTTTAGTTTCATGATAAAGGTATACTGTGTGGGTAAACAGTGGTGGGGGGGAGATCAGAGTTTTAAAATGCAATTATTAACAAAACACTTTGTAGCATTGGTTATATTTATTTCCCTGTTTTTGGTGCAGACTGTAATAACGTGGAGGAGAAGGTCTCAGAGCAGCCCGGCGGAAAGCAGCGCAAGAAACGCTCTCGCGCAGCTTTCTCTCACGCGCAGGTGTTCGAGCTCGAGCGCCGCTTCAGCCACCAGCGCTACCTGAGCGGACCGGAGCGCGCGGACCTGGCGGCGTCGCTGAAGCTGACGGAGACGCAGGTGAAGATCTGGTTCCAGAACCGTCGCTACAAGACCAAGAGGCGCCAGATGGCCGCGAGCAGCGCCGCATCCGCCGCCGCCGCCGACCTGCTCCTGCCCGCCGCCAAACGCGTGGCCGTGAAAGTGCTCGTGCGCGACGACCGCAGGCAGTACTCTCCCGGGGAGCTGCTGCTGCTGCGCCCTCCGCCGCTCCTTGCGCTCCAGCCGCCATCTTCTTCTTCTTCCTCCCCTTCGTCATACTGTTACTACTATCACCCGCACGCGTACTGTGCACCCGCCTGGACCCTGTCCGCGTCCGCGTGCGCCGGGAACCAGTGATGCAGGCACGGGGGGGAAAAAAGAGAAGTGTTTTGTTTGTATGTTTGTCTGGTTTTGTTTGTTTGGATTTTAAGCTCCCAACAAATACAAAAAAAGGAGGGAGCGACGATAAGACACTGCGTTCAACTGTTTTAAGCTGAAACAAACCTAAAGACTAATGACATCACTTTATTATATTATTAATGTGATACTTTTTGGTATATATTATTGTTGCTATTATTTGTATTTTATTCCTGAATGTATATGGGAAGTTACACGTTTCCGTTCTTTTATGTTTTTTTTTTTTTTCCGTTCAAAGCGAGCTGGAGAGCAGTAACGCGTCACTTGCACACAGAGAAAGACAGATGTGTAGGTGAAAACGGTAAGACTCCAGCACTTCCGGTCTATAATCTGATTAATGCGAAAACAAAACACCAGAGTGGGTGTGTGTGTTTGTGTGTGTGTGGTCACAGTTGCAGACTTTAGTATTAGTGTAAAACGTTGTTGCTGTTTACAGACTGATTAAAAAAACGGCGAACATTAAAACACATAAAGCAGTGTGTGTGTGTGTGTGTGTGTGTGTGTGTGTGTGTTTTGTACACTTTGTCATTGTTTGAGAAGAAAGGTTTATTATATTAAAGGCGTTTAAGTGACAGTTGAGATGTTGGGAGTCGTTACATTTGTGTATAAGTGCACTAGATTCATGTGAAGAGGAAACGGGCGAAACAATTACGCAGAATGAACGTTAACTACCTTATTAAAAACGCTTTTTCATGAAATTGAATTTTCCAATTTAAAAAAAAATGTCTAACCAATAGCTGACAGATGTCGAGTCTTGTATTTTTAAAAAACAAATATTTTAAAAAAGGTTTGTAGTCTTTATAGGCTATTGAATCCCAATCTTGATAATATTAATAATAATAATAATAATAATAATAATAATAATAATAATAATAATAATAATAATAATAATATGTATTAAAGCCCTTTAAACCTGCTCAACTTTGTCTGGCTAAAGCATGAATACCAAATGAATAATTTTTAAAGAATAAATAAATAGTTTTATTTGCGCATTGTTGTTAGCCTATAACTGTATCAGGCTTTGAGAGTTAGAAGGTTTGTGTGTGTCAGGTTGATGAATAATCCATCACAGGGCCCATGTGTTATTTTTATGTTTTATGGTCCTGCGTGTGTGTCCCGCACATTTCTGTGAAAGTGTTGTTAAGGTGATTTAAAGTCCCCGTACTGCTTTACTCGGTGATTTAATGCGACCCTGCACGCGCCGATGAGCTCCACAAGTCTGCCTGCAAGTCGGAATAATAATAATAATAATAATAATAATAATAATAATAATAATAATAATAATGATAATAAACCCACCACCAAGAAGAATATTAGTTTAATTGGGCCTAGATTTATGGTCTTTTTTTTTTTTTCTTTTTTTTTTAAACCAAGCTATTTATCACTTCTCTGCCTTAATGCTGATACGCTCGGATTGTTTGATGGGTGAACACATGGTTATTAACTAATTTCCAGTCATTCAGTTCCTTATGGCGTTGACCACTGAGGGTTTTTTGTGTCATGGATAGATAGATAGATAGACTGATTATAAGTGTTTCATTCATGACGTTTCATTGGGCTCGTAAAATAGTTAAACACAGTAATATTCCCAGGGACGTGTTTTTTTTTTTTAAAACCCAAATGAATAATTTGAAAATCTAGCACTGGAGATTTTGCTGTATAGAATGCGATATCACAAATTAACCTACACTGCACCAAACTACAGTTCAGTTATTCTAATAATAATAATAATAATAATAATAATAATAATAATAGTAGTAGTAGTAGTAGTAATTATGTCGCAATTTATACAGCAAAATATCCAATTTAAATCTCCCAAAAAAGTATTATTATTATTATTATTATTATTATTATTATTATCGTTGTTGTTGTTGTTGTTGTTGTTGTTGTTCCACACCCTGGAATGCTTATATTCCTCCAAGGTGTGTGCGTCTCAAAACTGCACAACAAAACACAGTGTTACCTTCTACATTTTTAAATGAGCATTTACACGGTTTAGGTCACCGCATATTTTGGTATTATTTAGGTATTAATATCTTTCAGATACATTAAACGCATTTCTTCAGCATAAGTAGCATAAGAATTTATGTTGATTTTTTTTTGTTTGTTTATGTTGTATTTTAAGTCAGTCAGAGAGAGCAGTGAACTGGAAATGTTCGCACTTCTACGCTGATGCAGTGTCGCATTTTCAACGTGTATTCGACGTTAATAGCTCGACTATGATTCATCGTTGATTGTTTTGCTTTCTGGGATTTGAAGGAGATCGTGTCCCTCTCGAGCAGCGCAATCCCATAATTCTATGCACCGCACGAGAGCTTTGTGAAGGCTGAAACCATGGTGGAGTAAACAGTCGCTCTGACTGAAGTTAACAAACGCGAGTTATTAGTGTGTCACGTAACATTTTTTTTTAGGTAGCTAAAGAAATAACAGCCGTATTGTTGTTTTATAGCATTATCGGGTGTTTCATGGCCATATTTGTCTTAAAACCCTGTTAGTTAAGAAGTAACTGGGCAATTTCAAGTCAGCATTTGTGGCACGTGCTCAGCGCGAGGCCACTTGCTCTGTAGCTCACACTAGGAATAGCTGTGGGAAACCGCTTTGGCTTGTTATGAATAAATAAGTATCGTATTTTATTTACGTATTGTCAAGTAAATAGGAGTATATGTTATTGGACCCGCTCAAAGTCCTGGAAATAGATATAATTTGAATTTGTCCTCATCCGTTCAGCTCCATTACAACCGTTTGTTAGCTAAGCTAGCTGCTTTCATTACTGTCCCTACGGCTTTTTTATTTTTCGTCATGTTCCAGAAAGAAATGGTCAACAAAATAATTAGCCAAACAGTATTAGCATCTACAACTGATATAGTCACTTACCCATAACAGATTTCTCTCCATTCTGGACCCCTTTTGGGTTTTTTCTGGCACCTCTATTATTACGGTATAACCTCATAGGACTTGACGTCATAATGGCAGTTTTAGCCTGTTTTTACAGAACTGAGTCATTCGATTCCTTAGCTGATGTCGGGTGAGTGCTGCTTGGTTTACTTTTGCTGAATGAACATGATTATTTTCTATTATCTACACTCTCTGAAAAAAAAAAAGCACTAGACTGCAGGCATACCTTTGCTTTTCGTGGGATGGTCTTTTGTACCATCAATATGTATTTTTCACCTGGAAATACCTGGATATAAAGTATACCCTTAAAATATTTAAGGTACATAAATTGACTAAAATTAGCTAGGTTTTTTGAATGATTATTTTTTAAGTTTTAAAAGTACATTAGGGGGAAGATACTACTAAATAGCCTACTAAATGTACAAAAGGTGTATCATGGAGGGTACCACCCAAGCAACAAGGAATAGTACAGTTTAGTACCCTTTTACTTCCAGCATAAAGAGAGATGCACACATCACTTCAGCTACTCAGATATTGTTACTGATGTGTTACTTTAACTCATTATTGCTAGTGATGCTGGTCTGCACGGTACCAATGGCTGACCAAAAGTTTTAAGATGTTTCTGCTTTAAGAGTTTTACCACAAATACTCTGAGAACACCTCATACTTTTAATAATTTAGCATACAGAAAGATGAAACTCCTCCCAGTATCACCTCAAGGGATTTTACTACACCACAGTAAACTAGCCTACAATTGTGGCTCTAGAAACCAAGACCTCTCAGAAAACAATTGAAACCGCCAAAGTTAACAGTTGTAATAATAGCTATTATGGCAATTTTAGTCATGGCATATCATGGCTTCTCCGTGAAAATGGGAGTCAATTATAGCCAGAGGAATATATGTAGTGAATTATATGCTCAATAGGAAATCATTCGTGATTAAGCTCTCAGCTGTTTTTATTAGCACACTATATAGAGTAGGTTATACTAGAGTAGGCTTCTACACCCTATATAGCAAACTGTATGATGAATATGGACTTGTTTAGGATTCAGGACTCTACACCCTATGTATCACACTATAAGCGCAAGGAATGAAATAATGGCTTCTACACAAATAATGGACTTTGTGTTATATGTCCATTACACAGTCATTAGACTTCCTTATTCTCTTAAATAGGCCAACTGTACTACACATGGTATAAATTGAGTGTTTCACTACCCTATTTAGAACAGGATGTCCAATCGAGAGGCATTTTGGAATAAACGGCAGGCATTATATAGTGTGTAAAGCCTCCAAACCCTACACAGCACACCATTAATCTAATGGTGAGGTATTCTGAATTCTGTTCCCTATTCTGTTTTTAACCATTCCTTTCACGGCCTGCCTGGTACATCCTGAGTATTACACTCTTTATTTTATTTAGTTCAACAAAGAGGTACTTGGTACATAAGAGCCCCATGATATGTATTAAATAATGGCCTTTATATTCTACATATAGTGCACTATGGCCTATATGTCAGACCAGCACCATTTGGGATTCAACACCTTACACCTGTCATGTGAAATAACGCTTACTATACATCCAAAAAAAAAAAAAAAAAAAAGCCTAAATCTAGAATGGTTAAGGGCTCCAGACATATTCACTGCCCCCTGACTGCTTAATGTGCCACACCTCACCTCCCCTGGATACATTTCTTTACAGATTTTTCTACTTTAGGTGTCCAGTAGCAAGCTTTTTAGGATTTAGCTGCCTACTCCATATATATTTGCACTACATTACATATCTAAAAATGTATACACTATAGTGCACTATGTCTGCAACAGGAAGTCATTTAGAATTCAAAATAACTCTACACAGGGTCTCTCTCTCTGTGCGTGTGTGTGTTTCCTGAAATGTCGACACCCATATAGGTGCGTAGGACACAGTGTAAAACATTTCCACTTCAATGAGATTCTCCATTATTACTACCTGACCAGAGAACACACTTCTCCCCCACTTATCTGTTTTACCATAAATCTGTGCAAAAGTGAGCGCGCTTGAAATGACACTATATTGCACGTGGAGGTGCAGTGAAGGCCTGGCGCCCCCCCCTCCCCCACCACCAATTCATCCCCTATAAATAAGTACCCCGATGGTTAAACATTCCGGGAAAACGCGCAGAAATGACCGAGAGGGGAAAAAAACTCGAGTAAGGCCTAAAGCCTCTATTGAGTGTGTTTAAGAGAGGGATAGAGGGAGCGTGTGTGTGTGTGTGTGAGCTCAGTGATGTCTGGAAATGATTCGCAGATGGAGCTTCAGTTTTTGCTACTCAAATGGTATTGACATTGAGATCATGCGAGATCTTCACACACACGCACACACACACACCACTTTCTTCCACTCACTTTCAATTAGGTTAAATTAAATTAAACTCACAGTTCTTTATTGGCAAGACAATGGCGCAGTTGTATGAAACTCATCTTAGAGTGTGTGAATATTAAAGGGAAAATAATTTTAAAAAGAGGAAAAGTAAAAAGGGGAATATATTTTTAATCTTGAACAAAGGAACAAAAATAATATATACACTATCTCTCTCTCTGACACAGATTTATTTTATAGGCATTAGCAATAAACGCACGCGCAGCGCACGCGCGTATATAGGCAAGCTATCCCCCCCCCCCCCCCCCCCCCACACACACACACACACACACTGTTGCAGTATACTATACTTGGTTTATAAAGTGTAATAATAATAATAATAATAATAATAATAATAATAATAATTATTATTATTATTATTATTATTATTATAATAAGGCTCGTGGAGACTTGTGCATTAGTATATGACATGAGCAATGTCGCGGTAATTTCCCCGCAGGTTTATCAGGCATTATGTCTCCCTTCTGCTGTGTATATTTATGC
>CM042563.1:5840983-5850983 GCA_023630585.1 Cranoglanis bouderius
TAGATAGATAGATAGATGGATAGATAGATAAGACGCTAAGGCACAAACAGGAGGCAGCTCTGATGCATAAATACTCTACATTATTACACCGATTACAAGTGCTCTTGTTTTTGCTAAGTGCACCACTGTGTTCATTTAAGAGCTTACTGAAGAGTGTTCAGTCTGAGAGTGAAGGAAGCTCGTGCTCCTCCTCGTGCCTCAGGCCGCGGGTGACACTGAGCAGTTCTCCTGTGGGTAAAGGGGCTCATGGTACACGGTGCCGTTAGGTGTGCTGCCACTGCCGGTGGGCTAGTGTCTGGATTTTATAGAAATAATAATAATAATAATAATAATAATAATAATAATAATAATAATAATAATAATAATAGAAATAATAATAATAATGAAACGTCTTTCATTTGGTAACAAACGTTTCGTAAACACCGGACGTCATAAAACGCTTGAGAAAGTCGGTGTGAAGTGGCCTTTGTGACCTGTAAATGCGTTTTTATTAAACGTGCTGTATATGATATAGATACACATTAATAAACCAAATCCAACACGTGACCTAACACGTGACCTAACACAGACAGATGTGTCTTGTTGACAGACAGACAGATGTGTCTTGCTGACTGACAGAGAGACAGACAGACAGATGTGTCTTGCAGACAGACAGATGTGTCTTGCAGACAGATGTGTCTTGCTGACAGACAGACAGACGTACCTTGCTGACAGACAGACAGATGTGTCTTGCAGACAGACGTACCTTGCTGACAGACAGACAGATGTGCCTTGCTGACAGACAGACAGAGAGACAGACAGATGTGCCTTGATGACTGACAGAGAGACAGACTGACAGACGTGTCTTGCTGACAGACAGATGTGTCTTGCTGACAGGCAGATGTGTCTTGCTGACACAGACAGACAGATGTGTTGCTGACAGACAGAGAGATGTTTTCCTGACAGACAGATGTGTTGCTGACAGACAGACAGACAGACGGACAGACGTGTCTTGCTGACAGACAGATAGATGTGTCTTGCTGACACAGACAGACAGATGTGTTGCTGACAGACAGACAGATGTGTTGCTGACAGACAGATGTGTTGCTGACAGACAGACAGATGTGTCTTGCTGACTGACAGAGAGACAGGCAGATGTAATGATGGAGAAGAGAAAGGCTTTTATGTTACTAATGGATCTAGCGTTATTTACTGAGATTGAATTATAATGTGCTACTGCAATACAATAATAATAAACTAGTATTAAGCTAATCACATAACTGTAATATACAATACACATTCAACACACATTTCTATAAAACTGGATATCTGTCGCTGAAGCTGCTCGGGAGCACGCGCACACAAACAATCCATTCCCTCATTCAAGGCTCCTGCGGGAACCTTGGTTTCCTTAGCAACGAGGAAGCGTCATGGCGGACGAATCCATTTCTCTCCCGTGGGTAGGAACAGAAATGAATGAGCCCAAAACTCATCGAGGGTGTGTTTGGAAACATATCTACGCACAGGTTCCGTCAATTAATATAAATAATGAACATATACATCTTTAATAAAAGGCACTTAGAGGGCGCAAATGCAGTTATTAGTTGTCCTAATATTACAATGTTCTACTCCCAATGGTTGGTGCCAGTCTCCGGCTGTTTGAGTGAACATGGCGGCCCGTTGCTTAGTACAAATTGTTACATGATTACGACCTTAATTCTCCAAGCGTTTTACTGATTTCATTACTTTATCGTATTTACTTGTGTGCTTTTTGTATTCATACACACACACATACACACCGATCAATATGTCGGATTCGGAGGAAGAGTCTCAGGAGCGGCAGCTGAAGATGGTGTTAATCGGAGACGGAGCTTCGGGAAAGGTGAGGCAGGATTTACCCCAGCTTTGGTTGGCATGCTAAGTGCTAATGCAGCCTTAGCTAATCTGCGTACTTTGCTATATTAGTGTGCAGTTATATGTTATAAAACGTGGAGATGAAGATGCAAATTCCTTAGCCTGGGTTAGCGTGCTAAATGCTAGAAAAGATGTATCCGATCTACATGCTGCAACAGGTCCCGTTATTCAGCTGTTAAAACATGTATTTTAGCACCAGGGGCCATAAACAGATGAATCCGAATCAGAATCACTTTATTTGCCTAATGAGTAGAAGTACACAGACATGTAACATGGCACATCAGTGAAAGAACATCTAATGTGCAAACAAGCAACAGTGTGTAAGCATACAGACGTACAGACCAAACAGAAGTGCAAAACAGTACAATAAACACTATAAATACAATTCAAATACAACACCCACATACAACACTATATGGTAACGGGAAGGTTCTGCTGAAAGGTGTAACATCAGGTACCAGGTTATTGGCCAAAACCACCTGGTCATTTAACCTATAAAATATGATGGAGTTGTTAAAAAGGATCATGACAGACTCCATTTAATTATAAACGATAATGTAGTGGCTACAGGTCGATGAACAAGAGGTCTACCTTTTACAGCATTAACACGTGTACGTGTAGTAGAACTGTAGAAGTTTACAGTTATTTCGTCCAAGTCTAGCCACGCACACACTACTTCGTTAAACATTGTTTATACACAAATGCTACAAAAATGTGTAGCTACATCCAGTCTCCACTAAGAGCCCGAATGGATGGAGAAGAATTGACTTCAGTTTCCATCGCCAAGTGTTGCCCAGTCCTTTCGGGGGAAAGTAGCGAATGCACGCTCAGTATAAAGCTTCCAGATGACGTCGTATTTATGATGCCATAATATGCATATTCATTCAATCGTCATGGTGATTTATATTAAATTGTGTCATATGAAAAAAAAAAAAAAAAGATTTTCTGAAGACACCCACAGTAGAATAGAATAGAGTTTTATAGAAAAAAGGAGGATTTGGTCTGACTGGAAAACATATAAGCCAAGATGAAAGCTGTTCAATCGACTGCAACAGACTACAAGGAAGTCAGTGTACAGGTTTAGTAGCTGTCTTCATGTTATATGTGAGGATGCAGAAAATTGAGAATGGGAAACAGCTAGTCTAGCTAGTTTGCTGTCTACATATTAAATCGATCATTTGCAGCATTTGGCTCCGGGTTAGGCCTGGCATGCTTAGTAGGATATTTAGCCAGGTTGTTTTTATACCCAATTTGCTTATGCAGACAAATTTTCAAAATGGGGAGTGAATCTCCAAATGGAAGCTGGACGGGAGCCTAGTGTGGTCACAAATGAGGGGGATAAACGAGTCTGGGCACAGATGATCCTGTGGTGTGTGGGGGGGGGGTAAACAAATGTGGGCAATGATGCTGTGGTGTGTGATGGTAAATGAGTGTGGGCACAAATGATTTATTGAAGTGAAAGGGTAAATCCGTCAATCTAAGCTTTCCAATCTCCAATTACACTCCATAAGCCTTCCAGTCTCACTCCAGAATGATCAGAGGCCTCGATATATTTTCATATGGTCAGTTTTTATCGCTGAAAACATGCACGAGTTTGTGTAGTGTGAGACGCTCAGCAGAGTGATTGGACAAATGATGCAACATCCAGTGACACAGCTAGGAGGGGAAAAAAGAAAAATGGCAAAGAGTGTAAACTCTTAACATGAACAGTGGAAAGCAGAGATACAGGACAGACTTGTAGAAGTTTCACAAATGCAGGAGTTATACCAATATACCATAAATACTAGTCAGCTGGAGATTTTATGCTTCCCGTCTGTGCAAATAAAAGTACTAACAAGTCCGGCCGGATGCACTACGTCCAGATTGATCTTTATTTGTTGTGTCATGCTGATAAGATTGCACTGATGTGGATTGAAATGGTCTTAATCTCCATCCAGTACTGTAAAAAAAAAGGTAGGCAAGCTGGATTTTATCCAATTAAGACATTTTTATAATACTCATTAGTTACACTTGGATACATTGGAAATCCAGGACAGTGTTTTTCCCCTCCATTTACTGTATATAATAAAATTACACAACATTATGAATAATAAAAATAAAAAAAAAAACAATAAAGACAAAATCCAATTTGTTCTGGATTAGTTTTACATGGGGAGGTGAAGTAATGTAATTATTACTGGAGTACCTCAGAGATTTTAATATAAACCTGTCATGTCAGTAATTTATTAAGGACTGTGCATGCACAGGTCTGGAAAGATTACGCTGTATTTTATGTTTTATAAAATGACCAGTAGAAATAGGAGTCGCATTAGGAACAAGCTAGCTGGCTAAGGTTAGTGATAACTCTAATGTTGATTACCTTCTCAAAACAGTGATTAGTATAGTTATATATACATATATAGAGAGTATAATGATTATAAAGATTTAGCCAAGTACTAGTCCCTCCAGGATTTTGCGATGTTGTGATGGCAGAAATGAAGGCAAAATCAAGCAAACACTGCAATATTTGCAGTGGTTTGCAATTTTTCAAAATTACTGCAGATTTTCCACAGATTTGGGCGAAGACGCGTCATTTGACATCATTACAACACGCATTCAGCGTAATCAAAGCTCTCTTCTATTCACGTGCGTCGAACTAGAGTACAGCTAAAAGTTCTCATTTACCAACAAACATCACTGCGAAAGACCGTGCAAAACAATTTCATGCAATTGCAATTTCGCCAATTCAAGTAGTTTTCCGCTAAAAAAAAAAAAAAAAGCACAAAAAACTCCAGAAGTTGCATCGCAAATCTTTATAAAAGCAGCAGCAAAATCAAGCATTTTTGGCCGCAACAATCACAAAAAAATCTCAGTGAAATCCTGTACAGACTGATTAAAAGTAAGAGATTTAACCAAGTACTCTGTCTGCGCAGTAACTGATCTAAGTGGCCATGTTGATTTGATGTCTCTCTCTAACTGGGGAAGGAACTGGTAGTTGAGAAAACTAGCCCAAGTTGACGAGTTGAAGTTTCAAGCTGAGGGGGCGTTTGTGGTGGCTTTTACCTGTTGTAGTTGAGGAAGTACAAGTTGCAACCTTTGCCTTGCCTCAAACCATGGCTACAACATGAAGACGCTCCCATATGATGTTTTACAGACATCATATATCGATCCCATGCGAACTGTTCATAATTAGTACGGATGTCCTTACTTAACAAAGACATTACTTAAGGGGAGGTGCAAATGAGGAAATTTAAAATCGAAGTTATTACTTCAAAGTCAAATATATACACATTATATTAGTATTTGACATGTTCTGGTAAATGTTCATGGACATGGACGCCGCACTGAAAATTTCACATGAATTGGATGCATAGCTGCAGAATAATGGCACAAAAACCTTGCTTGAAAGGGCCATTTTTTGACATATTTAGTGTGACATAATTAAACCGGTTCATTTGAATAAAGAATTTTGTATATAACAAATTAAATATGTTTAAACAATCTGTCGCTGAATGTATGAAAATGTACAATACTGAACATTTATGGCAAAAATGTGAAGTTAATTAGCACGAATCACTTCAAAATACAGTTTTTTGACAAAGACAATCTGAAGCCAAGCAAAACTTGTAGAACCCTGGGGTATTAGAAAGGAAAGATAATTTAACTTGTATATAATCTTTTAGGAAACTGTATTTTCATATTGGTTAGTGGTCTTTTTGTGTGTTCTATTGCTTCTTAACCTTTTCTATGCATGCCACGCATCTAGGATGCATCTTTTATAATGGTCTTTCTTGTCCCAACAGTAACGGTGAAAATTTTTAATTGCAGAAGCCTGATGATATTATTAATATATTCCATTAATCATTAACCTTGACCCATACAAATATGCTTCCTTTCAGCTTTTCCTGATTCTTCAGTTATGCATTTCACAAGATTTTAATTATGTCCCAACAGTAACGGTTTTGTCCCAACAGTAACGTCTAAGGATTTATAATAGTAGAACATAAATATTTTAGAAAATAATGATCTTGCTATAAATTGATGAATCCTTGCGAACTTTACTGACCATCTGAGGTATAATACTTGAACAGAAAAGGTCATAAATGTTATATTAGCAAATTTATGAAGATTGCATGGCATAAGACATTTTATTTAGTTCTGTTGCAATGTTATATGTTATATTGTACATTTTGAAGCCATTATTTAACCTCTTTGATAGTCCTTGGTCTTGATTCTATTGTTTACAAACAGAATGCCATTTCTCCAATTTGACTGTCTTTTATTTAGGAAACCTGAATTTTCTGAAAAACTGGTCTGCAAATACCATCGAATGCATCGATTTATGAAATATAACATAAATGGCTACTCAGATTAAGCAATAAAGTTTGTGTTGTTTAAAATTTTTTTTTTTTTTAGCAAAATGTCACACTTTTTCTGCACCTCCCCTTAACAGAAATGTCCAGAAATCTTATCCTGTCTGAATAGTATACAAGTTAAATGTTTATTTAGTGACATCTTTTTTCCCTGTCTTCCATAATGTTCAGCTCAGTATTGCCAGTAGGTATTATTGTCATATTTCTTTCAGAAATTTTTCATTTTAAGTCTAACATTGTGATTATACTGTATACCTTATAAAACTATTGCCATTTAATGTCTTAAAATTAACTATAAACTTAAGACTGTACTTATTCTTACCGCATTAAAAAAAAAAATCCTGTGTGTACACACACACACACACACACACACACACACACACACACACGAACGATCTTGCCCAGACTCTTTCCAAGTGTATCAGTAGCAGACATGATAAGTGATGAGTGGATTACAGGACTGAAAGCTATTTTTAACAAAGATAGGCTGTGTTTTAATCTAACTGTCTTTATAAACCTATTAATGCTCCCTTCAGCTTTAGTCCTCTGTGTGTGTGTGTGTGTGTGAGACCGGAAAATTGAATCAAAATGAACCAAATCCCTGACAGGAGTGGACAAATCATAAAGTCACTAGCTGAACCACTAGGCAGATGAAAGTGATGTGTTGAACTAACATTAGGATTATTCTAGTCTAAGGTAGACGTGTTCTGGAGTTTTATTTTAAGCGATTTTTCAGTCATAAGTTTCTTTTTGCATTTCCCCCCCCTAAAATACTGGTTTCGATGTTATTGGCACCTGTACAATTATTTTTTTTTAGTGAAGCCAGATGTAATGATCAGCAAAGTTGGCGAACGCTTACCGAAGGATCTTGGACAACTTCTCTTCGCACAGCCTATGCATCATATTGTTGAAAAATCCATGCATGGCCAATTCTTAAACTCCTGGCACAGGAGGACAGGTTACTGTACAGTACTGCTGGTACTAATTCTTGGTGCCATTAATCCTCACAAGAACCATCGATCCTCACAAAAAAGCATCTGTGATGCAACATCATATGTAACAATATTTATCAGGTACATTTCCTTGTCCCTTCTTGTTGAACATGCCAATGTCGGTGCACTCCATTTTGTGGGTTGCTCTTTTTATTCAAGGGAAAACAGGAAAAGGCAACAATATACAGGGTGTCCCAAAAGTCTCCATACATAGGGGAAATGAACACTTTTTAGAAAAATGTCTTACAAAATTTTTCATACTTTATAGTTTATATAATATTTTTTAATTCAGATAACCTTTAAGAACGCCTTTGACAAAAGAAGAACATATTGAAATCATTCTCATGGCTGGATCGGGAAACTGGAAACAGAGTTGTGATGGACTTTAACAAGAAACATGGCGAGCACATCACACACAACACTGTTGCCAAACTTATTAACAAATTTGAAAAGACTGGAAGTGTTGCAGACCAACCGAGAAGTGGACGTCCACGAACACCCACTGACGAAGACACAACCGACATGGTGCCGGTAAACATAGTCCCCTATGTATGGAGACTTTTGGGACACCCTGTAGTTTCTAGAGATTGACAGCAAAACTGCTTTAACCTCTTCACACACACACTTACTTGTTCACCCCTAGGGGGAATTTAGAGTATCCTGTTCACCTGTCGCCGTGGGAGGTGGGAGTTAAACCATGTGACACAGGGAGAACATGTGAAACACCACACAGTTAGTAACCAGAGCTCAGGATAGAACCCCAGACCCTGAGGCACTGAAACATCTACACTACCTGCAGCACCACCATGCCACCCTGAAAAATACTATTATTTAACAAAGAGGTTCATTTTAAAATTATTTTTAATGGCTAGGTAAATAAGTATATTTTTAATTCCCCTTATATACATTTATTTCTGAATCAAAATGTATTTATTAATAAGTAGTTTTCATTTAGAAGCAGTGAGTGTCCTATTTGGGAACCTTAAGAAAAGTTTCCTAGAAGTTGCCAAGAGTGTGCAAAACTTGCGTAGATTAGTTTGATTTTTGGTCACTGACACTATGAATTAACATACACTGAAATATGCAATGTCTTCATTGTTATTCTAAAAGTGTAGAAATTGTGAAAATGAAGAGAACCTTTCTATCAGCAGCTTTGTCCAAACTTTTGACAAATAGTGTAGTGTCTCCAAATTTTTAAGTGGAAAACTTTTGCACATTCTCTTAAAGGGTGCCAATAATTCTAGAATTGGCTGTAGGATGTATGGTTAAAGATAGATGGATGACTAGAGAGAAGAGAAAAAGCATGCAGGGAGCAAGCAAGACAGATGGATAGATGGGCAGAGAGACAGATAGATAGATAGATACTGAAGTAAAAGGAAAAACTTAGCGGAACATTTTATATCGGAACAAAGAGGAAATATTCCCAAAACACACTTAAGGCCAGTAATTGAGTATTCCTGCTACATTACATTGATGTACAGCTCATTCCGGGGCACAATGGTCCTTATACATAACCCACTTTTGTTGAGTGTTGTGGTTCAGCTGAGGATTGTGTTACTGCAGCTTAACTGCTGTGTGTGTACACACCACCATGCCAAACCTCTGAGCTACAGTGTGTGTATGTGTGTGTGTGGTTATCAATAACCATGTGTAGGCTTCTCAGTATGAGTCAACTCTACTTTCCCAGCGTCAGAGTAATGGAACTTAACCAAGCACACACACACACACACACACACACACACACACAGAGGGTAGTGTGGTGGTTTAGTGTATACCGATTTATAGTGTCTTTTGGGCTTGGTTCTTCATTTGTGGTGTTTCAAGGCAGGGAGTAGGAGTCGTGTGTGGTTGGTAACCTTGTGTAGGCTGTTTTAGTATAATTAGGCTCCACACACACACACACACACACACACACACACACTTGCAGTCACCCATGAATGGCATTATAAATTGTGCAGTAGTGTTTTTTTATAGTGGTACCCATCAAAAATTAATTACACCTTGTAACGTTTTAGTTAAACTTGAAATGAATTGCTATGTTATCACTTTCTGATGACGCTCCCCCACTCACGTTCTGCTCAGAGAGAGACCCCTATTTAGAGGTGCGCATGGGACTTTTTATTTAATCCCAGTTCTGTCTGCTCCCCTACTACCTGCTCCAGCAAACACTCCTGGCCAATCCTGTGCAGTCCTGCAGAATCTCTCGACAATTCCTGGCCGCTCCCGCAGAAGATTTAACCGATCCCACCCATTCCCACAGACACTCTTGACCTAACCTATCTGTTCTTGCAGAAAGTTTCACCAATCCGACCCACTACCACAGACAATCTTGACCAATCCACCCCATCCCCAGACAAAGTTTGACTAATCCCATGCACTCCAACAGACACTCTTGACCAATCACATCTGCTCACTCTAAAAGCTTGACCAATCCTGTCTGCTCCCTCAGAAAGTTTTCACAATCCCACTGGCTCCTGCAGAACGTTTGACCAATCCCACCTGCTCCTGCAGACACTCGACCAATCCTGGCCGCTCCCTCGGAAAGTTTGACCAATCCCACCTGCTCCTGCAGACACTCGACCAATCCTGTCCGCTCCCTCAGAAAGTTTGACCAATCCCACTGGCTCCTGCAGAACGTTTGACCAATTCCACTGGCTCCTGCAGAACGTTTGACCAATCCCACCTGCTCCTGCAGACTCTCGACCAATCCTGTCTGCTCCCGCATAATGTTTAACCAATCCCACCTATTCCCACATGCACTTT
>CM042563.1:5853483-5860983 GCA_023630585.1 Cranoglanis bouderius
AAACTCTGTGTGGTTCAACATTTTCTTTCTTCCTCTGCTTTTTACTTCACAATGTAAAGCACACTGAGGTGTCCTAGAACCTAGAACTTTATTACCTAAAACTTTACAACTCTGATCAGTTTTTCAAGTCTTTTGGTAGTTTTATTTGATTCACCATTTGACAGAAATGTCAGTAGTCAAAATTATTTACTTTATGATTTTGCATATATATATATATATATATATATATATATATGTCATGTGAAAAGAATACGTACACCCCAGGCTTGGCTTTTTTGACATATTTGGACAAGCAAACATTTGATCTCATCTTTGAAACGGTGCTTATTAATGAAGTTGATATACTTGAACAACTTCAATCATCTATTCAACAGAAATATCAATAGATGTGATATTCTTCTGTGGAAAAAGGAAGTACACCCTTGGCCTCAGAAGCTAGTATTGCTAGCTTTAGCAGAAATAACTTCTTGTAGGCGTTTTGCATAATTGTCCACCAGGCGTTGTGATTGGCTGAAAGCGTCAAGAGTGTGTCAGAAATGTAACGCCCCTTGGGTAAGCTTTAGCCTCCAAAGCTTCTAAAGCAATTCTAAGCTCCTAAGCAACGTCGTCGGTTTTACCGTATCAGTTCGAGCCCAAGCGGAAGCAAGTTTGCACGCACGGCTTGAGCAGAACGTTTCACAGTGGTGAGTTATTTTTCTTACCTTTCAGATAAATTCCGACGCCCCGCCGGTGGGATTGACTATGCTGTACGCAGCTGCTGTGTGTACATATGTACTCATGCGATACATCTTTTGAAATGTAGGAGTCTTGCGATTCGATTGATATAAACCGATTCAAGATACAATCACAACAGCAGCTACAGTCAACGTCTCTGTGAGACCACCGACATACAAACACTTACAATACTGAGACAACTTAGCAAACGTTAGCTAGCACGTTGGCAGAGGTCTACAACTGAGCCACAACACAAAACTCCGCATTCGAACAGTTAATAGCAGATACTTCATAAAATAATCGAACATACTTACGTGTTCTGATTTAGAAGCACAAGATTTGTCCGAGCAAAGTGGGAATCGCCTAACTTTTCAGGAGTAGCCTGCCTTGTACTCTCCCAGGTTCAGTACGGAGCTGTCCTCCATAAAATTAGCTTCGAACAAGAACAAGCAAGCGTTCGGGTTGTACTGCTCAGGAACAGCGTTATAAATAAACAGTAACCACTGATTTCGTCTGTTTTCGGAAGGCTAAACAAAGAGGTTTTACGCACCTGAATTCACTGAAGCCTCGCCTTCTTTCTTCGCGCCTGCCTTTGGGCGGGATTATGCTGATGGTGCACTTTGTGACGTAGAGAAATTACAGAAGTAAATCTGGACTTCTGTTAGATAAAATAAATCCCTTCGGGGGAGACTGTGAGCTTTGGGACTTTGCAGAACTTATACATGCACAAACAGATACATTACATACCCAAACACAAGGAAAACATTAAAAACCATGATATGACCCCTTTAAAGGCTTTGTTTCTCATAATTTTCTTGTTTTTTTTTGTTTTAAATACTGCAACATTTATTTGCACTTGCATTTCACAGTGTTTTTATTTTCAAGACATTATGACACTAGCTTAATTTTTACACATCATTTTTTACGGTTTTAGCTAAACTGTACATATGTATTTTTATGTGTATTGTACCTTCTTTTTTTTTTTTTTTGCTGTATACCGTATACTTGTATACTTCATATGGACACATTACAGTTGTGCAGATAATATATTACAATATATCCACGTACCATTAAGTCACATTAGTGTTTTTCACATATACAATGGCGATAATAATGTTTCATAGCTACTGCTGGATTTATTTATTCGCCATATTCGTGGCGTTTTAGCCTGTCATGTTTATTGCCATCTTCTGAATGCCTGAATTCATGAACTGATCTAGACAGTGTGCGTATTTTTCATGACAGTGGTGCAGAGAAATGTCTCCTACGTGCTGAACACACTGCATTTATTTTCCGAGCTGTTCCCATGCAGGCCCGAAGAGAGCGGCGAGGACTTTTTGTTTTTGTTTTCACGCTCCCGTGCACCATAACTCAGCCGTGTTTGTCTGTGTGTGTTCTCTTTTTCAGCAGATGGAATTCGCTCACCGTAAAGGCTTGAGTTGTGTATGTGTGGGGTAATTATGGAGCCTTTTTGTATGAACCAGTCAAAAGCAGTGAGATGAACACACTTCATGGTGTGTTACGGCGGGTGGACGTGTGTGTATGTGTGATGTGTAGTCTGGAGGAAGTGAGCCGTGAGATGGTACTCTCCGTTACGCCATTTCATTTTTGCTAAAATTGGACGTTTTGATTAGTATAAACCTTGTGTGTGTCTTTTATATGTTGTTTTAAAAAATATATGTATCTATTTTGAAACACTGAAAGAAAGTGATGAAATATTGTTGGTAATGATGTCATAATGTACTTTACAGCAGCTGACCAATCAGCATCTTTGTTTACACTCGGTGGACTTGCCCTCAGTATAAACACACACTCTTTATACAATCTTTATACTTCTTGCTGTTTCTCTTTCATTATTGATACAGTTTTATAGCACAGTGCTATCACACCACCCCATCGTTGATTATTTTCTCTCTCTCTCTATTTATTGAGTTACAGTGTGAAGTTCTCAGTGTGACCATATGTGATGAAGTGTATTGTGGAGTAGGAGCAAAAGACATAAAGAGGCGAAAGAAATGTTTCTCATCCTTTTCTACGTCTCCTACTCGTCTGTAAACAACACAAATACATTCAGTTTCCGCTTTCATTCTGTCCTTCGTACTTTTTAATTAAATTGCTGTATTTTTCTTAACACCACATATATTTTTCTCCAATAGTGGCTTTGGCAGAGACCAGCGAGCACAAATACAAATACAGAGACACAGACACAGAGAGAGAGAGAGACAGAGAGAGAGAGAGAGACAGAGAAAGAGCCAGTTTAAGAATGTACAGTGTAAAAATAAGTTTATTCTATAAGACCACCGAACATTTCTAGATGATTTTGCATTCTGGTAATAAAACGTCTGGCTTGGCATGGTATTTTCAACATTTCTGTCAAATATTTGACAGTATTCGTTCCATTTTGAGTAAACTGTTTCGAAATGAACAGCTTAACGTGGGCTGTGGAGTTCAGGAGTTCTTGACTTTTCTTTGTATTTGAGAATTTTAATTGGGATCGTTAATTTGATCTGATATTCGAACTCTAGTTTAATTGTGGCACTTGATATAAATGGTAGTTCATGCAATTCTGAAGCTTGTTTCTGGGTCTATGGTTTGCTTTACTATAGACATTTTAGTTGTTTTGATTCTAGAATTTGATCAGTTCCAGTCTTTAAACTGAAGAATGGCGACTCAAATTGGAACTCAAATTGGCTCGACTCCAACCAAAACGGCCATTTCATTTTGGAACTGGTTTTAGATCAGGGGTCCCCAAATCTTTTGGGCAAACAACCCTAAATAGCAATTATGAATTTTCTGTGACCCCAAGCTGTGACCACTCTACAGTTTTTTTTTTTTTTTTTTTTTTCAAATTACAAATTTACGATTTAGGACTACTGTAACATTAGAACATTTTATTATGTCAGTAACGTGTACCGTAAGTGACTAAAAACCAAACAAATATTCCTTGCACTGGGTTACCAGTCTAGTGGGAAGGGTGAGCATTTCCTGACACAGCTTTTCAAAACGTTTGGAAAAGTTTGTGTTTGAAAGGGCGCGTCTCTTTCCACTATCACATCCAATACAGGATACACACGAACGATACTTAAGGATTTAAAACATGATGGGTGTGTTGATGTAGGAAAATAATCCACGCCAGGGTGGTGTGATACAGCCTGACACGAAGCAGAGGAGCCTGGTTTATACTATACTTGTACATCTGGAGGATTAAAAAGTCACATCTGCTATAGTTGGAATGTCAATGCCAAAACACCCGTCTGTCTGTTTGCCAAGTCAAAATTATAAAACATAAAAAAAAAAGGTTAAAATAGATGGACGGGGAAATTTTTCCAGTTTGTCACTGAATTCCTAGACTAGTGTGGTGTGTCAGGATAGTGAAAAGTCTAAAATAGCATGTACTCTGATTGAATGTGACTCCCAGTGACCTTTCAAAATACAAAATTTGTCTTTATAATCAGAGGGATAGTTTTCATATTCATTTGTAAAATATATTTCGTCTGATTCTAGAACTCTGCTGGGTTTAATTGTGGTATCCTGCTTACTTTTGTTTCAGTTTCAGCACCAACGTGCTATGTAAGGAATAAAACATGACGAGGCACGCTGTTTTGGGAAATTAATCAGTGTCGGGGTGTTGCGATACGACCTGACATGAAGCAGAGTTACTGTTACCACCTTGTTGATGATTTTCCAATAACAGCACATCACAAAGTGTTTTACTTCTCTTATACTGCAGCGTTTTCCAACACATGCAAATTTTTGTTTATTAAAGAACACATCATATACTTTTTTTTAAAAATCCATTTATAGTTTTTAACGTCTGTGAAACAAGTCAGTTCCTGTTATTATTTACATTATAGAAGCCATAAGCAGTCAAACCTTCACCACAATTTCTTTTTCCTCTGTCTTGAAATTAATAACGTATAAATTCAATAATTATTATTATTTTATTTTTTTAGACAACCAACTTTGTCAGCAAGGCGATCAAGGAACTATGAAGCTGAATCATATAATTGTTGTTTAGTTTTTTGGTTTTACACTGAAATTCTAGCTGGGTAAACTGTAGATATTTAATTGGCCTGTTTCTGGTTGTACTATATATTTTTTTCTTCTTGAAACTGAGTCTGAAACTTTAATTTATATTTTTATTAGGTAGACTTCTACCATTTCAATTGGTTTAATTCTAAATTGTAAGGTTAGCCTTACTGAAGAAATTTAACTGGTTTGTTTCTAGACCTCCAGTTGATTTGATTTTGGAAAGCTGGTTGTTTTTACTGTCGAATTCCCGTTAGTTCGATGTTTGTGGTTTGAGCTGGAGAAGGTTGTCCATGGTCATTTGGCTGCAGAAGTATTTCAAACGGCTGAGGCTCCTTCCTCTACCCGTAGCCTGCTGACTCCACACCGCACTCACACACTTTAACTGCTTAGACATCCAACAGTAAAAACTATATAGCTATAATCATACGCCGTGCTGTGTTTAGCCTATATAACTGTCCATCAGCCTGGATTATTTTTCCACATACTGACTTTTTGTGTTTTACCGATTCTTCAAAACGGAAACTTAAATGCACTTGGTATATGTAAATTCACAAAAAAATAATGCACATGTCGGCTGTGTAATATGTTAAGTCATATCAGATTTAGTTTTAGAGCCTTAAACCTGTGAAATGCTGTTTTAGTCTAAATGAAATAAGTAAATACACCCATGATATAAATAATAAAATGAGTAAATGCAGCAATAAATATATAAATGAATCAACAAATAATACTGAACTCATTATTATTAAAATATTACTTAATCATACTAATTTTCACAATAACATGAATATCAAATTTCAGTTTGTATTTTGTAATACCAGGTTTTATTTTAAAATGTTTTTTTTTTTTTTTTTTCAGAAGACTGCTTTCATTTTACAATGAGACATTTATTTCATAATGACACATTTATTTCACTCAGTTGTACTCTTTCAGTCAACACAAATGGGCCTGAACCTATTCAGTGATTGGCTAATCTTTGCTATTGATTGTTTTGACTTATTTTAGACACGTGTGTGTGTGTGTGTGTGTGTGTGTGTGTGTGTGTATCCATAAGTATTTGGACAGTGACACAACTTTTGTTATTTTGCCTCTGTACACCACCACAATGGAATTGAAATGAAGCAATAGACTTTCAGCTTTAATTCAAGGGTTTTAACAAAAATACTGCATTAACCGTTTAGGAATTACAGCCTTTTTTTTTCTTTTTTTTTTTCTACAGAGTCCCTCCATTTTCATAGACTCAAAAGTAATTGGACAAACTAACAATCGTAAACATTAGGATTATTTTTAGTACTTGGCTGCCTGAAGTCTGGAACCCATGGACATCTCCAAATGCTGAGCTTCTTCCCTTGAGATGCTTTGCCAGGCCTTTACTGCAGCTGCCTTCAGCTGTTGCTTGTTTGTGGGTCTTTCTGCCTTCAGTTTTGTCTTCAGTCATAAAAAGCATGCTCAATTGGGTTGAGGTCATTGGACATTTAAGAACATTTAACATTTCTTTGTCTTAAGAAGCCCTTGGGTTGCTTTTGTGGTTCATTATCCATCTGTACTGTGAAGTGCCGTCCTATCAGTTTTGTAGCATTTGACTGAATCTGAGCTTGATTGTAGACTTTGACAATGATACGCCTACCTCCTCCAGAGTGTTCTTGACTTGGCTAGATGTCGTGGAGGGGGGTTTTCTTCAACAGGGAAAAAATTCTGCGATCATCCATTTTTGTTGTCTTCGGTGGTCTTCCAGGTCTTTTGGTGTTGCTGAGCTCGCCAGTGCATTCCTTCTTTTAAAGAATGTACCAAATTGTTGATTTGGCCACCCCTAAAGTATCTGCTGTCTCTCTGATACGTCCGTTTTGTTTTTTCAGCCTAATGATGGCCCCCTCAACTTACATCGACACCTCTTCAGATCGCTTATTGAGAGTTCCCATGAACAGCTACCAAATGCAAATTCAGCACTTGGAATGAACTCCAGACCTTTTATCTCCTTACTTTGTCATGAAATAACGAGGTAACAGGCCACACCTGGCCACGAATCTGCTTTATCAGTCAATTGTCCAATTACTTTTGAGCCTGTGAAAATGGAGGGATCCTGTAAAAAAACGGGCTGTAATTCCTAACTGGTTAATGCAATATTTTTGTTAAACCCCTTGAATTAAAGTTGGACGTCTACAGTTCAATCACATCTTGATTGCTTCATTTCAAATCCATTGTGGTGGTGTACAGAGGCAAAATTATGAAAATTGTGTCACTGGCCAAATACTTATGGACCTGACTGTACATATCCTTCTGAGCATATGTGTGATACATGATTGAGAGTTCGATTTACCATGTTTAAAGCAGCCATCGATTCAATACAATATGATTTGCTTATGTTAGCTTTTGATACTATTTCGGTATGTTAGCTTCGAAGAGCGAGAAGCCATGTTTCCTTCAGTGGAACCGACAGGAAGAAAGATTGCACCCTTAACACTGTGCGTATTATTGTCATGTTCTCTTATAGGGAACCTGAATGTGACGCTGCAGGTGTGGGACATTGGAGGACAAACGATTGGAGGAAACATGCTGGACAAATATGTCTACGGAGCTCATGTACGTACATACACATGCACACGCAGTTACGACACAGGGTGTTGTAAAGCATGGTGTACATTATTGTGCGTCTGTGAGTGTACGTGTGTGTGTGTGTGTGTGTGTGTGTGTGTCTGTGTGTGTGTGTTGGACAGAGTGGATGACATCATTGCCAAAGCTCTATTGCCTTTAAAT
>CM042563.1:5865983-5900983 GCA_023630585.1 Cranoglanis bouderius
CCATGCCCCCTCTTAGGGCTGTCCTTCCTGTAAGGGGTGGGCCATGCCCCCTCTTAGGGCTGTCCTTCCTGTAAGGGGTGGGCCATGCCCCCTCTTAGGGCTGTCCTTCCTGTAAGGGGTGGGCTGTGCCCCCTCTTAGGGCTGTGTTTTCTGTAAGGGATGGACTGCCCCCTTCTTAGGGCTGTGGTCCCTGTTAGGGCTGTGCTTCATCTTAGGGATTGTACTCCCTGTTAGGGCTTTCCTCCCTGTTAAGGCTGTGCTTCCTTTAAGAGGGGGCACAGCCCACCCCTTACAGGAAACACAGCCCTAAGAGGGGGCATGGCATGTGGACTGTGCCCCCTTCATAGGGCTGTGATCCTCTTAGGGCTCTGTCCACTCTTAGGGCTGTGCTTCATATAATGGGTGGGATGTGCCCTCGCTTAGGGCTGTGCTTCCTGTAAGGGACGGGCATGCCCCTTAGGACTGTGCTCCCTGTAAGGTTTGCCAATTACAGGGGCAGAATTTTATTTTGCATTAGCAAACCTCAGGCTTGAAACTCTAAGTTTTTATTTTTCAATCTCAGTTGATCAGGAAAATAAACATGCTTTAAGTGGTATGGGAGTGCATCAGTTGACTTTGGCTTCCAAAACATATGAAGAGTAAAACAGAGTTTCAGTTATTAACATACAAATTTACCATTTTAAAAACTGATGATACTTGTGAATAATGTGGTTCACACTGTTAAATAAAATGCATAAATAATGAATATTCTATTATAGTGGCCAACTTTTGGGCCTTCCGCGTTTGTGTGATGAGAAATGAGAGCACTACTTCTGTAGTGTAGTTTATTCTGTTAAACACGACTGTTTGTAAGAATTGTCTAACTGTATTTTAAGGCACTCAGAGATCAGAGTGTATTGTGTGCAACAATTCACACTGAATTGTTCATTTAGTTTTCTTTTTATGTATTCATTAATATCAGCCATTAGTTTTAGTCATTTATATATAAGAGTGACCTAAAACAATTTGCTTCAGGTTAGCAGTGAATCACACACACACACACACACACACACACACACACACACACACACACACACACACACACACACACACACACACACACACACACACAAATGCAATAAACAGTCTGCTGCCTGTCTCAGCTCACTCTTCTGCAGACACACACCCGGCTCCAGCACTGAATGGCCAAATGGTGTGACAGAAGGAACGAGAAACTGCATGTACGTGTTTCTATGTGCTTATGCCTCACTCTCTGTCCCTCTCTCCCTCTCTCCCTCACTCCCTCACTCACACACACACACACACACACACACACACACATGCGCACACACACACACACTCTCTCTCTCTCTCTCTCTCTATGGGATTGGGCAGCTGTCCTAACACCACTCCAATCTGCTTTATGAGCTGTGCTCGTGTCATTTATGAAGCGGCATTTTTTCATATTTCTTGTGAAGTCGTTTAATAGACGTTTAATAATTCAGTAAAGAGGCAGTCAATGTCCAGAGCGATTAGCATCAACGCGCCAAAATTTTCCACATGCTTACACAAGCCAACGACTTCCTGAACAAACTGAGCACGTCCTGACCTTAACTCTAAATTTAACTCTCAATCCTATGCAGTTCTTCAAACCAGTGCTAGGATTTAAAAACACTCTCCTGATTTTCATATTGAGTTCATGGCCAGTTAGTGAGCGTTTAAAATCTTTGCCCATTTTAAGGGTCTGTCCCAAATGGTAGAACTCATAGAACCACTTTTAACAGTGCTTGAAGACTAGTAGCTGAGGGACACGTTACCCATAATGCATTTTGGGCAATAGGTTTATCAATAGGTCTCCATATTAGAGCCTTGTATACAGTGCATAAAAAAGTCTACATACCCCTGTTAAAATGGCAGGTTTTAGTGATGTAAAAAAAAAAATAATAATGTCAGAACCTTTTCTGCCTTTATTGTAAAATTTTAACCTATTAATTAAAGTGAAAAATCAATAAGAATCATTTTGGGGGGGAAAAATTAAAAATGTAGATATTTTTAGTACCTGGTTGCATAAGAGTGCACACCCCTAAATTAATACTTAGTTGAAGCACCTTTAGATTTTTATCACAGCATTTAATCTTTTTGGGTAAGAGTCAAAAGCCAGATAGAGAGTGCATTATAAGGAGTCAAAAGTGGCCAAATCCAGAGTTGAGGTGAAGACTGGGAGGAAGTGGAGAGCAGAGGAAGCTGTTCTGCAGATAGAATTGCTGACCTGGGGAAAGATGAAAAGATGAGTGCCTGCTTAATACAGAAGAAGGTAAGAGCAGCAATAATAGAAGAAAGAGACGGTGACAATGAAGCAACAGGGCAGCTGGACAAGATCGGACAATGCACTGGAAAGGAAGATGAGATGTAGAAAGCAAACCCCTACCAGATCAAGTTCCTCATCCAGATGGAATGTGATATACTTCCAAGCCCATTAAACCTACACACTTGGGGCAATATAGTCAACAGCTTGTCCAATGTGCTCCAAGCATGGAACCGTGGAGCATATCCTAAGTTGCTGTTCAAAGGTACTAGGAGAAGGACGCTACTGATGGCAGAATAATCAGTCCCTGATGGTCATCTCAGAAGCTATCCATGCAGGAATTGGGCATGCCAATCAGTCCTGCCCCACCAAGAGCACCATCGCCGTCAGTAGAGCTGGCAAGCAACAATGACCCCCAGTGAAATCTGCAGGAATTCTGAGCTCTGTGAGAGACCAGTAGTTATTGTTAGAACTGAAGTTCACTAGCCACATTGCCATGATGATCTACCACCATGAGAGTCATGTCTCAGTCACTTACAGTCCCTTGGGAAGACTGGGGTGTGCTCAGCCTCAGCCGTGTCACCTGGAAGAGGGTATATGATTCTGAAACTCCCAAAATACCCAAGCTATTTTCAGGTACTCCGGTGATGATGTGGCCAGAAGCATTAGCAGATGTACTTTAACAAACCACTCATGTTCAAACCAACTTAAGAGTGTCTTTTATGTGTTAATCATCTAGATCTTCTACATTACTACATAGTTAAAGTTGAATATAGTGTTGATTTGGACACTGCCAGGGCTTGAATCTCAGTAACTAACTCAAAGTTCTAGGGCTTTAAATGGAGCTAGAGCCTTTCAGTGTCCTAGAATGCATTTGTGTTCTGAAACTGTAGATACAGTGTTTGAGTCACAGCATCAAGAACCTAACAGCAGTGTGCTAGAGTTTTAGGTGTGTGTGAAAGAGACTGTGTGTGTATGTGCATATGTTGTACTTCAGTCTGCAGACAGTGTCTGTGCTTTATCAGCCTAAATGGGCGCTGATGTGTGCTGATGGCTCTGTTAGCCGCCGTGTTTATAACTCCACGGAGCCACTTAAGAGCAGTGCGAGGTCCATCTCCCCCCCCCCCCCCCCATGCATTCTCGCTCTAATGGAACGACCTGGCTATTTAACGGCTGCTAGCTGGCGCTAAGGACCAGACACACACTTCCCCTCCCCTTCACACTCTGCTCTCTCGCGTTATGAGGTCCTCAGAGTTTTATAAAAGCCCCTTAGCCCTCGCCATGAGCTTGGACCCCCATAACTCGACCCTTTTCCCCCCCTGTGTGTGTATGTGTATGTGAGTGTGTGTTTGGGTTAAACAGTGTCGGTGGCTGTTAACGGTGTTATGTGAAGTTTATTTGCTCCGTTTAAATGTTCCAGCCTGACATTGCCACAAAGAGCGCTCTCAGTGCGCTCAGCTCTCGCTCTGTGTGTTCTGCAGTGTGCTGGAGGTTCATAAATTAATGAGCATTTTCATACACGCTCGTTTACGTGCGTTCAGGTTCCCTATGGCTTTTTCAGCATGTCAGTTGAACCCTGGCATGTGCCAGTGCTACGTTTTCACATCGTGCTTCTCGACTTACCTTTACCATGGTTTTTTTTTTTTTTTTTTTTACAACAGTCGTCTTCAGATTTTTTTTTCTTCTCCAAAATAAGGAACCTTCTGCCTGAGTCACACTCACTGGGTGTGACATTGTGTTACACTCTCTTAAAAAAAAAAAAAGGTAAAAATCTATTTCTGAATATATGTTGCTTCTGCCCTTGCAGCGTTGCGTTATTGAAGCAGGTACAGTGCTTCTTCTGCTGTGCATATGTTGGGATCTTTCCAGTATATGCAACAAAATCTGATGTGTAAACACTTATATAGTAAATAGTTTAAGGTGGTATTTGGAACACTGCTTCCAGCTACCAGTTCACACAAACATGTGTTCCACTATGAGGAAAAAACCCGAATAGCAATTCTGAGTAATAGCATTTCAAAGAGATTATTGTAACACACTGGTCTGGGCCATTAATGGAACTGTGATGCACAGCACAAGGTCAGCTAATACGGATGTGTTAGATTAGGTAATTTTTTCTGTGCTTGTGTGTGTGTGAGAGTGTGTGTGTGAGAGTGTGTGTGTGTGTGTGAGAGAGAGAGAGAGAGAGACGCCACAACGGCGGTCATTAAAGTAAACATTTCCCGGTGAGAGGGACGAAGCGTAGCCATCACTCTTTTCTCCTCATAATCCTTCACGGATCAGTCTCTCTCGCTCTCTCTCTCTCTCACACACACACACACACACACACTCAGCTTAGACACTGCTGATGATTCGTCACGTTATCTTTCGTGCTCACATGTAAACAGTTTATTTAGTGTTTGCTGGACCTTCCTGCTACATGGGCATGCTGACACCGGCTGAGCAGATCCAGACCTCCGGCAAGAGATCCACACGGACTGATAACCCCGAAACACTACATTAATAACACACACACACACACACACACACACACACACACACAAGAGAGGAGGCAGATCTGCAGTACAAGATCTCGACATGCTGATAACCCCCGATCACTGCATTAATAACACACACACGCACACAGGATTAGCATTGTGTGTGTTTGTGTGTGTGTGAGTACTGGAGACAGGACTCTGCTGGTCTAGATTAGATTATAGGAGAAAAATGATCATCAGTGCCGTAATATACACAAAGCCGTAAGGAGTTGAGCTTCGAGCATGCTAGCATTAACTCTTAACACTAATGACCTGTCCTGACATCATGTTATCTTTTACCTCGATAAAAAAAGGTCCTGGATAGTCTGTGATATTCAGCGGTAGGAACGCACTGATCCGATACCATCATCAATCGGCGTGCAAGATCTTAATTCAGGTTCTTCATTGCCGCACGACAAAGTGCAGGCAATGATGAGGAGTACGAAACAGGAAGTCGATGGAAAACATCACGTTTGCATATTTACATTTGTTCACACTTTTATCCAGAGTCACTCGCAGTTTTAAGTATCGAGTGGTTTAAGGACTTGTACATCATAACTATCACAGACCTGCTGATTTCTCCATGCTGAATGGCGGATGAATACGCTCGTAATAAATGCGCTTGTTCTAATACGTTACAACAAAACGTATTGTATGGCAGGTGCTCCACCAAAGCACGCATAAGCCTTGATATGAAGTTTTCCGTGAGGAGACGTGTTTGGAAGGAGTCTCCGGTCTCAGCGCTTCGTAACAGCTGTTGCTTTAAGTGCTCCCACAGTTTCTTCCGGGTTTCACGCTGAAACGCCAAGCTGCATTTGTTGTCTTATTAACTTCGAGAGAGAGAGAGAGAGAAAAAAAAAAAAACGGAGCCGGAGAGGGAATGACTGTTCTGTCGATCGCAGAAATGAACGCGAAATCAAGGAAACGCCGCAATATTTGGAGGATTTCCCGCAGATCTGGGCCAAGACACGTTATGTGACAGATAAAAGCCTTCTTCGATTCGTGTGCGTCGAACATGAGTGCGGCTAAAAGGTCTCATTTACCAACAAACATCACTGCGAAAGACCACGCAAAAAAAAAAAATTCATGCAATTGCAATTTCGCCAATTCAAGTAGTTTTCCGCCAAAAAAAAAAAAAAAAATCACAAAAAACTTTCTTGCATCGCAAATTTTGAAAAATCACAAAAAAAACTCAGCGAAATCCTGTACGGACTGATCGTTAATAACATAAGGCATGTATTTTATGTATTAACTGCTATAACCTAGTAAGTGATGAGAAGAATGAATGACTTTTGGAGGTGCTGTTATAGGAAACAATCAACGTCATGGTGGTAATGGATCACTCCACCCCATTATTGATTATTTTCCTATAAGAGCACTAAACTCCCACAAGTTTTAATTCTTACATATTTAATGCACACTCTATTCAAAATACTGTCTTCTTCTCGGTAAGTAATATTTTTGGACTTTTAAAATTTTTTTTTTATCATGGACCCTTATGACACAATGTGTGTGTGTGTGTGTGTGTGTGTGTGTGTGAACCATGGTCTCTCTGTGACTGTCAAGTTCAGAGCAGATAAACACCCCGTCGTCCTGCTGCAGGAAATCTATATGTGCAATAACCCGAGCGCAGATTTGCAGTCCCTATTTTTGGTAACAATAGATTTTATGAAAATATTTCTCCAGCGAAACGCATTAGCGTGTTTGTTATCGATAATGAATGAGCCATGTCAGGAGTACGTTTCACCATAACTGCCAACATATTCTGCGGCTTTTCGTTTCACATGCAAAATCTCTCACGTGGAGGGTGTGTGTGTGTGCGTGTGTGAGCATGTTTTTATATCTTGGTGGGAATCAAATGTCCCCACAAGCATAGGAATATCTGACAGTTTGGACCTTGTGGGGACATTTGGCTGGTCCTGATGAGAGGAAAAAAAACCAAACAAAAAAAAAAAAAAAAACCGTGGCTTTTATTTAAGGAACAAGACAAAAAAAAGGGCCAAAAGGTTTCATTATAGTTACCGAAGTAAAGGTTTGGGTTAGATTTAGGTGTAGCATAGCATTCAATAGCTGCCTTAATAATGATGTCAGTGGAAGCTCCTCACAAGGATTGTAAGACAAGTATTTAGTAGGGAATAAACATTTGGGGTCGTGCTGCTACAGGAACATAATCAATGCTGCGGTAGTGCAATGTGACCTGATGTGAAGCGGAGTAACTCTGAAGTTGATTATATTCCGATTTCCAAATGATCGATGAACGACACGTCATATTTCTTATCCATTAATAGTTACATTTAATGATGTGGAGCATCCACGAAACAAGTTAGTTCTTGTCATTAGTTATATTTCCCCCCCCCCCTTGCAAATCCTCTGTCCTGAAGACTCTCCCTGGGTGGAAAGCTTGAAGGAAATTGAGTGTGGAATTGACCTCGAGGGTTACAAAGCGCTGACACTCGAGACTCCTTCCGAAAATACGAAATGTCACAGAAAACTTTGTTAAATAACAGCACGGTTTCTGATACGTTTATGCGGATTGGATCCACCAGACAAGTCCCTCTGAATTAGCTGTTACTATAGGAACGATAACGTATTAAAAACGAGTGCATTGATATAAATTTGTGATTTGCCTTGCGGCCGGAACTACTGTCAGAGCTGCTGATATAGAAAATTAATCAGCACCTTCTGACTAATCAGAATTCAACAGCACTTTATAGAGATTTATGTAATCTCAGGTCAGAAAATGGTGTGTGTGTGTGTGGTATTCGTTCCCAATTAGTAGAATTTGTGTTCTGGTTTGAAGGAAGACATTAAGGGCTAAGGTTTATGCTTGGATAAGCTTTAGAGTTAAGGTTTAGTGTGTTTTAAAGTTTAAGTTAGAGTTTAAAGTTAGTGTTGTGGTTTTATAGCTCTGGCGTTTAGGGTTCAGTGCTTTGGTTTAGGGTTACCATTATTTAAATACAGCATCATTCTGGTTGTATTAATCATATAAATTAGCTATATTGATTGCGCTAATCGTACATTAGAGTTTTGTGCGTGACTTGGCTAGATAGATTCCCGCGTGTGCGTGTGTGTAAGGTTGATTGATATGTATGCAGAAGTGAAGAGGATCTAATGGATCTAGAGGATTAGGTATGTTTAGCACTGGTAGCAGACAGAGAGCCTGCTCTGCTCCACACCACCATTAATCACATACACACACACGCACACACAGACAGACATGTACTTTTAACTGTTTATACATGCATAGACACATAGAAATGTGTGTGTGTATTTCTTGAGTTGTGTGGCTGATGTGTTGTCACTGCATGACAAGCTGAGTGTCTGTAAATGCTTTCTATTTGTTGGGCTGTGAGATTTGCCATAGCTGTAACACACACACACACACACACACACACACACACACACACACATACACACACTTTCACTGGGTGATGGTGAAGATAAAAAGCTTTTATAGAAACTCAGAAGAAAGCTATAGGGAAATGCTATACCTTACTGTATGTGTACACACACACACACACACACACACACACACACACACACACACACACAGAGACTGAGGTGCAGTAGATACTGGGTGTGTCTGACACTGACACCAAAAGGACGAACAAGAGAATCTTTACTTTCAGCTGACCCCTGCCTGACCTCTGTGTGTGCCGACCTGGCTGTGGACCCTGATGTGTGTGTGTGTGTGTGTGTGTGTGTGTGTGTGTGTGTGTGTGTGTGTGTGTGTGTGTGTGTGTGTAGACATAATAAAATATAGCATTTGACTATAGCACTGGAAACTAACACTAAACACGCTTTACTCAAGCTTGTCATCAGTAGCACAAGTAATATAATATGAAATATTCTTTTTTAGTAGTGATGATCCTTAAATTGTATTCTTTTTTTATTAAAATAAATTATATAAATGAATTAAAATTAGATTATATTAAAAGTGTTTTTGTTTGTTTTTTTTTTTTAATGTTTTGAAATGGTTTTAGTTTGAGGTTCAGACGGACTTATATTTAGGCTTCAGTTTTAGGATTTAGGGTTTAACATTAGGATTTTGGATTTAGAATTTACGGTTAGCTATACACACACAGGTAGGACAGGTGCGCTCTTAGGAGAGTCAGAGAGAGGTCACACACAAGTGTGTGTGTGTGTGTGTGTGTGTGTGTGTGTGTGTGTGTGTGTCCTCAGGGCTGCAGAATACAGTTCTGTATAGGATAATACCATGTAACTGTAGCTGTAGCCTTCAGGTGTGTGGGTTTCTGTATTTCTGACAGCTCTGTTGTCCTTTAGCTTACACACACACACACACACACACACACACATACACACACACACACACACGATGATGGGGATTTTAATGTACTGTTCACTATGACTGGCACACTCACCCATTCTTCTGATCATGATGCAGTCAATAAGAAACAGGTACTGCGTGCAACAGCTTTTCTAATCTCTCTCTGTGTGTGTGTGTGTGTGTGTGTGTGTGTGTGTGTGTGTGTGTGTAGTTGATCTGGAGCACATGAGGACGGTAAAAGTGGATAAACACCAGCGTTTCTGCCAGGAGAACGGCATCATCAGCCAATTCGTATCGGCCAAGACTGGAGACTCGGTCAGACACACACACACACACACACACACACACACACACACACACACACACACCATGTCTTGAACACTGATGTACATATACAGTGTCTACAGATATTATTGCTGTTCTTATGATGTTCTTATGTGTGTGTGTGTTACAGGTTTTCCTCTGTTTTCAGAGAGTGGCAGCTGAGATTCTGGGAATAAAACTGAACAAAGCAGAAATAGAACAGTCCCAGGTGTGTGTGTGTGTGTGTGTGTGTGTGTGTGTGTGTGTGTAGTAGGTTGAACTCTGCAGGGTTAGTGGGAGGAATCTGATTTATTTAGCTAGTTTATCTAGCAGCTCAGCAGAGTGCACTGTGTGTGTTGAACTCTCATTAACAGTTGTCAGGCTTAGAGAGGTCAACGTGGGGTCATGACCTTCGAGCAGACACATCTATATCATTCTGGATGTGTGTGTGTGTGTGTGTGTGTGTGTGTGTGTGTTTGCATTCGCATTCTTTAAACATCTTTGTGTTGTCCAAACTCATTCTCATGACTTTCTTTTTCATTTCCTTGTTTGTCCCTCCTTTCTCTCCATTTCCACTGTGTGTGTGTGTGTGTGTGTGTGTGTGTGTGTGTGTGTGTGTAGCGGATCGTTCGAGCTGAGCTGGTGGATTATTCTCAAGATGAGGCACCAGTTAATCACGGGACCAATCAGAGCAAGATCTGCTCTGTTCAATAACACAACAGTATGTGTGTGTGTCAGTGTGTGTGTGTGTGTGTGTGTGTGGGGGTTTCTGTTTGTATTTATTCTGCGCTTTATTTAAGGGCACACCCCCCACTCTACACGCGAATTACACACAGGAGTTAAAGTTATAAAACTCTTCTCTCAGGACAGAAATGATCATGATTGGTTTGGTCGGGAACCAATCAGAATGAAGCAGAGGCGGGTGCTCGTGTACTCCTGTGACTGTTGCTTTTTACCGCCTGAGTTTAATGCTGCGTTCGACTTAACTCGGAAGTAGGAACTTGGAATTATGCCATTTCTGACCTCCAAAGTTGAGGGGGAAAAACAATCCAGCCAGCTAGCTGATGTAAAATGTGTGAAGTGTATAATGTTACTGATTTAACAAGTTGATATACTGTATATCTGTGTGTTGATCGATCTAAAGCAAATACCAGTATATACACCGTATAACTCATTTAAAGGTAAAAAACAGCAGTTTGCTGTTGACCGTGTGAGCAGCCATGTTGATGCTGAACTCAGGGTTCAGAGGACTTTCCTTGTAGGAATTCCTTGTCGAGGGGGAGTGTTTTCTTTCATTTGTTTTTTTTTCCCCCCCAAGTCGTAGGTCGGAAATGCAACATTCCTGAGTTAAATCTCAGCACAAAGTATAGACAAAATCCTTGGAAGTACTTTTTTTTTAATCCAACCCAAATATCGAGGACGCATCGGTCGGTGACTCACCAACGAGAACGAAGACCCATAATTCAGTGCGATAAAAGACCAGTTCAGTGAGAGCAGAAGAGGCAACTCATAATTGTTTCAGCTCTTTTCTGCCTAATTTACTTAAGTGAGCTAGCGTGCACACACACACACACACACACACACACACACACACACGTTTGTCTTACTATGCTTGTGAGGACCTTCCATTGACATAACTTGTGTCAACTTGTTAATGCAATGTAACACTTAAATCCAACCTTAACCTCAGTAACTCTTTTAGTTGTTTTTTTTTTTTTTGTTTGTCTGTTTTTAAATATAAGCTGCAGTGTTTAAAAAAATTGTTAAAAAATAAAATAACAACAGTGTTCCTTGTGGTAACCAGCCAAATGCTCCCATGAGGTTAAAACTATTAGATATTCCTATATTTGTGACCCGACCGAGACCGACCAACCCCCCCACCCCGAAAAAACACAAACAGACGTATTTACACAGCAGTCATCTGCAATATTAGGCTACGATCAGTTTGAAAAAGCATCTTTTTCTCTATGTTTTGGCCTTCCGTCCGCACTGAGATGGCGATTTTGTCCATCAAAAACGAAGCTTTTTCAAAACGCTCTCCCAAGTGGATAAATTTGAAAAAACTGAGATGTTCAAAAACGATGACATATTTTTAGTCATTTGACCCATTCAGCTCAAAACGAACAAGATGGTGGACGATGCTGTACTGCAGTTGTTGTGCCTGCTATCCGGTTTGACAGTGTTGTTACAGATTAATGTCACTTTGTACAACCTTCAGACTGCATCTTTAACTAAACACCTGACGGAAATGACGAAGGCGAAAGCTTCTTCTGTTTTTACACACGCGCAGTGTAGGGACGTAAGCGTGTTCAGACGTTTCGGTGTGGACGAACGATTTTTGGAAAACGTTTGAAAACGCCTGTGTAGACGAAACACGTTTTAAAACTAAAGTGCAGTTTTCGGATCTATCCGGGTTAATGTGGACGTATCCTTAATCCTACTAGTGCCTTTTGACTGTGTGTGTGTAAATTTATTATTAATTATATTTATTTATCATAATGAATTCTATTATTATTGCATCGGATATTTGTGTAATCAAGCAATAAATCAGCTTCTCGTTCTCTGCTACAACAATGAAAAAATGTACACCAAGTCCCCGTTACACTTAATACAGTCATTCAGACAAATCAGGCTTGATGTCATGTAAATGTATGTGTCTTATTATGTATAGGCTAGAAATAATATCTAGGCTTATTAACATCTGTCCTCTTTTCTTTTGTGTGTGTGTGTGTGTGTGTGTGTGTTTGTGTGTGCGTGCGCAGAGGGTGGTGAAGGCCGACATAGTAAACTACAGTCAGGAATCGGTGGCTCGGACAGTCAACGCTCCACGCAGCTCCATGTGTGTTATACAGTGATCGACACAACACCATCTCTCTCTCTCTCTCTCAGTTTATTAAGAGACTGCAACCAGCAAAGAGCAACACACACACACACACACACACACACACACACACTTATCCCTATTCTCTCTTATAGTGTGTGTGTGTGTGTGTGTGTGTGTGTGTGTGTGTAGATCTACAGCAGTAGATTCCAGCATTCTTTATTTGTAAATGCCAGTTTCCTAATATGGATGTGCTATAATAATAAAAGTGTTTAGGGAAATTAAAGGTGTGTGTGTGTGTGTGTGTGTGTGTGTGTGTGCGCGCATGTGTGAAACTGAACCATGCTACCCGTTTACGCTTTCTTTTTTTGCCAATTTAAGATGGATGTATGAGTAGATCTTCACACTTTCTCAAAAAAAATGAGTGTGTGAGGTGACGACACTGGCTGTGTCCCAAATGTTCGTGTTTGATTCTTATTAGAATCCACTCGAACGTATCTGGGTTTCGTCTGACACTTTACGCAAGTATTGCAGCCTGCCAGCTACCAGCTATTCAACTATTTAATGGTTAGAGTGTGATTTATGACCTCCGGTTGTGTTACAGGGAACAAGTTAATACTTTGACATAATGAAAGAAATGACGCTAACGATGAGGTGAGAACTCCTGAGATTGTCCTGACACTTGGTAGTCAGTCACACAACGCCAGAATGGATACACAGACAACTATGAAAGCAAGCAGCTTGCTAAACCAGAAAACTAAACAGTACGAGCTGAAATGCTAAACTGCAGTACACTATTGATGACGAGGTCATTAGTAGAGAATTATATCAGAATTTCCAACTATGAGTTAAGACAAATACGTGAAGGTTTGTTTTTAAAGCTGGCAACATATGACTGTAATTCCGACACCGCATGAATGCACTGTAACTATTTAATTAAACAGTCATATGAATCGTACATTTGTGAACCAACCTGAAGCCATTTCTTGATTTTGACACCGTCGTACTCCCGCTGTGAATTATGGGTAAAGCACATGGTCCACCAGCCACCAAGGATAACCATAACCATATGAACAATCAAACATAAAGTAACTTTTATCAAGATATTATTAGAATGGATTTTTAAAATGGCTGATGATGGTTAGAGCGCTCAGTTGCTCAGACTCATTAGCAGTTATGGGTGGTGGATATTAAAATAATTAAAATTATAAACATGAGAATGCAGCTAGATTCATCTAGAGTATCTCACAAAAGTGAGTACACCCCTCACATTTTTGTAAATATTTTATTATATCTTTTCATGGGACAACACTGACGAAATGACACTTTGCTACAATGTAAAGTAGTGAGTGTACAGCTTGTATAACAGTGTAAATTTGCTGTCCCCTCAAAATAACTCAACACACAGCCATTAATGTCTAAACCGCTGGCAACAAAAGTGAGTACACCCCTAAGTGAAAATGTCCAAATTGGGCCCAAAGTGTCAATATTTTGTGTGGCCACCATTATTTTCCAGCACTGCCTTAACCCTGTTGGGCATGGAGTTCACCAGAGCTTCACAGGTTGCCACTGGAGTCCGTTTGAGGATGCCCCACAGATGCTCAATAGGGTTTAGGTCTGGAGACATGCTTGGCCAGTCCATCACCTTTACTCTCAGCTTCTTTAGCAAGACAGTGGTCGTCTGGGAGGTGTGTTTAAGGGTCGTTATCATGTTGGAATACTGCCCTGCGGCCCAGTTTCCGAAGGGAGGGGATCATGCTCTGCTTCAGTATGTCACAGTACATGTTTGCATTCATGGTTCCCTCAATGAACTGTAGCTCCCCAGTGCCGGCAGCACTCATGCAGCCCCAGACCATGACATTCCCACCACCATGCTTGACTGTAGGCAAGACACACTTGTCTTTGTACTCCTCACCTGGTTGCCACCACACACGCTTGACACCATCTGAACCAAATAAGTTTATCTTGGTCTCATCAGACCACAGGACATGGTTCCAGTAATCCATGTCCTTCGGCCGCTTGTCTTCAGCAAACTGTTTGCGGGCTTTCTTGTGCATCATCTTTAGAAGAGGCTTCCTTCTGGGACGACAGCCATGCAGACCAATTTGATGCAGTGTGCGGCGTATGGTCTGAGCACTGACAGGCTGACCCCCACCCCTTCAACCTCTGCAGCAATGCTGGCAGCACTCATACATCTATTCTGCAAAGCCAACCTCTGGATATGATGCTGAACACGTGCACTCAACTTCTTTGGTCGACCATGGCAAGGCCTGTTCTGAGTGGAACCGGTCCTGTTAAACCGCTGTATGGTCTTGGCCACCATGCTGCAGCTCAGTTTCAGGGTGTTGGCAATCTTCTTATAGCCTAGGCCATCTTTATGTAGAGCAACAATTCTTTTTTTCAGATCCTCAGAGAGTTCTTTGCCATGAGGTGCCATGTTGAACTTCCAGTGACCAGTATGAGAGAGTGTGAGAGCGATAACACCAAACTTAACACACCTGCTCCCCATTCACACCTGAGACCTTGTAACACTAACGAGTCACATGACACCGGGGAGGGAAAATGGCTAATTGGGCCCAATTTGGACATTTTCACTTAGGGGTGTACTCACTTTTGTTGCCAGCGGTTTAGACATTAATGGCTGTGTGTTGAGTTATTTTGAGGGGACAGCAAATTTACACTGTTATACAAGCTGTACACTCACTACTTTACATTGTAGCAAAGTGTCATTTCTTCAGTGTTGTCCCATGAAAAGATATAATAAAATATTTACAAAAATGTGAGGGGTGTACTAACTTTTGTGAGATACTGTATGTATACTCAGTGCTGGATTTCTGAGAGCTTCAGCTGTGAAATGTGTGTGTGTGTGTGTGTGTGTCTAGTGCTATAAAAGCTTCTTTCTGGACCAAATAACAATGAGGCTGAGGTGTTCATCACTACCCATGATGGCTAGTGATGCCATGAAGGCCCTTTCACACTGAGCGCAATGCGATAAAGGACTCAACATCCATTCTCTTCTCTCTTCCGGAATACTTTTCTTCGGTGTTTACACTGGTTTTCAAAACAGCTTTCTGTGCTATAGCGCCACCAATCTCACCCTTTTGTGCAACAACAGCGGCTCCGGGGCCCGGGATCTAAAGCTCAAATGTAATTGGACGGCCCATTTCATCTCAGTGTGAAAGGCCCTTCAGTGTGACTTTTCATTTCCAAACTCCACAATATAATAAAAATGTCTATAAAGGAAGGACTTTTATTTTTCCAACTACAATAATGTGCATATCTATTACAGTGATGACTTTTTTGTTACAAAACTAGAAAATGTTCTATCAAGTTGGGACTTTTACTTTCATAAACTTTAATAATCTAGATAGAACCATAACATCATAAGGCATCCTTTAAGAAAGGAGTTTTTTTTTTTTTTTTTAGTTTTCATGTATAAACTGTGTTCATGAAATGAGGACTTAAGTTTACACACTGTAAAAGTATCTCACAGTCAACTTTAATGTTCATTTTTATGTTCACTGGTAAAAATCTACTAGTAGAAAAACCCCAAACTTCTACAGCTTTCTGTAATCAACAATACTATTTGTGAAAATGTTCACATCGTTCATCACTGACTTTTAATTTACATCTTTAAACCAATATTTTTTTAAACAAGCGTCTATATTAATAAATGGCATTTCATTTCATTTCAGGTCCGAACTTGTATAAACTAATAATGTCCACAAATCACTTTTCTTCTGTTACAACATTAATAATATCCATAAATCATTTTGTCTTGTACGTTACGTAGCTATGTATAATAGTGTCTATAAACTGAGGACAGTTGTGTTATGAAACTGTAAGAAATGTCCATCAAGTCACAGCATTTATTTTTATAAACTGTACCAATGTTGATGAAGGGAATATTATGTACAAGCCAAGCCTGTCAACAGTTTTCTATCAGTCTACAAACCTGCAACAATTTCTCATTTTTATTTACAAACTATATAACGTTCCACTAATTTGTAATAATCTTTTTATTTCATTTTACACACAACACTGTATCCATCAACTAAGAACATTTCCAAACTGTAAACTAAACTCACTCTTTTTAACTCTACATTGTACTCAAATAAATTAGTTCTTTTTTTTTCGTATTAGTTGTATTTTTATGTTGCAGTATATACACGGGACGCTGTGTTATAATGCTGATTATGTCGGATTATTTGTGTTGTATTTCAGATTTATACATTTCTTTAAAGTGGGATATGACAAATATAAAGTGGTAAACGAATCTCAGTGACTTTGTCCTGTGCTGAAAATATACTGTATATTTAGCAAAGTCAACTATGTTGTTTTGTGAGAGTTATTAAAGTGTTAAATCGCATCGCCAGGCTGGATTTTCCTTTTGATCCTTCAGATATATGACGCGTACCCTTTGCACACCAAAACTATGACGTTTTATTGCTATAGCAGATTAATGTCGTGCGGTCATGGTGAGTGTCCAATGTTAATATGTTTAAAGTGTGATGTGTGTAATTGTGTGTAATGCGACCCGGACTGTTCGGCTCATCAGAGGCAGATGGGGCCTGAAAAATGATTTTATTAACAGAAATTAAAACAAGGAAGACTTAAACTGAGACGGGAAATTGAACGCGGTAGTCTTAAAAAAGCCTCTTTTCTAATTTTTTATTTTTTTAAAAATAAATAATGGAATTATCTTTTCATCTGAAGAGCAATTTGTGGATCCAGGAAAGGAAAAATGGCCTTCCAAGATTCCAAGAAGCTTTAAACGTGTTTAATATACCCTTTATAAGGTACACCTTATAGTCTCCATATAGGTGTGGTTTGTACCTGTACAGTTACTGACTATAATCCATTTATGTCAGCCAACATCTACCCTGTCAGTCACTGAAAATTGACCACCACTAACCAGAATTTATTTGGATTACATGGACTACAAGTGTATCAGGCTCAGCAGCTTCATTGGTAGATATAGCTTGAAAAAGGTGGGGTTTTTTTTTTTGGTTGCTTCAAATGAAAGTGAACTGCATATTATTTTTCTTTCATTTGAAATATCGTTCCTTTGAATTCATGAATCTGACTGGTCTGATTATTTCTATATCAGCAGCTCTGACAGGAGTTCTGGCTGTAATTCAAATTACAGGTTTATATTAATGCACTTGTTCTAATATGTTATCGTTTCAATAGTAACAGCTTATACACTGGGACTTGTGGACACTAATAATACATGGATTTGTGTGTGTGTGTGTGTGTGTGTGTGTGTTGTTATTTAACAAAGAAAAATTTATAATCATTGATATGATAATGTTTTCTTTGAGGAGATGTTTATTTAATATTTTTTTGGAAGGAGTCTCCAGTGTCGGCGCTTTGTAAACCACTAGGGTAAAGCTGCATTTGTTCCGCAATGGGAAAGTCTACAGGACGGAGGGCGCTTTCTCAGTAACAAGCTGCACTGTTTTTGTCTTATTAACTTCAAGACAACTGTTCATTACTGCTATAACGTAAGTGTTAACATGAACTTGTTTTGCGGAAGTCCAATAAGATTACATGTAACTATAAATGGATAATAATACAACATATTCTTTAAGTGAAAAAAAAAGAGTAAGCTTTGGAATAATTGCCTTGGTATAAGAGGAATAAAGCACTTCGGGACATGCTGTTATAGGAGAATAATAGTCTGTCTCACACCACCCCATCAAGCATGTCAAAGGGTTTGTCTGTTGACCTCAGGATTGTGGGGTCCTGAAAAACACTGCGGCTCTCATCGTTCTTGTTGTTTTAAACCACAGAGACTTTTCTACAGCTCGCAGTCTATACAAATGGAGAAAACAGAGGGGAACTGAGCGTTACATCTGGAGGAAACGGTGCACTGCCTGTCACCTGGCTGAATTCAGGCCTGTGGTGGCAGCATCATGCTGTGGGGATGTTTTTCAGCAGCAGGGACTCGGAGGCTCGTCAGGATTCAAGGAAAGATTAACGGATCAAAGGAGACATCCCTGAAAACCTGTTCAAGAGCACTCAGGAACTTGGATGGGGGTCACAGGTCACCTCCATGGAAATGACCCAGAGCCAAGACTCAGAAGCGGCTGTGACTGTTTTTCTCATTTTTAATTAATACATATAACCAAAGTTATCTTTGTCCATTATGGGTATTATTATTGTTATTATTTTTGTTTACAAAATAATAGGAAAAATGAATGATTATTTTTTTCTGTTTTTTCCCCTTTAATTTCCACTATTAAGAACAATAGTAGACATCGAAAGCATGAAATTATATATTACAATTGCTATTAAACATTTATCATTCATCTTCATACTAGAAACTCACACGCACACACACACTTATCGTGACCAAAATGCACAAAAATACCAAGCACTACTTCTCTTCTGTGTGTGTGTGTGTGTGTGTGTGTGTGTGTGTGTGTGTGTGTGTGTGTGTCCTGAAACAGTGCTGAAGTGCCATTTTTCATGCTCCGGTGTGACAATGTAGTGTTAAAGCGGAGACGACCCTGGGGACCAAAGCCATGTGTGAAACACAACCATAAGAGCTGTAATTTCAGCCAGTCATATTCACACACACACACACACACACACACAAACTCACACACTCTGCTAATAAGGGAAAAAGCCCTTTGTGACTTAATCCTCATTTAAAAGAATCTTAAATCCCATGGGACAGGTGATAGCCTACATTTGCGCTTAGCATTGTTGGTGAACACCGTATTAATTACTGTCTCAAACGTTTTGTTTTATTAATGAATGCAGTTAATTAATTTTTTTCTATTCCACTAGTCGCTAATGCCACCAGGGGGCGAGTGATATAACACAGTACTACTGCTATTTACAAAGCACTACTATAATAATGTACATCAGTAGCTATAGAACATAGCGTAGTGGTGTAATTCAAAAAAGATATTCCATTTTTTTGCAGAAAGCACACAGCAAAACTGACCACACAGAGGTTGAAGGAGAAAAAGGTGAATGTCCTTGCATGGTCTAGTCAGAGCCCAGACTTAAACCCCATTGAAAATCTGTGGAATAACTTGAAGACTGCAGTCCACAAACGGTCACCATCAAATTTAACTGAACTTGAGCAGTTCTGCAAAGAAGAGTGGGCAAATATTGCAATATTTGAGACATATCCCAGCAGACTAAAGGCTGTAATTAAAAAAATAAGGCAAATTAAAGCAAGGGGGTGATCCTTTTTCCAACTCAGTGATTCTGATTTTTAATTTAATTTTTTTTCTGATATGTTGGTGTTATATCTTTCACTTGGATGTTATAATATCTTTTCTATACCCACTGTGTGTGTGTGTGTATATATATATACACATACACATACTCTTCTAACTATTCCATATGTATAATGTTTGATGAAAACACAGTTATATTAAATCTAACTAATAATAGATAAAATTGTACTAAACAACCCTTTCCATCACACCATCCCATCGTTCATTATTTTATTGTAATCATCATGTCTGATCCTTATTTATCCAACTGTAAATTTAAAAGTAAAGTTTACACAAACAACCAAACCAACCAACCAAAAAAGCTAAAAGTGAAAAGTAAAAATAGTGTAACACAGTAGTGTGAATTGAAAACACCTTTCATTACTGTGATATTGTACATAATCTTGCATCAACTTCCTCACTCTGTTCTTCACCTGATTATGTTCAAAATTCTTCACCAGCTTGAATTAGATATCAAATCATTCAATGCTTGTTGTTGTAATGCACCTTAAAGACTACTGTTCCATGGCTGGAATGACGTCTCATGCTTCACGCCTCCTCCTTCTCCTCTTAATCACTGTCCGAGAACTGACAGGCCGGGCTCGTGCTGTTTGGACAGGTGTTTTTTTTAAAACAGCACTTCTGCTTTAAAAAAAAAAAAAAAAAAAAGTGAAGACGCAAGGAAAGAATAATATATGGTGGTAAAAGAGTGATGAGGATTTGACAGATGGGCGGAGGCCGTGAGGGATTTAAGTCTGTACTCATTTGTCGGCCTGTTTCCCGCTCGCTTGCTGTGACTGATGGCATGGCTAATTTGTTCAATGTCAGTTAGCTTAGCATGACGAGAAGTCAGACCGAATGAATAGCTTCTGGTGGAATTCGCAACATGAATGGCTCATTAGCTGTGTGAGACCTTAATATTTCACTTCGAAAGACCAGACTCAAAACATGTTAGTGATGCTATTAATTCCTTTGTTAAAAGACCATTTCTGGTCATTGATTAGAATTATGCAAATGCTGTGCTAACTAGTGGCTTAAAAACCGTCTTCACTCCAAACTGTTAATGTTGCTAATAATGAATGAATAAAATCCACCAATTAGACTTTCAAGTAACTTCCTGTGTCTCAAATCACATACAAATCTCTTACTTAAATGTGTAGTAATCGATGTGGACAAGCTCTAGCAAATCGTGTTCACGTGTTTCGGTCTGGCCCTCAATTGCTAACCTTTTGGTCTGGTGTTTTTGATACACGTGAAAAAGCACTTAATGTTGAACTCGGCCTCAATCCGTAGACGGCTCTTTTTGGTATTTTACCACATACCGGTTCCTCTGGCTCCAGTGCTCAGACTGTTGCTTTTACCACTCTGTTAGCCAGAAGGAATATCCTTCTTAAATGGAGGCGTACTACTTCCCCTACACAATAGATGGATCCAAGACATATTTTTCTGCATAAAATTAGAGAAATTAAGGTTTATGCTTCGAGGTTTTCTTAAAATCTTCAGTAGAACCTGGGATCCTTCCTTGAATTTTATTAAAGGTTTGCTCTGCCTCCCTGAGACTGACTCTGATAATATTTAACACTGAATGTCATTTAGTAGATGATAATCTGGCTGTGTGTTTCTTTTCTTTTCAAGAATTTTATTTATTTATTCCCCCCTTATCTCAGTTGTACAGGGGTGTTAAGGGTTTGGGTTTTGCAGGGTTTACAGCAAGGACATTTCATTGTCTATTGATCATTTCAGTGTAAGCAAGAAGTTATGTTGCCCTTAAAGTTGCCCTTAAAATGCCAAGAAAAAAGAATGTAGTAATCCAGATGATCCAGACTTATGTTGTAATCTAGATGACTAGAAGATCTGATGTTAGCTCTTTATGTACAGTTCCTAAGCAGTTACAGTTTTGAGATGAAGACAGGTGATATTGCCATTGCAGGCGAACTCTCTGTCACTTATCAGTAGCCATGTTGGTTCTGTCTGTTGGAAGGATAAATAAATGAGAACTAGCTCAATAACGTAGCTTGGATGAACAAAAATAGTAAAATTGTAAAATAATAATAATAATAATAAGAATGTCAGGGTGAACAATAATATCACCACTCCTGTTGAAAATTTACTTTGAGATACTGCTATAACATTAACTTAACTTACAAAAAAAAATGGTTGGGAACGACCACTTATAGCTGCTATAGCGTAAGTGATAACTGAACTAACCTGTTTGATAGATGTTCCACAACATTAAGGGTAACTATAAATGGATAAAAAGTTTAATAGAGGGGGGCAGGGTGCCTTAGTGGTTAGCATGTTTGCCTCGCACCTCCGGGGTTGGGGGTTTGATTCCCGCCTCTGCCCTGCATGCTCAGAGCTTGCATGCTCTCCCCGTGCTTCGGGGGTCTCCTTCGGGTACTCCGGTTTCCTCCCCCAAGTCAAAAGACATGTGTTGTAGGCTAACTGCCATTTCCAAATTGTTCGTAGTGTATGATTGTGCCCTGCGATGGGCTGGCCCGCCCTGCCCTGCCCTGCTCTGCCCCGCCCCGCCCAGGGTGTGCCCCGAGTTCCCTGGGATAGGCTCCAGGCTCTGCACGACCTGTGTAGGATAAGAAGTACAGAAACTGGGTGGATGGATGGAAGTTTAATAGAAAAAAAAATCATGGGAATAAAACACTTTGGGGATGTGCTGTTACATATAAAAAAAATAACAAACTACCTCCATTTACTTTCCTATAACTGCATGCCCTGCCATGTTTTTACGTATGTATTTATTATTCAATCAATCATCACAGCCATAACAAAGGCAAGAATGTTCAAGAATCCAGGAGAGAAGATCTTGTTAGAATAGCAGCTGAACACTTGCCAAGAAACACAGAAAATGCTAAAAATGAAGAACCACCCACAACTAGTCTGTAATAAGTTTCAATTACACTTTATGAGGAACCCTAAAATGGTCTCCCATGAACATGGAGGTTAAAGTGATGCACAGCGTGTGGAATAAGTGCTCATTGTGGAGCGGATCTCTGTTTGGTCTGTGTGTCTGTTTTATGAGTGTTTTCAGAGTGATGTCAGACATTAATGGCAACGAGAACCGCGAGGGCGCCGGGCGTTTGCGTTTCCCTGATGCTGACCTGTAACCGGATTCCTGCAACCTTTGCACGCCGGGCGGTTTTAAGGGTCTTTCCGGAACAGAGAGAGGCATTGTGGGGCGGCAGCTCATCGCTCGGGCTGAGCTCTTAAACGTGAACAATATGGCGTTTGTAGAGGAGGATTGTTAACGGCAGTGTAAACAAATTAACGGCTGTATTAACACCCGAGATTTGGGTGGTCGGACTGCGCCATGTCGACCTTTACAGTGAGGTGAAGTGTGGTTTCGGAAAACTGATATGACGAAAAGCAACAGGGAGAGAGAGAGAGAGAGAGAGAGAGAGAGAGAGAGAGAGAGAGAGAGAGAGAGAGAGAGACTGAATAACAGCAGTAATTGGTGGTTAATTTTTAACTTCCCTGTTAAAGCAGTGCTTCAGTCTAGTATGGTAATTTTGTTAATAATGAGTGAAAACAAGGTTAGCAATGATGAGTGATACTAATGTGATGCTAATTGGTGGCGACCCAAAAATACAACAGCTAATTGGTGCTATTATTGCTAGCTTGCCTCTTAAAGAAGTCCAAAAGGTTGCCAAGAATAAAAATAAAAAAATAAGTGAACAACAGTTAGGTAAAGGAGTAAATCAGTCATAATCATATGAGTGATAATGAATGGTAATTATTTACCATCAGAAGTAGTGGCTGCTAACTTGCTAGTTTAGCTAGCCTGTTAAAGGAATAGACCCTGCACAAATTTTATTATTGTAAATAAGAAGTGAAAGCATTATGTGACCAAAATGGTAATATTGCTTGTAATGGGTAAAAATGAATAGTAATCAATTAGCATGATGAAATAATGCTAATGGGTTGCATTCATTGCTATCAATGAATTCAAATTTGTATCTGAAATACAATCGCAAACAAAAAATACTGGGGCAACCACCTAGCTGAAATGATGCACACTGAATTTAAACAACATTTACGTGATCTGACCCAAAAAAACAACAATAACAAAAAAAAAAAAACCCATTCTTGCAATGCTAAAAGCTGATCAAAGAAAGAAGTCCCCTCACACAGCTAACACACACTTCCTAACACGACCCTCACACAAGAGCAACTAAATTGTAAAAGGGGGAAGTAGCCATAGTAGGTAGTTGTACAAAAGTGGTGTCTATTTCGATGAACTTGGTTTACAGCTGATTTTCTGGGCAGTTCATTCAGATTATTAAAAATCCCCTGCATGTATTTCAGAGTTTTATTGAGTAGAGCAGTGTCGGAGACAGGGTTTGTCAGAAATGTCTAGACCACCATCTTTGAACACCCCCCTAAAAACAAACAAATAAACAAACAAACAAACAAAAAAAAACGGGATAGAAAATGAGGACTGAAGAAGCAGATCATGTTTATTTTCTTTGCTGCCAACTGTAATATGAGGTAACATTTACGCAAGAGAAATTTTTAAATATGATGATATGAATGAAAAGAAATAAAAATACATTTATTGCTAACTATTACTAACCAAGTTGCATATTTTGGTTTAATTGTACAATATGACTTCCACACTTGTTATTCGACAGCTTAATGAAATAGCACTTGATCCAGCACACCCTATTTATTTCGATTTTATTTTTTCTCTGACCTTTAATTTTGTGCACTTAAAGTAGCACGGTCATGAAATTGTAATGTGGATGTGGGATGTGAGCTACTTTATCACGCTTTTCATTGAATTTGTTGAATTAATACAATAATGCTGATGTTTTTGTTAATTCGATGTGCTCTCCTGTAAAGGAACCATGCCTGTGGTTCGTAGGGTTCAGGGTGAGAATCAGGGCTGAAGTTCAAGTTCAGAGTTGTGTGGAACTGAGACACACCATTGTTTTTTTGGCAAACTCCACCCCATATGCGCAAATGCGTGCATAGCCCAACTCTGTATATGGCCTGGCCAAGATAAGACGTCCTGTCATTATTTTTTCAGGTTGGTCGCTTTGCTTTGATTCCTGACGCAACACTGTTGTAATGCCAATTAAGCTCACTGCATTGAATTAAATAACAGAGACAGAGAAAGAAAGAGAGAGAGAGAGAGAGAGAGAGAGAGAGAGAGAGAGAGAGAGAGAGAGAGAGAGAGACACTGCCTGCATGTGTGAATGAATGTTTGCTTTAGAAATTGTGTGTGTGTGTGTGTGTGTGTGTGTGTGTGTGTCTGTCACTCACAGACTCTGGTTTTTAGTCGGTCTCCAGAAAGGAAGCACTAGTTGAGTAGAGGATATGGCCAATCCCAGACTGTATTTATTGTGTGTGTGTGTGTGTGTGTGTGTGTGTGTGTGTGTGTGTGTGTGCCAGAAACAGCATCAGATCCACATGAAAAGTGCCCAGACTTTACTCACACTTAGAAAGGCAGCCAAAATAAAATGGGAATGTGTGTGCGTGTGTGTGTTTCCATCAGCTACTGTTTTACTGAATAATCAAATAAACAGTGACACGATGATGTCATCAAAACTGTGCCAACCAATCACAGTCATGTACAGAATGGAACACCTCATTACTGTCATCGGTTATTTACTCTTCCGCTGCGTCTCAATTCGCCGACTATCCGTCCTAAATAGTATCCGAGATTAGAATTGCTGTGTCCCAAATCGTAGTATGTTAGAACGAGTAGGCTGTTGAAAACTATTTCCGGTAGACTTTCAAAACGTGGATCCGTGGACACGTTTTCAGCTAATGTTTCCCACAACGCCTTGCGCCAGGGAGGGAGGAGGAGTTTTGCGACGGTTTGCTTCGCCGAATTCGAGGACGCATTTTAGAGACGTGCAAATGAAATGTGGAAAAAAATCAATCAAGGGAATGCTAGATTACATGATACAGTATAAATTATATTAAAAAAATAATGAATGAAGAAAAGCTGAAATGCAACGAGGAGTTTGTTTACAGTGACAGTGTGTGTGTGTGTGTGTGTGTGTGTGTGTACAGATACATGTAAGTATGTCCTCTTACCTGCGTACTCTTTTGCTACACACTCAAAAGTATGTACTTGTTCTTCGCAAAAGAGTACATACTTTTAGTGCATAGTATAAGTAGGCGAACTGAGACGCAGGGTTTATTCCTTTTACATCCTTTTATCCACGTCGACACTTTCAGCACTAGACGAGTGAGCAGTGTGTGAAAGTGCAGTAACAGTAGTGCATGCTAATTAGTGAGCGATGTTAATGAAGCTTACGTGTGATGAGCCTCACTGGGTTTAACATACACATTCACCTCAGTCTGCATTCTGTACCTTACTGCAGTGACGGACACCTTGTTTTCTCACACCGACCAATCAACAGCTTTGCTTAAACTCATCTACACTCATCTCTTCTTCTTCCATCATTTCATTTCGCTGTTTTATTTCCTCCTTTCCTCGCCACCATTATAGTGTCTACTGTTCTTTCATTTGTCTTATACTTTTATTTTTCTCATCGTTTCTTTCATTCTTACTCTTTTTCTTTGCTGCTTCTTTCTTTCTCTTGTTTTATTCCCTATTTTTTTTTCTATAATTCTTTTGCTTTTCTTTCTTTGACTTTTTCTTAGTCAACTTTCTTTCTTTAAAATTAATTGATTAATTACTTTTTGGTGTTCTCTTTCTTTATTTCTCATTTTTTTTCTTTCTTACTTTCTTGTTCTCTTCCGCTCACATTCTTTTTTTACTTTTTCTATCATTTTCCTCTTTCTTTCCATCGTTCATTCTTTCTTTCTAATACAACTGTAACTGTACTTTTATTTTTCGCACTGTTTTTCATTCTTACTCTTTTTCCTTTTTTTGGAATGCTACTTTCCTTCTCTCTTGTTTTTCTTTATTTTTATTTTCTATAATTCTTTTGCTTTTCTTTTTCTTTCTTTCGTTGACATTTTGTGTTCTTTTTCTTACTTTCAACTTTATTCCTTCCTTTAAAATTAATTAATGTATTCTTTCTTTTCTATTTTTATTTCTTTTGCTTTTCTTCTTACTTTCTTTTGTTTTTTTCTTTCTTACTTTCTTGTTTTTTCACTTTCTGCTCTTTTTCTTTTCTCTTAGTCAACTTTTTTCTTTCTTTCTTTAAAACATTTATTCATTTTCTTTCTCTTTCTCTCTTCTGTGTTCTCGTTCTTTTTTCATACTCAACATCTTTCTTTTCTATTTTTTTATCTTTCTGTTGCTTTTCTTCTTACTCTCATTTTTTCTCTGACTTTTTTTTCTCACATTCTGTTTTTTCCATCATTTTTCTCTTTCTTTCTTTCTAATACAACTGTAACTGTACTTTAATTCTTTCTCATTGTTTCATTCTTACTTTTTCTGTTTTTTTCTTTCTTTCTCATTTTTTTTAGTTTATTTTTTATTTTCTATAATTCTTTCCCTTTTCTCCTTTCTTTCTTTGATGTTTTGTGTTCTTTTTTCTTACTCTATCAACTTTCTTTCTTCTTTTTTGTGCTCTCTTTCTTTTTCATACTGTCAACTTCTTTCCATTTTCTATATTTTTGCTTTTCTTCTTACTCTCATTTTTTCTTTCTTACTTTCTTTCTTGTTTTTCTCTCATATTCTCCTTTCTTTCTTTCTTTAATACAACTGTAATAGGTCAGACGATTATCGTGATACGAGAATTTAATTGCTAATGGCCATTTAACTTCTTAACTTTAGAGTCTCATGTCCCAATTTAAAAAGCAGAGTACATCTCTAATCTCTTTTATTCATCTTTACAGAAAGTGAAGTAGATTAGCAGAGCCACTGAAATGCCAGTGTGTTTTTGAGCCGAGCTTTGTGCTCAAAATGAGGCCATGGGTAAAATGAGCTCGCCACTGTCGCACTCGTATTCACAGAGAGAGAGAGAGAGAGAGAGAGCAGTAAAGAACAGAATACTGAAGGTCAGCACAGTCTAAACAGGGAGAGAGAGCACGAGAGAGAATACATATAAGTGAGACTGACCATGACAAATTGCACTGATTTATTCCTGCATAAAATATCATTGCGCTGTATACTCAGTGAAAAAGTGTAGCGGCATACATTCCTCAGTGATTAGCCTCTATATAAAGCTGTGTGTGTGTGTGTGTGTTTTGCTGTCGGCCGGTTAATTTTAAAAATAACAGCAAAAGGCTGGCGCTAAAATAATATTGTAGACACTACAGGCCCAAACCATGAAGGTGTCCCCTTCACTATTCAAACATAAAGTTTACACACATACACTCATACAAACACACATATCCATGCTCATTTAATAATTATAATAATTATTTTATTTATGTAGCCATTTTCATACATTTGACGTTCATCTCAAACAGGAAGAATAAATAAACTCAAAAAAATAATGTGTCATACAGTTCATGTTGATGCTAATGTATACTGCTACATTTTACCAAGCTTTACGACAGTTCCCTTCAGCATCGGCAAAAATGAATCTGGCACAGGATACAGGATGCTGTGTAACGGGAACGAACTTTCCATCATCCGAATGGAATTTAAATAAAGTAAGGTCTGATCCTCACCTGATTTTATAGTTTATTTCAGCATATAGACTTAAGGATGTGATTAGATGTGATTAATAATACTCCTAGCTGTTCACTCAATTGTTGTTTTTTGTTAATATTTTGTTTACCTGCCTGCAACTTAGTTAGCTACAAATATCTAATAAACTGGCAGCTCAGTGTACTCTGAGATGTGTTGCATGGGTTACATTTATAAAATATTATTTTTGTGACTTCTTTCACCTTGTTGGTTAATTCAAATATGTTGGAGAAGGTTCATGCCTAGCCTTGGAGTTCCACGGGCATGAGGTATAGTTTGACCGCACCCACAGCATAGTGGCAAAAAAACATACTTTAATATTTGACGTGATGAAAACGGTTTGGATAAGTTTGTGTATCCCCATTGTGCTTACTCATCAGACTGACGGGAAACGTTCCTCAAACTTGAGTAAGTCTTGCCCTTTCGGTCGCTTGGGTGCCAAGTGTGCAAATGTGCTTTCATCCCAGACAAAAATGTTGATCAGAGGATGCAGTAAACGTTTAAATGCAACCATAATGGAATATCACAGGCTTATGGAATATAGCATAGCTATGCAGTGGCATTTTTGAAACTTTATTTTACAGTACCATGAGTACCTAGTATGTAGAGTACCTACCTACTTTACTAAGTATTTGGTCATGATTAGTTACTGGTATATATTTTGCACATTTGATTCTACAGCAATACGTGCTGTTAAAATGCAATGTAATGCAATAATTACTCAAATTATAATATTTATTATTACGCATAATAATTACTAAAACAACTAAAACTTTATATTTGATGAACTTAAAAACATACATATATATATATATATATATATATATATATATATATATATATATATATATATATATATATATATATAATAAAACAGTCATTGTAGCTTGTGCAAAAGTTTGGACAGACTTCCAGTGGGCTCCTCTAAGCAGCTGACTGAGGATCTGAAAAAGAAATTAAATGATGCCTACAAAGCAAAGGCATCCAGCTCACAATTTCCACTGATCAAAAGATCTGGCAAGGCAAGAGTCAAGGCAAGATCTGGAAAACCAAGAAAACTCTCAAATAGAACTGCCCATGTGCTGACCGGAACGGCAAAGCCAGGGGTGTGCGCTCATTAGGAGGTAGCCCATTTAAGGAAGCAAGGGTGTTCGACTCTGTGCAAGGGTCTCAACTTCAGCTAAAACTCGTATTGTTTGAATTCCAGCTTGTAAGGAGTTACCCCTCCATCTCCCCTTTTCTATTCTCAAATTTTTAGTTTTTACTTAGATATTTATTAATCATATATCTTTTAATGTTCTAATGTCCTTTGCCACTGATCCTTTTACTGTTTTGTATACTTGTCATTTTGTAATGTACTGAATTGCTTTTTGTATGAAATGTGCTATATAAGTAAAGATGATGGTGACAATTTATTGTTATTATTATTATTATTATTATTATTATTGGAAAAAAACACTATAGCATTAAGAACCTGCAGGAATATTTAGCAGACAAATGACTGGTGGTGCACCATTCTACTCTGCAGCACTGCTTGTAAAAACATGATCTGCATGGAAGAATCATCAAAAAGAAACATTACCTGCAACCTCATCACAAAAGTGAACATCTGATGCATGCAAAACAATATCTACATAAGTCACAGGCATTTTGGAAACAAGTGCTGTGGATTGATGAAACAAAAAATGGAACTCATTGGCCACAAACTCCAAAGTAATGTTTGGAGGAAAAAAAGGAGCAGCATTTGAAAAAAATAAAAATAAAATAAAAATACACCTTGCCAACTGTTAGGGCATGGGGGTGGCTCTATTATGCTATGGGGTTGTGTGGCAGCCAGTGGCACAGGAAACATTGCTCAGGTAGATGGAAGAATGAATTCTAGTAAAGATCAGCAAGTTCTGGTAGTAAATGTGGCATACTCAGTCAAGAAACGTAAGTTGAATAATAAGAATATCTCAGAACTAGAAGCATTCTGCTAGGAACAAGTGGGTGAAAATTCATTAAACAGGAATAGATAGACTCGTAGCTGGCTTCAAAAACGCATTTACAAGCTGTAATATCTGCCAGAGGGGGTGTAACCAAGTACGCAGTAAGGTGTCCAGAATTGTAGTACATGCTACAATTTTTATTTCTATTTTTTAAAAATAGAATATATATAAAATATAAATATATAAATATAATTAAATATATAATCATAAAATATAAAGTAACTGTGTATTAATATTTGCAGAAAAAAAACTTTTTTTTCCTGTGTCAACTGAAGAAAGTAACATATTTAGGGAAAAAAGCAGTGGGCCTAAAACAGAGCCTACCAAATTTTACTTTTATATTCATAGACAAGTCATGCATTTAAAAATTACTATATGACCTGAACTGAACCAGTAATGAGCCTTTCCCTTAATGCCAATAAAAATTTCTAGTCTGTCTAGAAGAATATTGTGATATCTGTGGTTTCAAAAGCTGCACTGGTATCAAGTAACACAAGCAAGGCACAGCCCTGATTAAAGACCAATAATAGGTCATTTACTACTTTATCCAGTGCTGTCTCAGTACTGTTACAAGGACTATGTTGCTAATAATGCATGAATATATTGCTAATAATGCATGAAGATGAATAGTCATCAGTGTTATGTAAAATAGTGTTAATGCTAATTGTTGACTATCAGCTTGCAATCATTACTCTTTTAAAAAGATAACCATCTGCATCTTTGATAGCCTTACAGAAATATGGTATAAAGGGGATGAATGACACAGTGTAATTTATAGTGCTTAGACATGACAGCATATCAAATGTATGTGATCGAGAGGGCAGACCGTGCTCATTTACCCCGCTTTCATTCATCGGTCTTCATCTCTCTCTCATCTGCTCCACTTGTCTTTGTGCAGCGTTAAGCGATAGAGCATTCCTCCATGTCCTAATGCTCCAACTGGATGACAGCCATTTTGAACGTCACTTCACCGCCTTTTACATTTGATACAGGCTCTTTGGCTGTGTTTATATTCGTCGGGTATCACAAGGCGCCCGTACATTGAGGCATCATTTATCAACCCTTATGAGTTTTGGTAAAAAGGAACTAATGAAGCCATGTAATTCTCTACCTCTGTCCCATGAATGTGGTCCCATCAGTCTCTGTCTCCACACATACACACACACACACACACACACACACACACGTCTCCTTCAAGGCGTGCTAGGTTGGCTGGCTGCTGGATGTTATTAATAGTTTGTTAATGTCTAACCACTGCATTAAATGGTGTTAGTTAAGGGAACCATAATCTAAAGTCTATATCCAAATGCTATTATTAACCATAGACAGTCAGCATCTAAAAAGTTTTTACATATAGACTGGTAACAAATTAAAGGGGAAAACTTTGTAAGGAGTCTTAGTAAGGCGTTAGGCCTCCACACGCTGGGAGAACAGATACAATACGTTATGGCATAGATTATAAAAGTCACTGGAGGGATGAACACTGTCCTTCCAAAAGATATTCCCTCAGCTGGTGTTTTGATGATATTGGTGAAGAGCACTGTCTAATTTGTTTCTCCAAAATCTCCCATAGAGAGTCAAAATAGGATAATGTGAACATCTAAACTAGGAAGTACTTGCAGCTTTATGTATGAGGCTAATCAGCCTTTGGAAGACATCATCCCTGCACTGTTAAATATGTTGCAGGTGAGTGCTGTCTATAAAGGAAAAAAGATACTATACTTCCTTGCTATATAAGTAAGTTATAACTCTATAAGAAAAAACTATTTAGAAAAAAAAGCGACTCAACTCATTAAAAACAATTTATGAGTGTTTCTGAGGGGAGCTCAGGCTAAGCAAACGACTAATAAAAATGAAATTAACTGAGGTTGAAATTTGATAGTGAAATAGGGAGAGAGTGTTTTCTTTCTCATCAGCAACAGGGCAGACATAGAGGTGGCAGCAATGCTAAGAAGAAAATACTAGCAAGAGGAGGCGTATGTCTATGGACAAGACAAGTAATTATTATTATTTTTTTTTACTTTTTTTTGTTGCCAAGGAACAAAAAGAAAACAGTGAGGCAAAAGTCCAGTGTGAGCGCTACTTAATAATAAGAAGTTCCTTCACTTTTTACCAACCATAGAGACCACAGTCCCACCCCTCTTGGTTTGTATTGGCTCACAAGACAGAGGCTCATGAATTCACAGGTCAACCTAGATAATGTTGGCGAAAAGCGAAAGTAACCTCTACCAGAAGCAAAGGCTCGTCTTTCACGACCCGCTTTTCTTTTTTTTTTTAAAACTGTTTATTCATGTTCCTTCTTACCTCTTTTTAGTTGAAAAATCAAAGAAGTGTAGTTTTCAGGTGTCTCTCATATCACCGTAGCAAGGGGTCAACAATCCTACAGGTGAACAGTAGATGTTGGCACCTTTGCAGAGCGAAGGATGGTGATGTGGTGTGGATGGAGAAGGTATCAGGATCCCATTTCTCCCATTCTAATGTTTAGTACTCTGCAAATGAATTCAAACTCATGTTAAAATCGCTAAAAGAAAAAAATGTGTTTCTTATTTGTACCAGCTGTGCTATAAATATCTCCTCGCCTAAACTATTTGTCTTTGTTGTCATGGCTACGTTCCAACATAGGTATATGATCAGCAGCGTTGATTTAGGACTTATTTGAAGTTGTTTGTCTGCACGCGTGTGTTTGTGTCCATGTAAAAGTGCTGGCACTCAGTGGTGGCTCAGTGTGACAGGTGGGAAACAGCCAGAGTCAGATTTCCCACAAAAGTGTGTGTGTGAGATGTACAGTAATGAACCACCTCACACACCTCTTTTGTCTGTACTCTCCACCTGCAAGATTCCCACCTGGGACTCTGCAAGAGGTGTGTGTGTACATGTCCATGTGTGTGTAACGACAGCTCCGCTCAGTTGCACTTGATGGATGAGCTGACCTCAAAGCTGACACAACTCATACAACGTAACCTCTCACCACACACACACACACACACACACACACACACACACACACACACACACACCTCTTTGTCTCCCTACACTTACACTCACACACTTATCTACACACCACATGCTTGGTGCTCACACTACAGCTCGCGGCCTGCTGTCTTGTTGATGTAATGGTTTTGGGTCCATAATCTATGTCATGATCATTTACAATTAGATAGATATACTGCAGATTAGTTATATATTCACTCAGTACATACATACACATATACATACATACACACACACACACACACACACACACACACACACACACACACACACACACACACATATATATATATATATATATATATATATATATATATGTACACACACACATACACAGTACTGTGCAAAAGTTTTAGGCACCCTATTTTTTTTTTTTTTAGTACAAACGTTTGGATTTTTTATTTTATGACTTCTACATTATCAAGTCAGTACAAAAACATTTTAGATTCCCAAACATTAGTTTTCTAGCACAAAATTAAATGTTACAGCAAAATGTTTGTATGTCATTAAAGAAAGCAGCATATTACATAAGAGACACTTTGGACTGATGTTGGACTACTGATCAGAAGGTCATGAGTTCAAATCCCAGCACTGCCAAGCTGCCACTGTGGGCCCTTGAGCAAGGCCCTTAATCCTCAACTGCTCAGTTGTATAAATTACATAAATGTAAGTTGCTCTGGATAAGGGTGTGTGCCAAATGCTGTAAATGTAACTGTGGCTGGTTCTGCAAGATGCTCAATAAAACTTACCAGCTCCTTTCCTTATAAAACTGCACAAATTGTACAGTTTTTTGCAGAGGCTACTTTTTTTTCACACCAAATATTGACTTTGTTTCATTTACTACTGTTTACTGCTCGTTACGGTATTTTTTTAAAATGTAGAAACATCTAATTTCATTATTTTGAAGGCATCTTTGCTCTACAGCATGCTCTTTACATGTGCCTAAGACTTGTATATTGTATATATATCACTTGTAATGTTCATTTCATATTCATTTCAGGAAAGCCTGTATTTTTCAGAACTATATATAGTAGAAAATGTCAGAATTTCACCATTGTGAAGGTTTTTCTCAGGCTGCCACACAAATGATTTGCCATCATAATTTATACTGGCTTTGGTGTGTGTGTTGTGCAATTCCCCTTTTCTGTGTGCATGGGCAGAAAGTTTTATTTTAGTCTCATTTGAATACAACACGAGTTCCAATGGTGCTTGGCAGTTCAGGCACTGCATTTTGTGGATTGCTCTCAGGAAGCGTTTATATTTTCCATCCTTTGCAAACGGCATATTATGGAGGTGACAATTCATAGTTGAGTTTGACATTTTTGAAACAACTACAAGTATCAGTGAAGCTATAGAGGTCTCAATAATTGTGCCATGTGTTTTTAAGAGAAAATACCATTTGTTTAAAAAAAAAAAAAAAAAAGAAAAAAAAAAAGTCCTTACAAGCATGATTTTACTTAAACGAAAATTAAGAAAAAGTAGTTTCCCAAAATGATTGAGTGGAAACGTGTAGCCACTGTGTAAAATGTTTATTTCATACCATACTTTTTGCTCATGGTACTGAAGAATGCTAATAATTTTGGAGTTCACCATATGTTAAAGGATTCAGCTACAGTTGCGATCAAAATTATCAAACCCCCATTGCAAATCAGGTTTACTGTCAAATTTTACAGACTTTCAGCTGTTTTCAATGAACAAATCAAACAAATGCAATCGAAATAGTTCAACACAACGAATGCTTCAAGTGGTTTCCCCAAATTCAACTGAAAATGCAACTTATAATGACTTCTCCAGTTTCAAAATTATTCAACCCTTTCATGGCAAGCATCTTTATTACTTAGTGGGGCACCCTTTTGCTGTTATGACCTGCTGCAAACAAAATGCATAGCCAGACACCAGCTTCTGGCAGCGTTCCTGAAGAATCTTAGCCCATTCCTCATGAGCAACGGCCTCCAGTTCAGTAATATTCTTGGGTTTGCGTGCTGCAACCGCC
>CM042563.1:5905983-6175983 GCA_023630585.1 Cranoglanis bouderius
TTAAACAAAGGTCAAGTGTCTTTCACAGCAAAGTTTTTGCATAGTTCAGACATTAAGGAAAAACCTATAAAATCTACAACGCAGTAGTATTTTTGCTAATCCCAGCCACTATAACTACACTATTTTAAAATTCATAATGTAAATCCATTTAACATCTCATGCTTGAAACATCCTTTTCCATTTGTCATCTATTATAAGTAGTGAAAGATATATTTTAGTCCCACAAGATTCACTCTTAACCCTGTTAACTGAACACGTTCATCCGTAATATTGGGTCATAACAAGTCATATGTTTAACAGAAAGTTGCATCATATAAATTTCCTGAAGGTCACATGAAGTAATTCTACCTTCAGGTCCTCGTAAGTTGGGAATGTGTTCAGAGGTGGTGATTAATTACGACGTGGTGTGTGTTCAAGACGATTTGGTCGGGAAAAAACTGACGTTGTGAGAAAACTTTTTGTTTTTATTTCTTTTTTTTGTATCATCCACGGCAAAATGAAGAAAATGCAAAATTACCACTTAACTCTTTCCAGCGTCACATTCATATAGGTGCTGGCTATGACTTTTTCATATCGACACGCCCCCGACTCGGAAAGTCGTGGTTCACGGAAAAATTACGAGTTCCTGAGTTGAAAGTATGACATTGTGGTGGTGTTCAAGCGCACTCACCTCATATTTTTTTACGATATGGTCAATCATGAATATTTACACTTTTAACCGGTTAAGCTGTTAAGCTTTTTAAACATTACTTTATTTGGCCTTTCATCACTTTGTGATTTTTGAGAGTGCAGGATTTTTTTGTGCTGTGAAGTTTTATTAGTCTGTGCATGGAACTATTGAGTGTGTGTTCCAACACAGTACCCATGCTGATACAGACACCCGGACAACCTTTTTAACAACAGGTCAGCACAAACAAACAATTACATCATCAAGAAGCGCCAACTGGCATTTAAACTGCTGTTTCCTATTTGGACTACTAATATGCTTATAGTGATTTTGCTAAATACTTAATGGTGTTTATTGTTAATCGGTGATCATGTAAATAACCCGGCCTCATCAGCTCCTCAGTCCCAGCACCAAAACACTGTTTAATTTTGCCATGAACCATCTCATTTGTATATAAATAACAGTGATAAGAAGAAAAAAAAAAATCAGCAGAACAACTTCCACAGAAATGATGTATAAAATGCGATTTCGAATGTGGTGTGAATGGAGTAGCTAAACTCATCACAGACTGAAGAAGAAAAAGAAGAAGCGCTCTGAGTTCCTGATCTCAAATCATTACTGCACTGCGGTTAACAATGAGTTAGCTATATATTGTTGTTAATAATGCTGTAATGATGATAGTATCATTTAGAACAATAGTTATAGTTACTGTTGTTGTTGGGGTGTGTGTGTGTGTGCAATTAAGTGTGGTGTGTATAAATATTTGATGTATGTTACCTGAGGTGGGATTTTGCTCTAAACGCCAAAACCCACCATCAATGTTTTCCTCTCTAGCCCTTCAGACACAAAAGGATAGAGTTCTAGCATGCATTGATTTAATTAAAATCTGATTAAAAGCAAAAACTGAAATCTCTCATTCAGAGAGACAAGTATTCAAATACCTTAGACCCTTTAGTACTTTGTAGAAGCATCTCTGGCAGCAAATCCAATCACCTGGATCTTCCTGGCAGATCCTCAAAGGCTCAATCAGATAGGATGGGAAGCATATGTGAACTGCCATCTTCAGGTCTCTCCACAGATGTTCTATGGGGTTCATGGGGTTGGCCGGGCCACTCAAAGGCATTCCGAGATTTGTCCCGAAGCCACTCTAGTGTTGTCTTGGCTGTATGCTTTGTGTCGTTGTTATGCTGAAAGTCATTCACCCCAGTCTGACGTCGTGTGCACTCAGGTTTTCTACAAGGACCTCTCTGTATTTGGCTGCATTCAACTCGGAATTCTGACCAGTCTTCCTGTCCCTGTCCCTGAAAAGCACACCATAGCACGATGCTGCCAACACCATGCTTCACAGTAGGGATTATATTAGCTAGTTGATTAGCGGTACCTGGTTTTCATCATACTTCGCACTTTGAGTTTAGCCCAGAGTTGCTGTTTCCTCCCCCCCCCCCCATCAAACCAGAGAATCTTTTTTCTCATCTTTTTTTCAGTCCTTTAAGTGCCTGCCATATGCCTTTTACACAGGAGTGGCTTCCATTTAGCTACTCTACGATAAAGGTCTGATTGATGGAGTGTTTCTGAAATGGTTGTCTATCCGACAGGTTCTCCCATCTCTGCAACTTTCTGAAGCTCCATTGGCCATTTGGTACTTGGTCACCTCCAGGACCAACGCCCTTACTTGCAAGCAAATATAATGTAGTCGGTTACTATATTTGGCTGGATGGCCAGCTCTAGGACGAGCCTTGGTGGTTCCAAACTTCTTCCATTTCACAATGATGGAGCCCACGGTGCTCCTACAAACATTCAAAGCTTTAGAAATGGTTGCCCTTGCCCAGTTCTACATCTCGGCACAATCTGGTCCCAGAGGTCTACAAAGTTCCTTGGACTTCATGGCTTGGTTTTTGGTCTGACATGCAGTGTGAATTGTGGGACCTTACACACACACACACACACACACACACACACACACAGGTATGTGCTTTTCTAAATCATGTCCAATTAATTAAATTTGCCACAGGTGGACTTAAGTCAAATTCTAGATATATTTCAAGATAATCAACATGAACATATACTGCATATGTGTGTGGGTAAGAGAAGACAAGTAAACAAAAGAAAACTTGAAGCAAGGGAAGGTAGTTAAGTAAATGTTGAATTATAGCTTAAAATATCAGTGCAATAGTGCAAATAACAGGATAATACCACAAACACAAACATTAAAAGGGCCATGTTTTTGTGGTATTATTCTGTTATTACTGCTCCTTTGGACCCAACATTTGCACCTGCCTTAGTAATTTGTTAAACCAGCAAGTATAAAACATTCAAACCATTTCGTACAACGCAATACTTTTTTTGCAGTAGAATGCAGTACTGAAATGACAGACTAAAAGCTGCTGAGGCTTGCCTCCAATTATATAGTCATTTAGTGTGTATTAGCATCCAGTAAAGCGCACACACACACACACACACACACACACACTGGTATTCAGACCTAAACATAACTAGTTATGCACAAGGGCTCCAGTTTGAGTAAAACTCTTTACGTGTGTGAATCTGACCTCAGAATTAAGCGCATTTTTGCTGCACGATATTGAATTGAACATGGAGTAGCACCACTGTCTGACAATTTGATCCAACCACAATATGTAAAAAAAAAAAAAAATTGTGTTTTGGGCAATAAAAAAAAAACAAAAACCATGGAACGCCATTTGTGGCCAGTATTAAATACATAAACATGACACTGTCAATTAATGAATAGTATCATCCTTTTAAAGACCATTGGAGGAGATATCTTAACCATCGCCATGTTTTCTTTATAGAAGAATACATGAAATTAACCAAAACTATGGCTTTGTTTTATTAATTTGACGCAAATTAAAAGTGCAATAAAACAGTTTACATACCATGCACATATTATAAGTTTAAGACCTAAATTTAGTGTCTTTTGCACACAAGTAACCGTCAGAAAATAATATCTGGCAACCTTGGATGTGTGAAGTACATGCAGGTAATTTGCATAACCTGAATGAGTCGTCCAGAAAACGGACTGAATACATGTAACTTTCCCCACATAAATAATGATGTAACTTTTGGACTTTACTGACTCTAAATATAGTTTATACTGCTGTCATACAGTGTCTGTATACAGTCTTGACTTCAGTGGGGTGTGTTGCTCGTTCTTCCTGACTCTGTTAAACCGCACACTGATTCTCTTTCCAGGCTACGCATGAATCATTTTCATAAACATTAGACATATGCATTAGGCTGGGCTGTGGAGTCGCGTCTGACCACACACACACACACACACACACACACACACACACACACACACACACACACACACACACACACACACACGTTTAATCTATGTTGTTTCATACAGAGCATCTCACAGGATGCACTATTCAACTCATCCTTCTCTCTCACCCCATTTATCTCTCTTCTTCTCTTTAATTCTATCTACTGTAATACGGCAATATCAGTTTAATCTAAACAGCTAGCTACTGAGTGACAAGTGTGTGTGTGTGTGTGTGTGTGTGTGTGTGTGTGTGTGTGTGTGTGTGTGTGTGAGAGAGAGAGAGAGATGAGCCGTTTCCTCACTGATATAGAGGATGGCATTGGCAAGCCTTTAACATGACCTCATTTCTAAAGTACTGTTGTTTTTTTTCTTGTGTGAGCCAGGGTTAGATTAGTGTCATAAGGTAAAGTTCTTTGTGCTTTGATATTCGAGGAAGGTTTGCTATGTGTGGAGATTATATTAAGACTGAATTAGTTGACGTAGCTTGCTATGAAAGCTAACAGAGGTCTGATAATTTCACACAGCAAAATAACTGGGGGAAAAAAAAGATCTAGGCTTCTTTTTGCTATTCTTATAGACAGCTAATGTTAGTCAAAATATAGAGAACTACTACTAATCAACTTCTAGAGTGCTAATGCTAATCTGATTAATTTATAGAGAACTAATGCTAATCAACCTATAGAAAGCTAATGCTAGTCGACTTATATAGAGTTACAGAGGTGGAAAGAGTAATAAAATTTTGTACTCAAGTACTGCTACTTCAGTGAAATTTTACTGAAGTACAAGTAAAGTTACCAGTTTAAAAATCTACTCAAGTAAAAGTAAAAAGTAGCTCATTAAAAAATTACTCAGAGTAAAAGTTACCAAGTTACTTGGGGTGGGGTGGGGGATTCTAGTGTAGTTCAAAAAAGACAAGGGGATATAAATCTCAAACTAGTTGTTTTCAACTGAAGGAACACCTTTACAAATTAAAGTGCAATAACAAAAAATGTAATAAAATAAAATAAATAAAAATCATTTAAATTTGTGTTCATCCCTACTATATGAACTTTTTGTTAAGTTTGAGCAGCAGTTGATTTTCAAAGTTAGCAGAGTTCATCCTTGCCCGCTTTGCAGTGAACAACAGTCCAGCACTGCTGAAGAGACGCTCACAGGCGGCTGAGGCAGGAAGACCAGTGTTGAGTTTGAGAGAAAGGTTTTTGATGTGTGGAAATGAGTTCAACAGATCCATTTTGTTTGAGACACAAGCAAGGTACCCATCTAGCTCCCCTGTACCTTGTGACCTTCTGGACTTCATGGAGGAGAAGAAATCTTCTTCATCTGATGAATGTTGCCCGACTTGCTCCACCGCTGCCTCTGCCATCTGGTCAAGGTGTTGTCTCACATAGACCAGACCTGTCGAGTGACAACACACAACAATGCATAATGAATATTTCTGTCAATGCAGAAACTGCAAAGATTAATTTTACTGCACTTACAACACTATTATTGAGTAGTAACAAAGTAGACAAAACTGGGATTGAAATTAACAGCTGATTACACTATGATATAAAACAATGAAATCATACCTGCTTCTATGATTTCAGCCCTCTCAGTCCAGGTGTTCTTGAACTTTGGCAGAAGGATTGCGGCAGTAATCAGTTCAGGGTCGTGCATAATCCCACCAAAGCGCTTTTGGACACCATCCTGAACTGCTCTGATAAGGGGCAGACACATCTTGGAGGATGTCTCCAGTCTGCTGAGTTTTGCTTATAACTGGACGATCACTGGCAGGAGCCACCCCATGTGTGTGTTGGTCTCAGACTGAAGAATGTTCAATGCCTTCACAACAGGTTTCATAACAGTGCAATACTCAGTCAGGAAAACAATTTCAGCTGGACTCAGCCTGTAGGACATAAAACATATGCAACTTTTAACAAATTTCTTGCAGGAATAGGCGTGGAATGTGTAGCCAAGTATGGAAATGTATTTTGACAATTTTACACAAATATATAAAAAAAGATGAAAGGGGAACTTCGGGAAATGATTTTCATTTGTGTCATTTCATACTTATAAAATTATATTTTTTTAAAAACCTCACATTTTCACTTTGAATTCTTCACAGACATTTCTGATAGCGTCTTCACCATTCTCTTGTATGATCCTTATGATTCTCTCCACAGCCATGTATGTAGAGTTCCACCTAGTCTGATCTGGCCGGATGAGCTGGAGCTTGCATTTATCTTCAACAATTTCTGCTGCCATGTATGACCGACCTGACTTGTTCCACATTGCTTGGCGTTTCCCCAAAGGCTGCACGTGATAGCCGTTTGTATGTGTCATTGTTCTTTTCTGCCAAGGCAGCATCTGTTGTGGCGACTAAATTTAAAAGGTGGCATGCACACCTTTGATGTGGAGGAAGCTGGTACTCAAGACCGCTGTCTTGTTCCAGGAAGCTGAATGTGTCCAGGTAATCAGCTTTGGGCTTTTCAGAAGAGTCTTGATCTGATTCTGACTCTGCTTCCTCACTCTGGCTTTGCTCACCAAACACACTGAATGCCTTAATGAAGTCTGAGCCGCTGTCTGTTGTGGTTTTTACCACTTTTCCCCTTATTCTATACTGACAATGAATGTCATCAAGAGTGCCTGCCAGGACATCAAAGGTGTGTGACCCTTTCAATTTCTGGCAAGCAAGTGCGGCGGATCTCCTCTCCAAGGCTTCCTCATCTCTCCAGTGAGCTGTCACCCCTATGTAACTTTGCTGGTGCGCAGTCCAGCAATCAGTAGTGGTGGCAACATAGCTGACTTTACTCAGGTGTGACAACAAAGTCTTCTTCAACTGATTGGCAGTTCCATCAATTCTGGTTCGGAGAGTGGGTCTGGATATGACCTTGCATTGAGGATTCAGTGTAAGTAAAAGTTCTTTAAAAGCAGGTTGTTCAACCAAAGAAAATGGATGAAGACCCTCACAAATGAAGTTAATCATGAGCTTGTCGACCTTTGCCTGTGGCACACGTTTGTTTGCACCCGGTGCAATTACGTCACTTATTTTTGCTTGCTTGCTTGGGATTTCTGGTGGTTCCAGGGTTCGCTTCTGTGTTGCCACAAAGTCACTGAAGGCCTTCAGCTTTGATGGATGTTTTCTCTGTAACCAAAACATTTTCATCATTTAAATCAATGTCATTTTCATTACACATGCTGAATCTGAAATATTTACATTCATAGATAAAAGGTTTTCTACACACATCACATTTTGTCTTTTACATTTCATAATGCTTGCTCACTGAACCTTACGATATGAACATGACTATAAAAAATAGTGGATATATTAACACGTCTACACTAAATGCAGTGTCATATTCATTCATATTAAAAGGGATAGTTCAATAGTTTTGAAGTGGGCTTGTAAGAGGTATTTACGCCTAGCCAGTGTATTCACTGTTTGAAAGAGCATGTAGACAGCAACAAAAAACATTTTCCCCTGGTTTCACAGACCAGGCTTAAGGCTAGTCCCAGACTAAAAAGCATGTTTGAGCTGTCACAAATGAAAATAATTTGGTAATTTTAATGGGACATCATTTAGCGTTATAAACTAGGTAGAAAAACGAGTCATTCGCAAAAGCAGATTCAGAACTCAGACAGTGAGCGCACGCATTGAACAACTCCGCAGTGACGAATCAAAACAGTACAGTAATGTTGTAATGTTATACAGTAATGCTTAAATCTAATGCAACATCAGCAGATCTACTCTAAAATATAACACTTTTCATTTATTTCATATGACACTGAAATCGTGACTCTGGAAATAGAGCTAGCTGAATTGTGCATTGACAATTTTGCCCCAAGTCCCTGTTAATCACCGACCCTCGTGCTAACCAACATTAAAAATGTCGCGCACTGATGCAACGCAACAGTACAACAATTATGTAAACTAAAGATACAAGTAATATTAACTTACCTCAACATGCTTGCGCAGGTTTGATGTCGAGTTTTTATAAGCTGCCAGTTCAGTCGACTTGGGCAAACAAGCTGACACAGCATAATAAAGCCGTTGCCTTTCTTGCACTTGAAGTCAAAGTGGTCGCTTAAATATGGCCAGGGGTTTGCTTCCTGAGAATTTGATGGCATTTCGCATCATCTGTTTTGTCCGTGTCCATCATTCTTGTGAGTTTAGTGCATTTGTTCTCCCGCCCATCAATCAATCAGTGCAGCAGTTTCCGGGCCGCGATTTTTTTTTCTTCCCCTTTGCATTATTTTAATTTTATTTATTTATTTATTTTTTTACTCAGTAAAGGGTATGATTTAAAATGTAGCGAAGTGCAATACTTAAAACATACTTAAGTAAAAGTAAAATTACAGATTTTAAAAACTACTTTAAAAGGTAGAAGCACACAAAAAAACTACTCAATTACAGTAACGCGAGTACATGTAAATCGTTACTTTCCACCTCTGTAGAGTTATTGCTCGACAACCAATAGAAATGTATTGCTAGTCAACTTATAGAGAGCTAATGCTAATCAACTTATAGACAGGTAATGCTTGTCAACTTATAGAGAGCTGCCGTTAGTTAACATATAATGAGCTAATGTTAACAAACACAAAGTTAAGTCTATAAATGGTTCCTCAAAGGCCTTTTGAATGTTTAATTGAAGTCTAGCTTTTTAAATGGCTTCTGACTGAAACCTAAAAGGGAAGACTCTCTGTTGTGTGGTTCTAAAAAAGAATGTAACCCTTTAGGGGCCATTCATGTGTCGCGCCTAAAAACGTGTGGGAAACGCGGCCGCGCCGCTTTCACCTTCTTTCTGAAGCGCCCCCGTGGTGTCTGCCGTTGCTAAGCAACCATGAGCTGCACTCTCCATGACGATGAGGAAGTTTTAGCACAGGATGGATTTACAGCGGCATTTTTCATCTGGAAGAATGTGCTTGCCGCGCGTCTACATTTAAAATAACGAACTTGAGCGTGCAAAAGACGCGATGTGTGAACAGCCCCTTAGGCTGCTAGATGGCAATTATTCTAAGAGAAACTGCAAAGCCCCTTTACAGCGTTACCTCTAGCAGTTACAAAGGGCTGACACTGGAGACTCCTTGTAAAAATGGTAAATAAATGTCTCTTCACAGAAAACTTCACCCCATAATCAATTACAGACAGTTTTAAAGTCCTTGTGTAATTTGTTACTATGGAAACGATAACGTTTCAAAATCAAAAGAAACATCTCTAATGCGAAGAAACATACCAGTTATGGTCTATATACAGAAATACATGTACAAGCATATATTACACTGTTATGTGTGTGTGTGTGTGTGTGTGTGTGTGTGTGTGTTTGACAAAAGACACAGACACACACATCCCTTTTTTGATGGACAGAAATGCCTTAGCCCCCGGTCCTCCTTTTTGTTCTATTGCTAAAGGAATCAATGGCTTTTTGAACTTGGAGGTGTGTGTGTGTGTGTGTGTGTGTGTGTGTGTGTGGGCATGAACACCTGTGAGCTTGGCCCCTCACATATACACACGTATACCGTTTCACTCTGTCACACACACAGGACAGAAAAGAGCCGGATAAGGGGTCAGAGGTCAGCATGGAGGCGGTGTGTGTCAGGTGTTAAGTGGAGCAGACGGCTGAGTGTTAAACGCTCTCACCTGCTGCTGGATGTGTACACACACACACACACACACACACACACACACACACACACACACACTTAGACACACCTGACGTTTGGGCACAGTACACATTGTTTCTGAAGTGTGTGTGTCTGGGTGTAGTAATGGGATACAGTGTGCTTTTAGTACAGATGTGTGCTTTTAGTACAGATGTGTGCTTTTAGTACAGATGTGTTTGGAATTTGAGATAAGGCTTCACACCATATAAAGACTGACCTCCTCATACACACACACAGTGTACAGCACAAATGACTGACCCTTCTACGTTCATAACTGCATCTTGTATCGCTTACATACACGGAGATAGTGAGACAGACAGAAAAACATACAGGTAAATAGACAAAGACAAATATACACAATAGAAAGAGAGACGGTTAAATACACAGACAGACAGGTAAACAAACAGTGAAATACACAGACTGATATACAGACGGACAGGTAAACAAACAGTGAAATACACAGACAGTCAGACAAACATACACTGTAAATACAAAGTATACATATGGAGTATGCGTAACACTTGGGGTGGTGTGGTGTGATGCAGCCTAACATGAAGCAGAGTTTCTGTTACAGTCCCACAGTTGGTTATTTTCCCATAACCGCATGTCCTGAACTGTTTCATTCCTCTTATGCTGCAAGAATTTGCCATTGAGTCCAATTTTATTTGTTAAAAAATGCTACACAATACTTTTGATCCAATTTAACAGCGCCGTGCTATAAATGATCTACAGACACACACACACATGCTGATTAGGGCTGCAACTAACGATCATTTTTGATAATCGATTAATCTGTTGCTTATTTCTTTGATTAATCGATTAGTTGGGTTAAAAGGCCAGTTTTTATTTTCTGTCCCCCCCCCCGTTAAAATGTTATTTCACATTCTGCCCAGTGTTGTCCTTCAAACATTGTGCAAATTGAAGGCTATGAAAAAGGTATTAAATGTATCTATGTGGGCTATGATATACACTGTGCAAAGGATTTTTTAAAATATTAACATTATATTTTGAAAATAAAAAAACAACTGACTGACCACAAGCTTTAAAGCAGAAGTTAAACCACTATATTAAAAAAGAAAAACAAAAGCACAAACTAAGTGTTAACTGGTAAGAGGTTGAATGTTCTGCAGTAACAAACACCTTTAGACTCATTTGAACACAGTAACATGTTACTGTATTCTGTAAATGTACGATACATTTATATACAATTCCATGTTATAACCCCATTACAGTTACTGCTCTCATAAAAAACACAATTACTTTTGTTTCTAAATATAGTATCAAACAACATATTTGATCAGAATGAATATTTTAGTCAGAGTTATTGTGCTTCCTTTCTATTACGCGCTGTTTGATTGACCCGCATACACTGACTCGAGCTCTTTCAGTGAAGTTTAACGGAGACTGTCAGGACGAGCCTTTGTGTAAAATGGAAAAACTGGCGTGAATTTCTAACATTTACAGATAAGGATATAAACGTAAAAATGTAATTTGTGCACTGAAGAAAACACGTCTGGAACACATTAAACAGCACACGCATCTGACACGACAAGTCACGTTAATACACTTACGAGTTTGTTTGAAGCGCTTAATATAAAACATTCTCATGTTTTGGACAACCTGGATCGTGCACTTTTCCCGCATCAGCTCACTCTGTGACCTCCGGTGTTTTTCAGACGTGTTTTATTCATAGAAATGTGTTTTTCACCATTGTGAAGTGACGTCACTGACCCAACTAATCGATAGTGAAATTCATTGTCGATTATTTTAATTTTCGTTTATTATCGAGTTTATCGATTAGTTGTTGCAGCCATAGTGTGTTGTGCTTTTCTCCAGATATTGAAAAATTAGGCAGTCTTTTCTTAATTCCATTTTCAAAGTTACAGTGGTGTCTTGCTTTAGGGTTGTGGGTACTGTAATACTTACCTGGAATTTATGTATTCTACAGGAACGGGGCATGGGGGTGTGCTGTTATTGGAAAATAATCACAGATGGTGTGGAGTGATGCGACCCAATAACAGCAGAGTTACTGTTACCACCCCGAAGTTGATTGTTTTCCAATAAAAGCATGTCTCAAAGTGTTTTATTCCTCTTACACCAGAGCAAGTGGCCAACTAACAGTTTATTATCTATTAAAGAATGATGTCATACTTTTTATCCATTTGTAGTTATGTTTAATGTTGTGGAGCATCCACAAAACAAGTTAATTCCTCTTTCTTTTTTTTTTTCCTCCTGAAGTTTGTAAGACAAAAATCATCTCAGGTGACTGAGGAACTGTACAAGGAACGTTATTTCCCCCCGAATGTATATATAATGTTCAATAATAATAAACTACGCTAACTACTAATCCTGACCACATGGTCACTCTCACTTTTCTCAACAGACAGGGAATAAAGAGACAGACAGGGAATGTTAGAGTGTGTGTGAGTGTGTGTGGGTCTGTGTGTCCTGACCCTGTCAGATGAGCAGACTGACAGGCAGCTGCTTGAGGTAATTCACTGTAATTAACCCTGTTCAACACTTCCTGTTCCAAAGAACTCAAGGAGATCCCATCACACATCAACGTGCACACACACGACATGACGCACAACACGCACACACACACACACACACACAGACACACACACACACACACAGGTGTATTTCATCAAATCATGTATCTAACAGAGATGATGGGTGGTTTATTATTCATTCCAGAGTGTTGGTTTAGATTAGTCTGTTATTTACTGTGGTGAGAAACCTCTATAATGGAATCTGTCTGTATATCTATTAACTCATCTCTCTTCATCTCTGTAAATACTAAAAACACTAAATTGTTAATATATTGATACACACAGAGTGAGCTGATGCGGGAAAAGTGCACGAACCAGGTTGTCTTTTTTTTTTTTTTGTGGTTAATTAAGAGAAGGTACAGCACCATCTTGCTCCAACCAAAGTGACTTGAACGGACCTGACATCATAGTTACGACTTCCCAACTCGTAAATACGAACTTCCCAGGAGGATTTGAATGCACCATATATATCTCTTTAGTGTTTTATTTTTTATTTATTTATCTGAACCGTACCTCTATGCCCTTGTAAACACTGGGGGGGAAAACCCCAGATGTAGAAACGCCAGCACTGTCAAGGTGGTGTGTGAATTCTGGCTCTGACAGTTCCTCAACCTCAGCTACAAGTTCATAATTGGTCTCAATCAATGTGCACAAGACGTACAGAGCGTTTATTGATCCCGCTCGCATAGGTATTATTTTTATTGTAGCTGCATACGATATTTTCTAATGAATTTAGTTGGCTCCCAAAATATAAACAAACAAGTAGCTTAATTTAAACTACCACTATCCTGACCAGGCAGTTACTAAGGATGCTATAAACGCATTGCGCAGCTTCACATTTAACATGAACGTGGTCTTTCTTTGTCTCATATCTGTCTCATTTCAAGCTTCATATCTGACCACTTGTTCACAACTGGATGAAAGTAAAAAAAATTCCCCCTCTTGCAAGATTTCTTTTGTTGCTTCCCACAGGATCCCAGCCCCGATGTACACCTCTAGCCTTCACCTAATGCTCTGAAAAACAAACAAAAAGAACCAAAACTGAATAGTACTTCTCCTATTCAAATCTGTATTTGTCTAGAACACATTATCTATTCATTCTGAATAATCTATTCATATTTGGTTACATCCTAGTGTTTGATCTGAGCATACAGTATATTTTAAAGTAAATAGTAAATAGTGTATTCATGACTCACAGATGGTTTCCCTGGTCCCTACTGTCTACAGTTGAAAATCATTAGTGTTATGTAGCACACTAATCTAGGGAACAGAATGAGTGATGTCCAGTAATGGATTTGGTTTACTACATAGCCAACATATACATTATTCTACATGAGTTCACTATGGACGTATCCCAAACAACACGGTGTCCACTATATAAGGCCACAAAAACAACCCAAATGTCTCATTAACATCAGCCCCTGTATATCTGCACCGAATGACACATCCTGTTCACTATATAATGCACTATACGTATAGTGAAGAGGGTATGGTGGAATGATACAGAGTCTTACTCCCTCTGCTGAATGTTTCTGCAAAAACCTGTGTAAGTCTCGAATGAATAGTGCCCTTGGTAGTGCGTTTTTGAGTGTGTTGTGATCGTTTAGCAGAAGTGTGTGATCTTCAGATGAAAAATTGTGACGGCTGCCAATGCTGACCTCCAGTTGAAGGGTTGTGACCTCTCTTAGCTCAGCCATTGGCAGGTGCTTGTTAGACATGATTACATTAAAGGAGCCGCACGTGAAGACACCACTTGCGCACACACACTGAGCGCACCGTGGAAAAATCGGAGCTGACAGACAGCTGGAATACTTGTCTCCCTCTCTCGTTGTGTTTTTCGATATTAGGGTAATTTCATATAATTGTTTGAAACAGGGCCACTTTTCCTAATTCCAATATGTATCCTTGACAACAGGGTCAACCAGATGGTGGGGAAAAGAGGGGGCCAGTGAAATGGAGAGGGACAGAGAGAGAATGAGACAAGGTGTAAGAGAGAAAGACAGGGAAAAACAGACAAAAACAGCAGGAAGAGAGAGACTGACACAACAAAGTAGAGAATATTAGTTTTATCCATATAGTAGTTATGTACAGGGCTGTGAAAAAGTGATTTCTTCTGTTTTTGTGTACATCTCAAACTAAATAGTTTTAGATCCTCAAACAAACATAAAAGTAAATACACAACACAGCCTATCACCCATGTGAAAAACTAACTGCCCCCTTAAACTTAAAATCTGGTTGTGCCAGCTTTAGCAGCAATAACTGCAACCAAACGCTTCCGAGAACTGGAGATCAGTCTTTCGCAGCGCTGTGATGGAATTTTGGCCCACTCTTCTTTGCAGAACTGCTTTAGTTCACCCACACTGGAAGGTTTTCAAGCATGAACTGCCTGTTTAAGGTCCTGCCACAGCATCTCAAGTGGTTCAAGTCAGGACTTTGACTAGGCCACTCCAAAACTTTAATGTTGCTTTTTTGAACCATTCAGAGGTGGACTTACTCCTATGCTTTGGATTGTTGTCTTGCTGCATAATCCAGTTGCTCTTGAGTTTCAACTTACAGACTGAAGACTGAACATTCTCCTTTAGGATTTTCTGGTAGAGAGTAGAATTCATGTTTCCCTCAATTATTGCAAGTTGCCCAGACCCTGAAGCAGCAAAGCATCCCCACACCATCACACTCCCACCACCATGCTGGACTGTAGGTATGAAGTTCTTTTTGTGGAATTCTGTGTTTGGTTTAAGCCAGATGTAACGGGACCCCTGTCTTCCAAACAGTTCCACTTTCGACTCATCAGTCCACAGAACATTCTCGAGGTGTTTTGGCAAAATTCAGACGAGCCTTAATGTTCTTCTGGGTTAGCAGTGGGTTTTGCCATGGATGCCATTTTTGCCCAGTGTCTTTCTCATAGTGGAATCATGAACAGTGACCTTTATTGATGTAAGAGAGGTGTGTAGTTCCTTTGATGTTGTCTGTCAAAGGTTCACTACCATGCAGAGTTTTTCCATTTGGAGATAATGGCTCTCTCTGTGGTTCTTTGGAGTCCCAGAGCCTTTGAAATAGCTTTGTAACCCTTCCAAGACTGATATATTTCAATCACCTTCTTCCTCATTATTTCTGAAGTTTCTTTCAATTTTGGCATAGTGTGTTACTGGGTAAGACCTTTTAACCAACTTCATGCTGTTGAAAAAGTTCTATTTAAGTGTTGATTTGATTGAATAGGGTTTGCTGTAATCAGGCCTGGTTGTGTCTACTCCAGCTGAACCCCATAATGAATGCAGTTCCATAGATTTGGGGAATTAGTAACTATAGGGGCAAGTACATTTTAACACAGGCCCAGTTGGTAACTTTTTTGCTTCAATAAATAACATAATTTAAAAACTGTATTTTATGTTTACTCAGGTTGCCTTTGTCTTCAAAATCTTAGATTTTGTTTTTATTTCTGAAAATTTAGTATGAGATACACATAAGCAAAAGAAATCAGGATGAGGGCAAATACTTGTTCACAGCACTGTATTTTACCATTTAGACAGGCTTTAGTTAGTTGAATTATAGTCAAAGATCTTGTCCTTGTCATCATCCTGAAAGAACAAATTGTCAAAAAATACTTATCATCAAAACTGAACACTGATTTCTACAGGTACAGCCTAACACAAATGGTGTTCCTGAATATATCCAATTTATCATATCACCTGGATCTTTAAAATCAGTAAAGCTATTCATGGACAAAGATTTAGCTCTATATACAAAAATATTTTTAATATAAAGTTCTGTAATTGTATATATATTCTATATTAAAGCTTACACAAAAAATTATTAAATGTTCTTAAATGAAAATATACAGTAATTGGTTGTAAGGAGACAAAAAGGCAGCGTCTCAAAAAGTGTATTATCAATAATAATAATAATAATAATAATAATTCATAATGAAAGTACATATCAAGTATGCATATGAAAAATACCTCCTAAACTAAGGAAACAAAAACTGTGCCGTCTCTAAAGGATGCCAGCAACAAGGTGCTTATACGCACACGTAATTATGCAATCGCAACATTTACGTTTCAGATAAATGATCACATGTAAGATGAGTTGTTGGTCTATTAAATGGATTTTTTTGGTACGGCCCACTTGATATTGGACTGAGTGACTTAACATGTCCTGGTATCTAAAACGAGGGTGCTAACTAAACTGATCACTAAAACATGACCTCATATTTGCAAACAGGTCCTTGTCTCCATTACATGAAATAAAAGCACAAACCAAGAGCCAAGTGTATGTTGTGTAATTTGTTTATACTGAAAGTTTCCTTTTTAAACCCTGTGTATATTTGTGTATATTTTGTTTCGTAGATATGTTAATGTGTCCAGTATTTCCAGTGGAGCTAGCACAAGAATTTCAAAGTGTAGTTTTCCATGTATCAACTGTGCAAATGACAAATAAATTACTTTGACTGCCAATACTTAGTCACTCCTTTTCTGCAGCTGCAGATCAAGTGGTGTTTGAGAATGCAGTGCACTATGTAAGCGCTACAGCCGCATTGTGCTACACCAATATATTCATTACCTATCCACTATAAACAGCATATACTGTATAGTGAGTAGGAAGCAATTTGGGATTCTGTCCAACTTAAGGACCACTGATCGTATGTGGATCATCAGTGGTTTAAAAATGTATTATTGAGCTAAATGTCAGAGAAAGTAAAGCATTACTGTGGGAAAATAAATATGTATACCTGTGTGTATACAGGTGCATCTCAAAAAATTTGAATATTGTGGAAAAGTTCAAACAAAAAAGATTGAAATATTTCATTTATGTGTAATGAATGTAGAATATATGAAAGTTCCACTTTTTGAATTAAATTACGGAAAAAAAAAATATTTTCCACGATATTCACATTTTTTGAGATGCACCTGTACACATATATATGGAATAATAAATAAAGCAAAATAAAGTAAGAATAATAAATAAGTAAATTCCCTCATATCTTCTACATTTATTCACTGCAATGATATCACTGTTAATATTACTATTAAGCATGGGCTAGCACACACACACACACACACACACACACACACACACTACAATAATAATAATAATAATAATAATAATAATAATAATAATAATAATACCACAGAATCGGTAAAGTTTAATTTTCAAATCACCACTGCAGCACTGTTTAAATGGATAATTTCATCTGAAAGATCATATGGTACATATTATAACACACACACACACACACTACAATAATAATAATAATAATAATAATAATAATAATAATAATACCACAGAATTGGTAAAGTTTAATTTTCATATCACCATTGCAGCACTGTTTAAATGGATAATTTCATCTGAAAGATCATATGGTGCATATTATAACACACACACACACACACACACACACACTCACACACCGCAGGTCCAACTCTAATAATGGTTCCGGGAAATAGAGCGACAGGAATGTCGACCACATGTTTAAAAATAAAAAGTAGTCGAAAAGTCTCAGTAGGAGAACTGTCTAACTTAATCTGTCTCTCCATCTGTCGCTCTCTCACTCTCTTTCTCTACATCTTTCACTCTCTCTTCTCTCATACACATTTTTTTTCCCTCTGTCTCTTGCCCTGTCCCTCACTGTACTTCTCGCACTCTCCTTGTTTTCTCACTTTTGTTTGCTCGTCATCTTTGTCTCACATTTAATTACTTTTCCTCTGTCAATTCCAATCTTGTTATCTGTCTCATTCTTTATATTTTTTCTCTTTGTGTCTTCATCTATCTCTCACTGTCTCTCTGTCTCACTCTTAGTCTGCCTCTCTCACTCTCGCTCTCTCTCAGGCTGCAGTTATATTTATTCAGTTGAAGTGGTGTGTGTGTAATTTATTTAAAATCTATTCCAGTTAATAAAGAGCTCATTCAGTCAGGGTGCTGCGGCCGGCGCACTTTCAAACAACTCTTTAAGAGAGCTCTCTCTCTCTCTCTCTCTCTCACACACACACACACACACACACACACACACACATATTCTGAGGCCAGTCATTAGCTCTGATGCTCTTTATGAGAGCAGTGAGGACTCTGTGTGTGTTTGGTGTGTAAGGGGTGTTAGTAGTGGGAGCAAACAACACACAAAGAGCTGCTTCTGTTCCTGCAGGTATTAAACACTAATAAACGATAATGATACTTCTCCAACCACACTCCATCGATCGTCACTAATACACATCTGGTACAGTGTGTTCTTATTGACTGAAAGCAGTAGGGACAATCACACACCACACATACAGTGGACTCCAGAATTATTGGCACTTGCCACACGAATAAGCAAAAACGAATATTTGCAAAGAATGCACATGCACTACAATCAGTGATAAATGAAGTGCAAAGTTTCATGTAGTGTATAGAAAACAAATCCTGTGGTGCACTTTTCTTAGATTTATCAAAAGCTTTCAGTACCGTTGTTGATTTTATACCACAGAGCTGTTGAATTCTCGATTCTGATTGGCTGACCGACGTTCTAAGGTGTGCAATTATTTTTCAGTTTTAAGGACAAAAACCTGACTTGATGTCTTGAAATAAAACATCTGAGCAATGTCTTGAGGTGTGGTAACTGTGGTATAAGTGGAATAATTGACTCCGGTCCGTTGAATTATTAGAAAATAATGCACACCCGAGGTATAATGGCCACTCTACTTCATATTGTGGCCGCATTACCACTTCGAGTGTGCATTATTTTCTAATATTTCAACGTCATCAATTATTCCTTACGCATCGCCTGAATAATACTGGATTATCTTACCTTACAAGTACATGGGTATATTAATGATGTTGGCAACAATGTCTCAAATGCTGATGACACTCTTATCTATTATTCTGCCTGATCTCCTCCTCAGGCATCTCAGATCAGTATAAATAGTACAGCAAAATCTCAACAAATTCGAATCTCAAAAATAGTTCTAAATGATAAAAAAAAAATAAAAAAATAAAAAAATAATGCAGTTTTTTTTTTTTTTTAAATTCACTGCATCTTAGTGATGTTTCTCAAATATACCCCTTACATGGCAGACCAACAGAACTAGTCGTCATATACCTGTTTTTTTGTTTGTTTTTTCACATGGATCTTATGTTCAATGTGAAGATTAAAACAATGTCAGAGTTAAAATTTTAACATTTTAATAAAAGTTAAAATTTGAGAATTTGAAATTAGTGAAATTCATTTCATTATCAGATTTTGTTATTTATTTAAAAAAAAAAAAAGTTTCAGTATGAGTTCTCCAGTTTTTATTGGATTTGCAGTGCTGTTGTGTGTGTTATTTATGTCGTCCTTGGTCTTAGTTGTTAGTGGTATGTATTGTGCTGCCTTCTTGGCCAGGAGATTTTTTTTTTTTATCTCAGTGTGACTACTCCATTTAAAGAAATGTTAATTTTTTTTTTCTTCTGCAAAACACTGGCTACAAAATATTGGCCTCCCAACCCACAATGGTGGTGGGTTGGTGAAACCTCAAACAGAGAGAATCTGTACTAAGCCTTGTTATACCTCTGAGGAGTTTGGACCGCAGAACATTGAGCTCCTGTATAATTTTGAGTTTTCACATGTGGACAGCCCTCTTGAATTCAGACTACAATTTTCAATATGGTTCAAATTTGGAAACAGAATCCAATGAAAAACATTGATTTTGTGTCCCACTAGTGGTTCTGTTTTAGTTAGTAACTTGTAGTAATAACAAACAAAAAAAAGGGGAGGGGGCCAACATTCATCTTTAGTAACCATCTTCATTATTCACTCATTTATTCTTCAATCTTCAGGCAGGCTAAACTGCACCTAGGTGAATGTGTGTGTTGCCTTGAAATGATCTGGTGCCCCATCCAGAGTGTATGCCCACGTCGTGCCGAGTGTTCCTGAGGTTTTGGATCCACCATGACCCTGACCAAGATACTGAAGATGAATGAATAAAAAAATAAAAAATAAAAAAATGGAATCAATGGAAGCCCATGTCATCAAATATTTGAGGTTGCATTTGACAGAATGATCAAAAAAGCCTTATAAGCTTCCTTGTGTGTGCTTTGATTATAGAGTTGCTGTAATATTTATATTTACTATGTCATGAACAGGGTGTGTGGGCTGGGGCATGTCCAGAGTGCACCAATGATGCTTTTAACGGTGTTTATATGATGGAATGATGAACCAAATCCATTACTTGACGTCACCGTTTCCATGCCCTATATTAGTGTACCACTACAGTACTTATTCCTGTTCAAAAGGAATAGTGATTTTTTTTTGTTGCTTTTAATGATGTGAAGAACATTCAACAGAACAGGAGTCAATGGAAACACATTCACATCAACCCCCCCCACCCAACACACACACGTGGGTAATTTCAACATGACATCTGACTTACGGAAAGTTTGAATGTCTCTTAGGGGGTTCTGAGAGATCGGCTTTGTCCACGTTCACTCCTGTAGGACAGTGTTTCCATGGTTACGGGAGGAGAGGGGGTGTGCTTTTGACTGACAGATTGGAGTTTGGCCTCTCGGTCATAAACAGGAAGTTCAGAGCTTAACCTTGACTAGCTGGAGAAGGACTGCTTCATATGTCAACCTAATGGTATGCCATCTCTCTCTCTCACACACAAACACACACAAAGCACTGTTACTTAGAAACACACACTGAATCAGTGTGAATGGCAAACTGGTGAACAGTATTATCTATAACACGGTAGTGAGTGTATACTAGTATTTTCCTGCTCTACAAAAGGCCACTGTCATTAGGGAATACCGTTTCCATGAAGGGGTGTACTTGGTCTGCAACAATGTTTAGGTGGGTGGTACATGTCAAAGTAACACCCACATGAATGCCAGGACCCAAGGCTTCCCAGCAGAACATTGCCCGGAGAATCACACTACCTCCGCCAGCTTGCCTTCTTCCCATAGTGCATCCTGGTGCCATCTCTTTCCCAGGTCAGTGACGCAGACGCACCGTCCACATGATGTAAAAGAAAATGTGATTCATCAGACCAGGCCACCTTCTTCCATTGCCCCATAGTCCAGTTCTGATGCTCACGTGCCCATTGTAGGCGCTTTCGGAGGTGGACAGGGGTCAGCACGGACACCCTTACCGGTCCACGGTTACGCAGCCCCATATGCAGCAAAGCTGTGATGCACTGTGTGTTCCGACACCTTTCTATCATAGCCAGTGTTAACTTTTTCAGCAATCTGTGATACAGTAGCTCTTCTGTGGGATCGGACCAGACAAGCTAACCTTTGCTCCCCACGCTCATCAGTGAGCCTTGGGTGTCCATGACCCTGTCGCCGGTTTATCGGTTGTCCTTACTTGGACAGTTTTGGTAGGTCCTAACCACTGCGTACCGGGAAGACCCCACAAGACCTGCCATTTTGGAGATGCTCTTACCCAGTCATCCCTAGCCATCTATCTTTTTTTTTTTTTTTTTTTTTTTCTGCAAAATTCTACTTTTGCAGAATTTCCAGGTTCTTGGCTCCCTAGACTATGCTTCAAATGTCACCTTATTCCCTAATCAGAAATTAATGACATTACATTATAGTAACTAATACATAGTAGCATGCTATAGTGATGTAGCTGAAGTTGAGGAACTGTCAGAACAAGAATTCATAGATCATGTTGACATTGCTGGCAGTTATACCTCTCTTTATTCCCCAGTGGTTTCCAGTGTTTCTGGGGACATAGTGGTAAGGCTCATATTTAATAAATCAAATGAATAATAATAAAAATAAAATAAAATAAAATAAAATAAATAAATAGAACAAAACACCTTTCTGCTTTGGGCCATGCCCTCTGCCGGTTCAGAACACAGATACAGATATGGACATATGGAGCACTAAACAAATACAGATGCAAATAAAGATAGTCATTGTGTTACATTGATATGCAATTTGATTACTAGATGGTTATGTACAGAACAATGTAACTACTTCATACAAAAGTGTGCAATTGAGCTGTATTACCTGTACTGTGCTTAACTGAGGCGTCCATTTTACACACATGGAAAATTAGCAGTGTCACAAAATTCCCTTTTAATGTGTTGTGTATCTTCATAGATGTAAAGAAATCTCATGAATGCATTCATGACCTCCTGTGCTGTGATCAGAGTTGCCAGATCTTTGCAACAGATTAATCGTTGACAATCAGCATTAAAACTTAGTTTCCCTAAAAAGTTTTTTCAGCAAGATCCAAATATGGTCTCATATTTTATCATAAATGAAAAATCTATGAGAATGTCTTCTACAAAATAAATAAATAAATAAATAAATAAAAAACCTGTGCTGGCAGTTCAAAAGTACCCCAATTCTCCAGGAAAACCCTGCCACCACAAACTTCCCAAAGCTTTAGCACATCAAAAGGAATATTTTGCACTGTCCCTCAAATTAATATGTATGAACAAGCGACATCTTTCCAATGTTCAATTGGCCAGTTTCGGTGAGCCTGTGCCCACTATAGACTCAGATTCTTGTTCTGGGCTGACAGGAGTGGAACCCAATGTGATCTGCTGCTGTTGTAGCCCATCTGCCTGAGGGTTTCACATGTTGTATGTTCTGAAACACTTTTCTGCTCACCACAGTTGTGAAGGGTGATTTGAGTTACTGTAGCCTTCTTGTCACCTTGAAGCAGTATGGCCATTATCCTACCTCTCTGATCAACAATGCATTTACACCCATAGAACTGCCGCTCCCGGGATGTTTTTTTGTTTTTCGCAACTTTCTTTGTAAATTCTAGACACTGTTGTCTGTGAAAATGCCAGATCATCAGTTTCTGAAATACTCAAACCAGTCTGTCTGGCAGCAACAACTATGCCATGGTCAAAGCCACTGTGAACACATTTTCCCCCATTCTGATGTCTGATGTGAACATTAACTTAAACTTTGATGCATTGAGCTGCTTAATTTTAGGCAAACTTGCAATGACTAATTTATTAAGTTATTTATTTTAATTTGTCACCAGTTGGAATATATGGGCATTGGGCAGTGGTAGCTCAGTGGTTAAGGCGTTGGGCTACTGATCGGAAGGTCGTGAATTCAAATCCCAGCACTGCCAAGCCGCCACTGTTGGGCCCTTGAGCAAGGCCCTTAACCCTCAATTGCTCAGACGTATAAATGAAATAAATGTAAGTCACTCTGGATAAGGGCGTATGCCATAAACGTAAATGTATATGAAATAATTTTAATATAAAATGATTGATGTAGGCACTCTCATTATATAACATTCCAAAAACTGTCATAAGCTGTAAACATGTGATGGATATACTGGAAACGAACCCAAAACTACAATTCCCAGCATCCACTGCACTGCGTCACAAGACTGTCTGCACCTGATTCACATTTGCACTGGTTGTCTTGCGTTTGTCTTTGTCACGTTATGCTTTCTTGTTCCTTAGTCCTTGTATCTCTGCCACATGTTCATAGTTCTTGTTTGTTTCATTAAACTTTTATCTGCACTTGCATCCGACTTGCCTACCGTTACATGACACAACAAGGACAACAACCACTAAAACCATTTTTACCCATGTGTAGAATAGCAGATATTGTCTAACTGAAAAATCTCAGAATTTCTGCAATATGAGCTGATGACACACACACACACACACCATTGTTCAACATTTACCTTTGATGTGTTAAAAATGTGATTAATATTTGAGACACACGTATGTGTGCACGCACGTGTGTCAGAGCACGTGGAATTCGGGTGGTTAATGCCTTCTGGGATTAGATGGGTCATATGCAGGTCTGTGTTCTCTTCATGAATGATTATTTAAGTTTCCTGTATTACAAACCAGCACGTGTCTGCTGAACAAAGACATACAGAACTCAGAGAGACAGAGAGAGAGCGAGAGAGAGACAGAGAGAGAGAAAGAAATGAAAGTGAGAGAAAGATGAATATAAAGAGAGAGATGCTTCGTTGAGATGTGATTAGGCATAAAGGGTGTTGGAGGTCACGACCCTGGCGTTGTCACTACCATGCGGCCCACCCAGCATGCTTGTGTGTGCGTGTGTAGGGTTTCAGCAGCGCAGCGGGGCGACGGCTCTAACAGCAGCACTCACATTGATGCTCTCCAGCTATAAAAGCAACGACACACACACACACACACACACACACACACACACACACACTTATTCGTCTCACTTCTTTCTCTGTGCCTGTACAAGTTCAGAGACTGTACCTGGCAGGTTTCCCATAATTCCTCAGTCCATTTTGTGCCACTGGAGTGAGGAATGATGGGAAAATGTGCTCAGTTTGACGTTTGTGCCATTGAGGAAACGAGAGAGCAGGAAAATAAACGTTAGCTGTTATGTGTCAGTGCAGATATGTTTCAGTTTGCTTATGTTTAAACCAGTTAGGCCACACACCTACAGCAGCTCACTCTTAGTATAGATTCACACACCAGTTTAGATCTTTTACTCTCCTGTCTAGGTCAAAATGGACAGTGGTAAAATTTTACTAAAAGTGCAAAAATAATAAAATGTGTGGGATGTGGGTGCCCAAATGGATATGAATATCTGACAGTTTTGATGTTATCCACCTGCAGATTTTATTTTAAAAAACTAAAAGATCCAGAGGTGTATAGTATAGTGTGTGCGTGCACGCTTATGCGATTTGGTTTCCTGGGCTGTGCTTCAAATGCCACTCTACTCCCGATTGCCTAATCTGATAATACTGTCCAGTGATACACTGCAGCAAACACATTATGACCGATCAAAGTCTGGATTTTAGAATGGTCTTGTGTATTTTAAGCAAATTTACAAAAAATGTAAAAAATCTGCTTCCAGCACGTACTGTTATGTGAAACTGTGATGTAAAGAAAGAAAAAATAGCTCTGTAATGGAGAGATATGAGCCTATACATATACTATAATGTAAAGTCTATATTTGCTCTTTACAGCTCTCTGTCTTTTGTATGTGTCTGTATTACTTGCAGTTGAGGAGATGCTGGGCAGGACGAGCAATTTCCCATTTAACAAGGGACGAATTCTCTTTTCCACTCTGACGTCGCCCACCTACCGCTGGGAATGCAAATACAGCAAACCGATCAAGGAACACATTAAAGCCATTTTTAGATGAGCTTTGGATGATGCACTTTTAAATGCTGGGAGGAATGTTTGAGCAGATTTGTGTTATCAGCTGCTCCACTCAATTCTCACCACTGGCCAAATGATTTTTTGAATTATACAAGCTGGCCATTTTGCTGAGTATAGTGCAGAGCCAGATCATGTGACTTACTGTAGGCCTAATTTGTCATTGTTGGAAAAAATCTGTTGTGGAAAAATCAGTTTCCCTCAGGATTTTTTTTTGCCATTTAATCTTTCCCAACATTTCAAAATTCTGACTTTTTCATTCAAGTTCTTAATGCACTTTTTTTTTTTTAAACCAATTTTAAATAAAACAGATGGATGGACAACCCCTAGTACTAATAGATCTACAATAATCTAAATCTAATAAGCTGAGACCCATTGCAGGGGTATAGCAGCCATTTGAAAAGTGACAACAGAAAATCTACCTAATATGGTATTCTAGGATTTAAACTGTATTAAAGAGATTTTAAAATAGTTTATAAATAATCATCCTCATTGGTTTCCTTGCTTAAGTTGCTTTCTTTCTTTTGACTCTCCTCTATAAACAGCTTAAAATGACTATAGTCCTCTATGTACGTGTCATATCAACACCAGGATCAGCGTCAGACTCCATTACCCAGAGTACACCTGGCCTACAAATATGGCTCTCGCCAAGGACTACAACACCCAGCCGCCTCATACATTAACACATTGACTCTCGCTGGATTACTGATGCAGCACACCTGGTTCCAATCTCGCTCTCTCTCTCTCTCACACACACACACACACACACACCCTTTAAATAGACTATGGACAGTCATTCAGTGCAAATTATCTACTCAGCTCTGTATTTTGCATCCGACATACCAAGCCTATGGCGAGCCGAAATCGCGTACTGTGATGGTACCTACAGCATTCGATTTAGTACCTACTGCTCAGCCATTGATACACATACTGATCAGTACATACTGTGTGTAGTATGAATACAATCCATACATACTACACCCACCATGTTGACACTATCATGTGACCTACAACTTAAAAAGAGCCGATGCGCTGCCTTCCGCCATTTTAGATTCTGACGACTCTTCCTCGCCAGTCCTGTTGCCTTATGGGAACAGTATCATAGCGCAGTATCCATTGCTTCTAAACGGCAGAATCTCGGCGAAAGCAGTTGGTCATCCGGGTATGTCTCACCTACTGTTTTATGAATTCTGAGAATTCCGACATACTACTCCTTTGGCGTACTGCTTTTCCCCTACCATATTGTAGGGTAGTAGTGATATTCGGATGCAGCCTTTGATTGTTTGCTATTCTAGTTTTTGATCTGCTTTGTAAATTGCCTGACCTTCTGCACTTAACTATGTTTTTGCTAAGTGTTTTTTTCTGGATCTGTTTGTTTGTTTCTACTCTCAATAAAAGTATCATCTGCAACTGCAGCCATCTCAGCCACCTGACAGTATATGTAGGGATGCAAGACGGGCAACAAGCACTAGCATCTCAAGGCCGGCTAATAGGGGAGCAACAACAGTAACTAGCCATGCTCAATGCTAAGTTTGCGCAGCTGTATAATACACTGACGCGGTCACTAGTTACAATGGCGGCACCATTACCATCTGCTCTTCCACTCATTGCATGCCCAGACAAATATCCCGGTGACCCTGCTCAATGTAAAGGATTCTTCCTTCAATGCCCCCTGTATTTAAAAAATGCGAAATGGCACAGTTCATAAATCTGCTCACGAACAAAGCATTAACCTAGGTAACAGCAGTCTGATCACAAGGAGGGGAGAACACCTGATCATATAACCTCTACATTGACTTATTTTGTCATGTTTTTGATCCTGCAGCTGAAGGCAAGGAAATTGGAAAGGGCAATCGCAGTGCCAGCAAAGTTTCATTGAAGTTCAGAACGCTCACCACAGGCAGTGGATGGAACAAGCTAGTTCTCAAGGTGGCCTACTGCCAAGGTTTGAGGTCAACCATACTAACCGATCTTGCATGTTGAAACGAACAAATATTTCTAAATTCCCTGATTAACTTCTCCATCTGCCTGGACCAACTCCTGAGACACTTTCATGGTCCTACAGTGCCAGCCCCGAAAGTGAGTCCCTCTAGCTTCTCATCTCCACAAGCATTTTCCATTCCTGTTCAGATAAGGCACAGATAAGCTCTCTCTACTTTTGCAGCGTTGATAGACTCCGGTGCAGCTGGTAATCAACAATACCCTTGCTGAAAAACTCAACATTAGTGTACTACCTTTGCAGAATCCTCTTTATGTCCAAGTCCTCAATGGAGGTCCCATAAGAGGAGCATCCATAACCCATTGTACCAAGCCCTGCACCTTGCATCACAAAACCATCTCATTTTCAGTAACTGTCATCAACAAGTATCCCATTGTCCTTGACTTTCCCTGTATGCAGGCCCACAATCCCCATATCTCCTGGGCCAGAAGGGAAATCATCAGTTAGTCACCACAATGCCTGGACAAGTGCATTCATGTACCCCGGAGTTCTGACCTCAAACGCCAATGAAAGTCCTGACTCTTCTCCCAAAGTGGAAATTCCCCAAGAATATCAGGAGTTCAGTAAGGTCAAAGCCAATGGTCTGCCTCCCCATCATTTCATGCATCATGTCTCAAGCCCATCATTTCTGCCCGCTGGCTGAAGTGGTCCCCCCAGCACCCCTAGAAATCGAAGGTCAACCCACGTATAGGGGCAGGGAAATCCTGGACATTCATACTGGCAGGCTCAAATATCTCAAAGTGGGAAGGCTATGGCTCAGAGGAGAAACACTGGATAATTGTGCATGACATTCTTGATCCTCTCCTCTTCAGGGATTTCCATGCTTGAAACCTTTCCATGCTCAACACCCTGGCCCCCACCCAAGTGGCAAAACCACGGACAGGCGAAGTGAATAACATTGATCATCTTGTTACAGTGGCAGCTGTCAAAGGGTGGGATATATTAAGCAGCAAGTGAACAGTCAGTTCTCAAAGTTGATGCGTTGGAAACAGAAAAAAATCTGCAAGCATAAGGATCCGAGTGTCTTTGACAAGGGCCAAAGTGTGATGGCTAGATGACTGGGGGTTAGAGCATCTCCAAAACAGCAGGTCTTATTGGGTGTTCCCCATTATGCAGTGGTTAATACCTACCAAAAGTGGTCCAAGGTAGGGCTGCAAAAACGAAACGATAAAATCGATAATAATCGATAATTTAAATAATCGCCAATTAATTTCATTATCGATTAGTTGGGTCCATGATGTCACTGTGGAGAACCCCCGTCAATGACGTCACTTCACAATGGTGAACACATTTCTATGAATAAAACGCATCTGAAAAACACCGGAGGTCACAGAGTGAGCTGATGCAGGAAAAGTGCACGATCCAGGTTGTCCAAAACATGAGAATGTTTTATATTAAGTGCTTCAAACAAACTCGTAAGTGTATTAACATGACTTGTGTCAGGTGCTACAACAGATGCTTGTGCTGTTTGTGTTCCAGACGTGTTTTCTTCAGAGTAGAAATTACATTTTTACGTTTATATCCTTATCTGTAAATGTTAGAAATTCATGCTAGTATTTCCATTTTAAATCTCATCCTGGCAGCAAGTGAGTATCCATTAAGCTTCACTGAATGAGCTCGAGTCCGCGCATGCGCATCAAACAGCACACAATAGAAAGGAAGCGCAATAACTGACTAAAATATTAATTTTTATCAAATATGTTGTTTGATGCTATATTTAGAGACAAAAGTAATTGTGTTTTTTATGAGAGCAGTAACTGTAATGGGGTTATAACATGGAACTGTATATAAATGCAAGAAGTGTCATACATTTACAGAATAAAGTAATGTTACTGTGTTCAAATGAGTGAATGTGTGTGTTACTCCAGAACATTCAACCTCTTACCAGTTAACACTTAGTTTGTGCTTTTGTTTTTCTTTTTTAGCATTTTTAATATAGTGATTTAACTTCTGCTTTAAAGCTTGTGGTCAGTTGTTTTTTTTGTTTTCAAAATATAATGTTAGTATTTTAAAAACTCTAGCATAACCCACATAGATACATTTAATACCTTTTTCATAGCCTTCAATTTGCACAATGTTGAAGGACAACATGGGGCAGAATGTGAAATAACGTTTTTTTCGAAAGAGAAAAAAAACCCAGAAAATAAAAAATTGGCCTTTTAATCCAATTAATCGAAGAAATAATCGACAAATTAATCGATTATCAAAATAATCGTTAGTTGCAGCCCTATTCCAAGGAAGGACAACCATTGTACTGGCAACAGGGTCATAGACACCCAAGGCTCATTGACGCATGTGGGAAGCGAAGGCTAGTCCGATCAAACAGAAGAACTACTGTAGCACAAATTGCAGAAAAGGTTAATGCTGTCTGTGATAAAAAGGTGTATCTGCATCGCAGCTTGCTACATATGGGGCTGTGTAGCCGCAGACTGGACAGAGTGCCTGTGCTGACCCCTATCCAACAGCAAAAGCGCCTACATGGTGGGCACGTAAGCATCAGAACTGGACCATGGAGCGGTGGAAGAAGGTGGCCTGGTCTGATGAATCATGTTTTCTTTTACATCATGTGGACAGTCGGATGCGTGTGCGTTGCTTACCTGGGGAAGAGATGGCACCAGAATACACTATGGGAAGAAGGCAAGCTGGTGGAGGCAGGAAGTGTGATGCTCTGGGCAATGTTCTGCTGGGAAACCTTGGGTCCAGGCATTCATGTGGATGTTACTTTGACACGTACCTCCTACCCAAGCATTGTTGCAGACAAAGTACACCCCTTCATGGCAACAGTATTCCCTAATGGCAGTGGACTCTTTCAGCAGGATAATGCGCCCTGCCACAATGCAAAAATTGTTCAGGAATGGTTTGAGGAACATAAAGAGTTCAAGATGTTGACTTGGCCTCCAAATTGACCAGATCTCAATCTAACTAAGCATCTGTGGGATGTGCTGGACAAAATCTCTTTCTGTTGGAGAATTCGTTGTTTTCCTGTACTTTACCTATAGGCACACCATGCCTTGCTGCAGTGCTTTGCATTTTATGCTGAATATTCTCTGTATTAGAAATGTTCAAAGCATTTTAAAGCTGAAAGGTGATGGTAGTGGCATACCTCCATGTCTTATTTCCAGTCCCACATGCGCGCACACAAGCCATCATGAGGATCACCAAGCATATTAAGTTTATATCCTTTAGCACATTTGGCAGATGCCCTCATCCAGAGTGACTTACATTTATCTCATTTATACAACTGAGCAGTTGAGGGTTAAGGGCCTTGCTCAAGGGTCCAACAGTGGCTGCTTGGCAGTGCTGAGATTTTGAACTCTTGACCTTCTGATCAGTAGGTGAGCTACCACTGCTAAATTAAAAGTTGCAGTATTGCTGTATATTTTGTAAGAAATAAAACACAAGACAATAAAATAATCAATGACAGGGTGGTGTGATGGAACCAAAGGCTGTTTGCTGTTACCACCCTGAAGTTCACTAGTTTCCTACAACATGTCATGAAGTGTTTTATTGCACAATGTACACCCATACAGTGCAGGCATGATGGAAAAAAATACCCTGATATACAAGTTTTGTCACACAGCAATAAAACATTGATGAAGGCATTCCTACAGATTTTTTGTAGTAAACTGACATACACTGAGACATTGTAAAACTGCATTAATATAAACAGTATGGTGAACTGTTTTCAACGGTTGCATCTGCAGTAAAAGTCTTTCCAATGACAGCACTGCTCCAACCTCAGCATGAGCAGGAAACACTCATCTGTATTATACACCCACCAATAAAATCATTTGTAGGCAGTCTGAAATATAGCACAAATCCATCCATCCAGTTTCCATACCACTTATCCTACACAGAGTCGCAGGGAACCTGGAGCCTATCCCAGGGATCTCGGGGCACAAGGCAGGGGACACCCTGGATTGGGTGCCAACCCATCGCAGGGCACAAATGCACACACATTCACTTGCCCATTCACACACTACGCACAATTTGGAAATTCCAAATCAGCCTCCAACGCTGTAGCAGCCTACAACCAGTAAGCCACCATGCCTCCCATAGCACAAATCCATAAAGAATTAAATAATTAAAGTAGAGTTAACAGGGTACTCTCCTCTCCTAGTAATCTCCTTCTTCACTCACTCAGTCTCTGACATTTTCTCCCTGCCTGCCTCTCTCTCTCTCTTTTTGTCTGTTTTTCTGTCCCTTTCTATTTCTCTCTCTCTTCAACTCATCTCTCTTCACTACTCCCTGTAGTTAACACTCCCCCCCACACACACACACACACGCGCACACATTGCCCTCCTACTTGCCATCTGTTGATAATTATGGGTTTGTCTCTAGTGAGTGTGTGATATTTAATATTTCCTCAGCACTTGGACAAATAAGCTGGAAAAGCTGTGAGGAGTCGAGATAGAGAGAGAAAGTGTGTGTCCTTGCTGGACAACTTGCCATTCTCAACTTTCCATCCAGACCAATTGGTCTATGTCTCTAAACCAAAAGCCCATCTCTCTCTCTCTCTCTCTCTCTCTCACACACACACACACACACGGGCGCGCGCATCGAAACCCATCAGTGCAACCACAGAGACTTACACAGTGAACAAACATTATAAATCACGTTTAAAAAGAGATGTAAAAATAGAGCCACCACACCACACACACACACCACTAGTGTATTTTGAAGGTGTATGAGCAGTGTGCACTATAAGAAGAAACCCAGAGAACTCTCACTCACTACAGCACTACAAAGCTACTTTTGTGTGTGTGAGACAGTGTGTGTGTGTGAGAGATAGAGAGAGAGAGAGACTCCAAAGGAGGGCCTACGGCTTATTTAGCACACACCAGTATAGCTAAAAAGGTCAAAAGTCACACTGCAGGTTGCCAGGACCACCAGTGAGTGCTAGAAGTGGAGAAAAAGGATGCTGAAATGGGAGGAATATCATTTTAATAATTATGAATAATAATGAGGTGAGTATGAATGATACAAAATGTATGAATATGAATTTCACATAATTATTGCACACACACACACACACACACACACACACACACACACACACACACACACCTTAATTCAACTCCGTAATCTTTATTAGCCGTACAATATACTGTATAGCTGCAGTATTGCTAAAGCATGAATAAAAGTACACCGTGTTTTTAACAAACAGGCCAAGGCCTTAATGACTTTTTGTCAACAGCAGAAACATGATGTGCTAATCTAACATTGTTAGATATGAACAGGATCATGATCATTAACTGGTCCTTTGGCTTTAGTCTTTATTGGTGCACTCACCTAGCAAACTAGCTAGACATACAGTACTGTGCAAAAGTTTAAGGCACCCTATTTTTTTTTGGTACAAACTTTGTTATAGATTTTTTATTTTATGACTTCTACATTATCAAGTCAGTACAAAAAACATTTTAGATTCCCAAACATTAGTTTTCTAGCACAAAATTAAATGTTACAGAAAAATGTTTGTATGTCATTAAAGAAAGCAGCATATTACATAAGAGACACCTTTCAGACAAAAAAACACAATGAAGGCTGCTGGGTTTTGCTGCAAAAATAAGAAGCAAGTGTGAAAGTCAAAGTCTCCAGAAGAACTGTGGCTGGTTCTGCAAGATGCTCAATAAAACTTACCAGCTCATTTCCTCACTAATTGTACCAGAGACTACTATTTTTATTTAAATTTTTTTTCACACCAAATGTTGACTTTGTTTCATTTATTTCTGTTTACTGCTCTTTACAGCATTTTTTTATGTAGAAACATTTAATTTCATTATTTTGAAGGCATCTTTGCTCTACAGCATTTCTTTATATGTGCCTAAAACTTTTGCACAGTACTGTACCTTATTACTTTACTTTATGCACCACTTTTTAGACTAGTTAGTTAGGTTTCTGGGCCACCACAAACAAGGGACTGGGCTAATAAATGTATGATTTGTCTTTAAAACCAGAGCAGTTCTCCCTCGTACACTGTCCTGCAGTTTTTAAATGAAATTGGCCGGTATGTTTTTTTTCTGCAGCTCACACTTGCTTCTGTTAGTTCACAGAAAGAGTCTCCATTGTATTTTTATTTGAAAAGTGTTTTATTACTTAATGTTATTTTCTTTTCAGGAATGCAAACATCATTGCAACCTTTTTTTTTTTTGGAAAATGAATATTTTGACATCTAAAATCTGCCATAAATAAATAAATACATACATACATAAAATAATCTAAGACAAAATTCTATCTTCCTGTCTGTCTATCTCAAAATCTATCTGTCATCCTATTTCTCTTTCTCGCTCATAATCTCAGTCTACCACATTCACCTTTCTTAGCCTGTTTCTTTTGCCCTCAGTACCAGATTTGTAAGAATCACATACATGTGCATACACTTCCAGACACACACACTTACTATTATTATTACTATTATTATTATTACTATTATTATTATTATTATTAATAAGCCCATTAAAAGTGTAATGAGATCTGTAGATCGTGTTCATATTTAAGGGGAACATATTTTATGTGTTTACGTTAAGATTTGTGTTTAATGCCTGTTTGCATTGGGCTGATGCTCTGTTCCCCAAGCGCCAATCACTATGGCACTGTGTGTGTGTGTGTGTGTGTGTGTGAGTGTGTCTGTGTGTGTAAATCTAGCTCTGCCAGTCTTGCCAACCTAAACCAACCGCATGGCACCAGCGAACCTGCTACGCTAATTTACAGTGCTAATTTACAGATCGCGGCGCACGACAGCCCACCGCACGCATAAATCTCTCTCAACACACACACACACTGAGCTGCTCTCTCCTCTAGTCTCTTTCAATCACAGCGGTGATGCATCAGAGAACATCAGTGTGGAATTTATGAGTGTACTAACACACACACACACACACACACACACACACACACACACACACACACACGGCTGGCCTTCTCACACAGAGCCTCATTCATCATTGGCTAGCGAGGGTTGCCGGGGGAAACCGCACTCTCTCACACTTCCTATTTCTGATCAAGAAAAAAATTCATAATTTCCTGTTTGAACGCATCACCTAAAGTTGATTATCTGATCTGCAACCCAAAAACATTTTATTTTCTGTGTAGATGTCTTTCTCTCAATATTTAAATCTCTTCAACCAACTTTTCCTCTTCTATCTACCTACCTACCTACAACCCCTGGCAAAAATTATGCAATCACCACACTTCGAGGATGCTCGCCCGGCTATTTTTTTTACTTCATGAAACATACCTCAAACAAATTAAATTAAATTGTTTTAATTAATGGCATATTTTTTCCAGATCAAGTAGGGGAAAAATTATGGAATCACTCAATGTTGAATAAAAATTTATGGAATCATCAGGCAAAACAAAAAACAACAAAAAAATTCACAATTAGTACTTTGTTGATGCCCCTCTGGCTTTTATGGTGGCCTGAATTCTTTGAGGCTACAGTAGGCTTCACTAATTAAAAACAATGTTCTCCATCAAGCTGGTCCCAACTTTCTCGAATAGCGGTTGACCAATCAGCTTTGCAGGATGGAGCCTTGTCGTGGACCAATTTTTAAAAAATTTCCACTATACATTTTCAATCGGATTGAGATCCGGACTGTTTGCTGGCCATGTCATTGAGGTGATATGCCTTTCCTGAAGAAAAGCTTTAACACTCTTTGCTCTGTGGCAAGATGCATTATCATCCTGAAAAATGACTTCATCATCAAACCTATTTTCTATACACGGAATGAGAAAAGTGTCCAAAATTTCAATGTACACCTGTCCATTGACTGTTGAGGTCTCCCCTGGTCCTTTACCCGATATGTAATCACTGAATATCACTTTCATCCAATCATCCACACTCCATGATTGCTTCTCTTTAGCCCACTGTAACCTTCTTTTCTTCTGTTTAGGTCTTAGTGCTAGTTTTCATTTGGCTTTTCTACAGTGGGGAAAAAAGTATTTGATCCCACAACAAAACAAATGAAAAATAAATGGGCAGAAAAGGGAGTCAATGTTTGTGACAGAACTGTAAGAAATCGGCCGAATGAAATGGGATTTACATATACAGTGGGGGAAGAAAGTACAGTATTTGATCCCCTGCTGATTTTGTTCGTTTGCCCACTGACAAAGAAATGATCAGTCTATAATTTTAATGGTAGGTGTATTTTAACAATGAGAGACAGAATAACAACAAAAAAAATCCAGAAAAACGCATTTCAAAAAAGATATAAATTGATTTGCATTTTAATGAGGTAAATAAGTATTTGACCCCTTCGACTTAGTACTTGGTGGCAAAACCCTTGTTGGCAATCACAGAGATCAAACATTTCTTGTAGTTGGCCACCAGGTTTGCACACATCTCAGGAGGGATTTCGTCCCACTCCTCTTTGCAGATCCTCTCCAAGTCGTTAAGGTCATTTTCAATGCCCTGGCTGAGGGAAGGAGGTTCTCACCCAAGATTTGACGGTCCATGGCCCCGTCCATTGTTCCCTTTGATGCGGTACAGTTGTCCTGTCCCCTTAGCAGAAAAACACCCCCAAAGCATAATGTTCCCACCTCCATGTTTGACGGTGGGGATGGTGTTATGACTTGGGGTCACAGGCAGCATTCCTCCTCCTCCAAACACAGCGAGTTGAGTTGATGCCAAAGAGATCTGACCACACCTGACCACAACACTTTCACCCAGTTCTCCTCTGAATCATTCAGGCAAACTTCAGACAGGCCTGTACATGTGCTTTCTTGACCAGGGGGACCTTGCGGGCACTGCAAGATTTCAGTCCTTCACGGCGTAGTGTGTTACCAATTGTTTTCTTGGTGACTATGGTCCCAGCTGCCTTGAGATCATTAACAAGATCCTCCCGTGTAGTTCTGGGCTGATTCCTCACCGTTCTCATGATCATTGAAACTCCACGAGGTGAGATCTTGCATGGAGCCCCAGACCGAGGGAGACTGACAGTTTCTTCCATTTGCAAATAATCGCACCAACTGTTGTCACCTTCTCACCAAGCTGCTTGGCGATGGTCTTGTTGCCCATTCCAGCCTTGTGTAGGTCTACAATCTTGTCCCTGACATCCTTGGACAGTTCTTTGGTCTTGGCCATGGTGGAGAGGTTGGAATCTGATTGATTGATTGCTTCTGTGGACAGGTGTCTTTTATACAGGTAACAAACTGAGATTAGGAGCACTCCCTTTAAGAGAGTGCTCCTAATCTCAGCTCATTACCTGTGTAAAAGACACCTGCGAGCCAGAAATCTTGCTGATTGATAGAGGATCAAATACTTATTTCCCTCATTAAAATGCAAATCAATTTATAACTTTTTTGAAATGCGTTTTTCTGGATTTTTTTTTTGTTGTTATTCTGTCTCTAGACTGATCATTTCTTTGTCAGTGGGCAATCAAACAAAATCACAGGGGATCAAATACTTTCTTTCCCCACTGTATATGTAAATCCCATTTCATTCGGCCGATTTCTTACAGTTCCGTCACAAACATTGACTCCTGTTTCTGCCCATTTATTTTTCATTTGTTTTGTTGTGCATTTTCTATTTTCAAGGCATATTGCTTTGAGTTTTCTACCCTTCCTTGGTATACCCATATGTTTTCCTTTTACAACCTTCCCATTTTGTTTATACTTGCACCAAATTTTAGACACAGAGGACCATGAACAACCAACATCTTTTGCCACACTCAGTGTTGGATTTCCTTCTTGAAGGAGTTTTATAATCCTTTCCATTGTTTCAACTGACAACTCTCTTGTTGGGGCCATGTTTCCTTTCAAGAAGTCCAAGGTCTGAAAGCACTCTCTTTTAACTTCAGACTAATTTGCACTTTCAGACTTGTGCTGGTATTTTAGAAATGCAAAGTACAGGTGATTCCATATTTTTTTCCTCAACACCGAGTGATGCCATAATTTTTTTGGTCTGGAAAAAAAATATGCCATTAATGAAAATAATTTCAATTAACTTGTTTGAGGTATGTTTCACGAAGCCAGAATGTTCAGCTATTTAAAAATACATGTTTTGTGTCATATCTGTGAGTTGTTTATTTGCTACAAAGTAACCCAAAGCTGGGTGAACGTCCTCTAAGTGTGGCGATTCCATAATTTTTGGCAGGGGTTGTATCTGTATGACTCTGTGTCAGACACTGGAGGCATTAAAGATTGCGGGGCAAAGCAAGTATGAGGACAAGTGATGGATAGATGAGAGAGGCAGAGATTCAGGGATTAGTAATGGAGGCATGTGAGACCCTGTTCACACCTGGCATTAATATGGGTTGATCTGGGTGATCCAATCGTAAGTGGACAGCGCTAAGTACAGGTGTGAACAGAGCATGAAATTGTGTTGCAGTGATGTTTGTTGGTAAATGAGACCTTTTAGCTGTACTCATGTTCGACGCACATGAATTGAAGAGGGCTTTGGCTGAATGCATGTTGTGATGTCACATGATGCATCTTGGCCCAAATCTGCAGAATATCTGTGGTAATTTTGAAAAAGTGCACGCTACTGCAAATATTGCAGAATTTGCTTGATTTTGCGTTAATTCTGAGATCACAAAATCGCAAAATTCTGGAGGGACTAGTAATCACTGCAAGACTGTTTGGAAATAGTGATGAACTGTTAGAGTAATGGATCAAACTTATGGTAAAACAGCAGAGATGAAAGCAGCGCTTTTCATAGCATTTTTCATTGTCTCATCTCTCTTATACGTTTTTTTGTGATTAAAATGTTTGAAACAGCCTGTACAGGTACAGGAGACAGGATTCATGGGACATTTTGGCCTTAAAACAAATGCTGCAAAAAACTGGTGTAATAAATGTGCACAACACCCTTCCTCCAGTGGACAGGATATATGAAATCTGATCAGAAGCTGTCACTGGAGACATATTCAAAATGCCAGATGTAAACAGCTATGCGTTTCAGTGTCCATTTATTATTGGATCAGAGTTGGATGTTAATACCAGGTGTGAACAGGGCCTGTGTGATAGCTGATGAAGGGATAAAGGTGAGGGATGATGAAAAGATGAGGAATATCATTTGTCAACTAGAATAAATGAGCAGCCTGGTAAAAAAAATCTAATGAATATATATTTATTTGATGTTCATGCTGTCAACCTACACATGTCCCTCAAGCAGCAAGTGCCATATGAACGAAGCTCAAGTGTGTGACTGCACAATGAAGCCAAGATTCATGGAAGTGCAAAACAATAAGTATGTTAGTGCAAATAATTTCCTAGCCTCATCACTGATGCTTTAACTTCTTTGCTCTGTTTGCACATTTAACTGGCATTTTCATCATATATTTTTTTATGCTAGGAGGTGCTCTGTGAACTGTATTTTGCTATTAGTGAACTGCAGAATGCACAACCTGATGGGCTGTGCATTGCTGAGGACCCGAGACTCCACCTTCTGAGCAGGTGACAAGCAGACCTAAGAACAGCGAGGGCCAAACTGTCCCAGGCCATCAGAGAGGCAAAGCACGCATATGCCCAGAAAATCCACAGTTACTTCATGGACAGCGGCGGCACGCAGCGCATGTGGCAGGGCATTCAGGCCATCAGCAACTACAGAACATCACCATCTGTCTGTGACAGTGATGCCTCCCTTCCAGATGCGCTCAACAACTTCTACGCTCGGTTTGAAGTGCAGAATGATGTGGCAGTGAGGAAGACCACCCCTTCTCCCAACAACCAGATACCACGGCTGATGTGAAGAAAACTCTCCGCGGAACCACGGAATACTGCTAGACCAGACAAGATTCCTGGCAGAGTACCCAGAGGGTGTGCAGGCCAGCTTGCAGATGTTCTCACTGAAATCTTCAACATCTCCATGAGCAGCGCAGTCTTTCCAACGTGCTTCAAGGCCACCATTATCATCCCTGTTCCGAAGAAGTCTTCAGTGTCCTGCCTCAATGAGTAACGTTACACTCACACCCATCATCATGAAGTGCTTCGAGAGGCTCGTAGTGAGGCACATCAAGACTCTGCTGCCCCCTTCACTGGACCTCCCGTATCATCCCAACCGCTCAACAGACAACACCCATCGCCACCACCCTCCATCTGGCCCTCACTCACCTGGACAAAAAGAGGTACGTTTGAATGCTGTTCATAGACTTCAGTTCAGCATTCAACACAATCATTCCTCAGCACCTGATAGAAATGCTGAACCTGCTGGGCCTGAATACCTCCCTCTGCAACTGGATCCTGGACTTCCTGACTGGGAGACCTCAGTCAGTCCAGATTAGGGACAGAAACTCCAACACCACCACACTAAGCACTGGATGTGATGCCAATCCATTACAGGACACCATGCACACACATTCACACACTCGTTCACACATTGGGGCAATATATCTTAGCCAATCTACCTACTAGCATGTCTTTGGGAGGTGTGAGAAAACCCAGAGGAAACATGCACAGAAACTCCACAAAGACAGTAACCCGAGCTCAGTTGAGAATCCTGGAGCTGTGAGGTGCCAACACTCTCCCCTGCACCAACATGCCGCCTTGCTGCTCAGACTGGAGTGAAGTAATTTTTGTTAACAAAATATCATAACGACGGTAAACATCCATGATTATAGCCAGTCAATCACCCTGAGAGGAAAGGACTGATGAGGTCTTTATGTTAAGTCTTAATTAATAGTGTAAAGTACCGTGTGTGTGCATGTGTGCGTGCCTAATCATTTCAGGTTCCTGGTTAAAGTCTTTTCCGTCTCACTGCACTCCATCACACCCTCTGACATGCGAAAATAGATGCAGACACTTAGCAAAGAAAACCTCATTTATTTCTCCCCTTCATTACACACACACATCTGAGAACACAGGCATAAAGAGCCACTTTACACACTGCATTCCAATCAGAAGGTAGGCAGTGTGTTTGGGCAGCATTTTTGGTTCTTTTTGTGTTCCACTAGGCTTGTCCCCATATTTCCGGTTGACAGTTCACAGTTCAAAACAAGGGATTCTATTCAACTTATTACCTTGTTCAGAAGAAGGAATGAAGTTTTCATCCAGATCTAGATTTGAGAGGGTTGAACCAGTTGTTAATCACCCTCCCTTTTCGTATGCTAAGGCTGCCAAATCTACTAACCCCATTTCCATAAAAGTTGAGATTTTTTCTAAAATGCAATAAAAACAAAAATCTGATTTGTCAAGTCTCTTGAAACTTTGAATGTCAGTTTATTAATATTTTCACTGACCAACTTAATTGTATTTTGTAAATATAAACAAATTAAAAATTTGATGCCTTCAACACCCTCAAAAAAAAAAAAGAAGTTGGGACAGAGGCAAAATAAGACTGAAATGTTTATAGAATATTCAAATAACACAATTTCGGAGGATCAGGTTAATTGGTAACAGAAGAGGGTATCAGGATTGGGCATAAAAGGAGCATCCACCAAAACCTCAGTCTTTGCAAGCAAGGATGGATCTTGGCTCACCACTTTGTGCCAAACTTTTTGAACTGACTGACAATTCTCTCACAAAGAACATTGCTCAACGCAAGATTACAAAGAATTTAGGTCTTTCACCATCTACAGTGCATAATCCTCATTGTGTAAAGGGCAAGGCCAGAAACCACTGTTGAATGTGCGTGACCTTCTAGCCCTCAGGCGGCACTGCCTGAGAAATTGTCATGCTACTGTGATAATTATAACCACATGGGCTCAGGAGTACTTTGGAAAACACAGTCCGCCTCTGCATCCAGAAATGCAACCCAAAACTCAAGAAGGAAGCCACACATCAACTCTATGGGGGTGCATCAGTGCCCATGGCATTGGTGACTTGCATATGTGTGAAGGTACCACTGACATGGAGGCATATACAGGTGCATCTCAATAAATTAGAATGTCATGGAAAAGTTCATTTATTTCAGTAATTCAACTCAAATTGTGAAATTCGTGTATTAAATAAATTCAGTGCACACAGACTGAAGTAGTTCAAGTCTTTGGTTCTTTTAATTGTGATGATTTTGGCTCACATTTAACAAAAACCCACCAATTCACTATCTCAACAAATTAGAATATGGTGACATGCCAATCAGCTAATCAACTCAAAACACCTGCAAAGGTTTCCTGAGCCTTCAAAATGGTCTCTCAGTTTGGTTCACTAGGTAAGCCACAAACATTCATTGCCAAAGAAGCTGGCTGTTCACAGAGTGCTGTATCCAAGCATGTTAACAGAAAGTTGAGTGGAAGGAAAAAGTGTGGAAGAAAAAGATGCACAACCAACCGAGAGAACCACAGCCTTATGAGGATTGTCAAGCAAAATCGATTCAAGAATTTGAGTGAACTTCACAAGGAATGGACTGAGGCTGGGGTCAAGGCATCAAGAGCCACCACACACAGACGTGTCAAGGAATTTGGCTACAGTTGTCGTGTATCTCTTGTTAAGCCACTCCTGAACCACAGACAACGTCAGAGGCGTCTTACCTGGGCTAAGGAGAAGAAGAACTGGACTGTTGCCCAATGGTCCAAAGTCCTCTTTTCAGATGAGAGCAAGTTTTGTATTTCATTTGGAAACCAAGGTCCTAGAGTCTGGAGGAAGGGTGGAGAAGCTCATAGCCCAAGTTGCTTGAAGTCCAGTGTTAAGTTTCCACAGTCTGTGATGATTTGGGGTGCAGTGTCATCTGCTGGTGTTGGTCCATTGTGTTTTTTGAAAACCAAAGTCACTGCACCCGTTTACCAAGAAATGTTAGAGCACTTCATGCTTCCTTCTGCTGACCAGCTTTTTGAAGATGCTGATTTCATTTTCCAGCAGGATTTGGCACCTGCCCACACTGCCAAAAGCACCAAAAGATGGTTAAATGACCATGGTGTTGGTGTGCTTGACTGGCCAGCAAACTCACCAGACCTGAACCCCATAGAGAATCTATGGGGTATTGTCAAGAGGAAAATGAGAAACAAGAGACCAAAAACTGCAGATGAGCTGAAGGCCACTGTCAAAGAAACCTGGGCTTCCATACCACCTCAGCAGTGCCACAAACTGATCACTTCCATGCCACGCCGAATTGAGGCAGTAATTAAAGCAAAAGGAGCCCCTACCAAGTATTGAGTACATGTACAGTAAATGAACATACTTTCCAGAAGGCCAACAATTCACTAAAAATGTTTTTTTTTATTGGTCTTATGAAGTATTCTAATTTGTTGAGATAGTGAATTGGTGGGTTTTTGTTAAATGTGAGCCAAAATCATCACAATTAAAAGAACCAAAGACTTAAACTACTTCAGTCTGTGTGCATTGAACTTATTTAATACACAGTTTCACAATTTGAGTTGAATTACTGAAATAAATGAACGTTGTAGAATCTCGCAAAGGTACAGGAAGAGGACCATGTCGCCGCAGCACAGATGTCACTAAGAGAGACACCCTGAAGATGAAACAGCCCTGGTGGAATGGCAAATTCAAACGTTTCCCCACAGCGCCTTATCCGGTGACACCATCAGTGCAGCGACCAGCTGTTCAACCTCTGGGACATGCCGCACCCTGATGGACAACGCTTCTGCCATGGAAGCTAAGGTGTGCGCGGTCTTGGAACACCTCTTGGCCATCCCTGTCCCTTTGAGGGCAAATGAGTCATTCATTGAAGGCCTGCGAAAAACACACTGGACTGAACAGGATGTGCAGGGCATTCATCAAGGCCAAGATGGGCTGAAGTACCTCCAATGTGTCATCCACCAGAGGTGGGGCCATCCCTGAAGAGTGGAGTGAGCCATCACCAGAGCCACTGGCTAATGTGGACCCTGCAGGCTTGTCATGAAGCCCAGTGACATCAGTGAGAAGATGGTCCTGAAAATGCGTTGGAAGCACATGTAGACATAGCATCATTGTGGGGGCTATGAGGAGTGTAAGGTGAGACAGTAGTCTCCCCACTAGAAGAGTGTGAGTGAGTGTCCCTGATGGGAGCCGTAGTAGCAGCAGGAACCAAGTCAGCCGGCTGGAGGGCCTGTAAGAGATGTTTCATCTCAACCATGTCTGAAGAAAGGCCAGCCACATTCTTGGATAATAGGTGCCCTGCCAAATGATTTCCCTTAGAGCTAGATTTCCCGAGGGAACCCCAGTAGCTGCAAAGGCACAGCCTTTGAGCTCTTTGCCTCGAACCCAAACTTGCTTGCAAAGCCCTTAGCATCCCGGTTGTGGTCCAGTCCAGCCAGACGCAGCTGTCTCTCAGGAAGCTACAATGCAGACATGGGTCCATAAGTACTTCCTTCAGATGTTGAACACCTGGGCATGATGGGCAGAGATCATGCCCATCCTCAGGAAGATGCTCATTTGGACAGAGCTTGCAATTTAAGGGATAGGCAGTGGAAATAGAGCTAAAAGCCATAACCGCAAAAGTGGAGAGCCTCTGGATAACCACGAGGAGAGTCAGCAAAATAATTCAAATAAATACTCCTAGCTCCGGATGAACCGTGAGGAATGAGGAGGAAAGTGTAAGAGCTTCAAATAAAAGGGCAACAACACCCATGGTTAGAACTGGTAGGCACAAAGTACAACACAATATATAAAACCGCAAATCCAAAAAAGTTGGGACGTTGGGTGAAATGTAAATAAAAACAGAATGCAATTATTTGCAAATCTCATAAACCCATGTTATTCACAATAGAACACAGAAAACATCAAATGTTTGATCTGAGGAAATGTACCATTTTAAGAAAAAAATAAGGTAATTTTGAATTTGATGGCCACGGGCTAATGGCTGGATTAGTGAACCAGGACCTGGAGTGTGGACTGGAACCAATGAAGTTCTGGGTGTGAGTGAGTGTCACAATTCTGGTAAGTGCAAAGTCCTCTTCTGTGAAGAGTTTCCCTGTGCCAGAAAACTTTAAAGGAAAAGCTTTACATTTAATTGATGTACAGTTAAAATTATTTTTGACTATAGTTTCTTTTTTTAATCCTTTTATTCTGTTAATTATTTCTTTTTTTTTTTTCAAATTTTTCAAAACTGTGTAGAAAATTAAATCAACACCTGACAAACAGAAGTCAAAACAGAAAATCAGAAACAGACAAACATAAAATATAAATAAAGTAAGTAAGCAATTAATTAATTAATTAATTAATTAATAATGAATATTTTATTCAATAAAATAGAGATTAAAAAAAAAAAGAGAGCGAGGCTGGCGAGGGAACGATTGTCTAGCTGTTATAAATTATAGCAGAGAACACCTTATTTTGTAGACCAGTGATGTCCTCCAACTCCTGTTGTGGACAATCCACAGCATTATATGTAACTATAAACAATAACTGTAGTATAAACTATAACCCAAATGGAACATGTCTACTGTTTTTTTGTCTGAAATGGAAAAGCACATTAAAACGAACACGCTAATCATCTTTGGCTGAACTGAGAAAGTACACACTGGCCTTCAGTCTTTAAAATAGGTACAACTATGAGAGGAGTGTATGTGTGTGTGTGTGTGTGGTTTTTGAACCAACCAGTGACATTCAACAGATTTCTCTATTTCAGCTCGACTCAAGCTGTGTAAGAGTTTTTCTTGGAGAGAGATAAAGTGCCTGTTGACGCTGTATAAGCGCTCCCTATGCACTTCCTTGTGTGTGTGTGTGTGTATGTAGCCAATGGTGAAATTGTTTTTTGTAGTGCGTGTTTCTTTTACAGTGTCAGAATGACAAGAGCCTGCTGTAATACACTGTACCGTGTGTGCATGTCTCTGTGTGTAAGAATGTGGTGTTTAAAGTGTGAACACCATAAAAGCTCCCTATGTGTTTACTACCTGTATGTGTTTGAAAATGGTATGTTTCTTTCATAATGTCAAAATGACAGAAACCTGCTGCAGTACCCAGTTCAGTATTTATGTGTAAGTAAGTAAGTAAAGGTGTTCATATTTTTGTACAGTTCTGGTACTATTTCACTGCCTATTGTACCACTGCCTATTCCCAGAATCCCTGTCTGCTTCATCCTTTTCAACTTGTATATTCGTTTGACGAGGAAAAACATTTGGACCTGTTGATGTGTGTGAAAGTATTGGATGTGTCACAACTGTTATCATATTACTAATAATCTTTGGTCATATACAGTGTTGCCAACTTATGTCCAAAACTTATATATATATATATATATATATATATATATATATATATATATATATATATATATATATATATATATATATATATATATGCACATACATACACACACACATATACATACAGACACACCACGAAAGTTCCTGGTATTCAGAATCAGGTTACACAGCTGCTTAAGTCTATTTTATGGATGCGCCATTCAGATTACCTGCATGCAATTTACGTGTATGTAGTTCACTTATCCAAAGTTGCCAGATTTTTCTTGCAAAGCCCCCAAAAACCTGAAGAAAGTCCAAGGTCAGAAATGAACATAACTCAGACACTGTTTTAGGCAAACTCCACCCCGTGTGCATAACTTTCTGAAAAGAAATCAAGTCTGAATACTGAAGTGGGCAATTTCAATTATTAACTTTTAGCTGCATTCATGCAAATGCACTCTGAATACATCACCTCAATATGAATTATTATTATTTTTATTATTATATACAATATCTGTATACAAATATAACCTTGAACAAACAGACTATCCAGATTCCAATATTGAGTATATTAATGCAGCATAGCATTATTTGTATTTCTCGTCTTGAGTGTGTGCACATGTATTTTGTTCGACTGGCCATTTTATTTTCGCAGGTGTGGCTGTTAACCCCTAAGCCTTTTAACTTGGCAAATGTGACCTCTGACCCCTGCATACTGCCACTGGGTGAATGTGTCACTGGAGAAAATATGCACACACTTATAACACCGACACCTCAGTGTCTTAAACCTTTAATGACCCCAACTTCCTCAACATTCTCTAGCGGTCTCTGTGTATTGGTTTTTAATTCGATGTATATACATACTTGTGTGTGTGTGTGTGTGTGTGTATGTGTGTGTGTGTGAGAGAGAGAGAGAGAGAGAGATGGTCAGGTGGTCTAGTTAGAATGGTTATGTAAAGTAACCTTCTATATCTATCTTCTGAATGGTGTTTGGTGGTGTCTCTGGTGGTTGTTAATTGTCTCTCTGTAGTTATGGAACAGTGCTGCACTTCTCTACACAGACTGAAGTTACTGAATGTTTCTATAGTAACAATCTCCTCATTCCTTCTGTGTTTATATGCATAATATTACAATACACGGTCACCTTCCAACCATAACACATTTCAGCTCTGTTCATGAAACCTTGCTAGCAACTTTGAGAAGCATTAAAACATAGCTTAATTTCCATTTCTAGATATCATACCATAACTGTGAACAACTGTGAAAAAGGTTGTTGCAAAATGTACAAATAGTAACTATGTAGGGTTGCTGTAACAACCCTTTTGCTCAGAGTAAAAACCCTTGCACAAAGGCATGTAGGTTTAGGTTTTTGGTGAAATATCCTGAAATGCATGTATTAATTAATTTTTTTGGGGAAAAAAGTTTTCCTTTTTTTTTTTAAGCTTTAAGCTTTACTTTTCTGTTTTTTTTTCTGATTTTCTTAACACACAAAAAGAATATGTTAAAAAAAAATGCAGGGGAAAATGTACTTCATGTCTGTTAAAGCTGTGAAAGTTCCAGAAGTGTTTCTCAGGAAGTAAAGTGTTTACCGGCATGTGTGACAGCAGTCCCCATGGCACACTCTCTCTCTCTCTCTCTCTCTCTCTCTGTACGCGAGTGTTTTTTATGTTTATTTATATACTGCTAACTGAAGCACTTTGCTCAGACTGGATATCGTGACACGTTCACAAAAAGACGTCTTGGTGGCACCAGCGCACACAACTTGCCTTCTTCCCCTCTCTCCAAAAAATGTTAAGATTCCAAAGAAAACTGCACACCTAATAATGACTGGCCACACACACACACACACACACACACACACACACACACACACACACACACACACACACACACACACACACACACTCAAGGACTATTGGGTGCCGGTGCAGTGTGTGACATAATAGTTCAGTGGCATTCCATTTCTGTCATCAACAAACCACCATCTGAGCTGGACATTCACATTAACACTATTCTTTCCAAGAATTCCTTTTCTTTTCTTTTTTAAGAAACCAATTAGAGAAAGACAGGCGTTACCTAGTACTCTGCCCATCATTCCCATCTATCTTTAAATTTGAGTATATCTGTGTGTTTTCATATTATATTTTATATAGAATTTGCCTATCTGTGCATACCTAATCTCTTAAACACCTGTATTACATGTACAAATTATTTAAAATAGTAACATTTACAATGTATTATGCATCATTCAGTGCAGTAAAGATATTACATTAATATTTCTTGCCCCCTCTCTCTTCCCTTATTTTAAATAATTAATAAATACATTCTTTCATTTAAATTTCTTTCATTTTCTCTCCCACTCACACTGTCCCTTTCTGTATTATAGCTAAAAACCTCTCTATATCCCAGTCTAGTAAAGTAAATACTGATATTAATTAGGATTAATCTATAAATAGTGAAGCAACATAATTCGTAAATAAATAAATGTTAAACAACAACAACAATAAATTTCAGCTATTTTTTTTTTCTCAGCACCCTCTTTACCTATTCATCTACATTCAACTACCTATTAAACAGTAGACATAATACAGAAACATTAATTTGTTATATTAATTCAGTTAATTGTATTGCATAATTTATAATAGAATTGTTTTTATGGCTTATTAAAAGTATTTTATATTTATATAATTTATTTATTAACTCAAAAAATATGTATGCATAACAATTAATGTACAATAAAACATCTTCCTACAAATAAATAAACCCAAAGTAGTATATTAATAGAATATAAAACAAATGCATGTGTAATTTTACACACTGTATATAAAATAACATAATATATAATAATAAATATATACATAATATAATTACGATTATCTTTCTCGATCTATCCATCTTCACTAAATAGTAAATTAAATTAGATATTCTTTATAGTGTAACAGAACTATAAGTTAGTCTATAGTAATATAGATATCTATAGTCTATAAGTAAGACTATCTATCTATCCCTCTGTGGGGTTTTTTTTTCCCTCACTCTAAATGAAGCTTGATACTGAGGGTAAATCTGATTTGTGTTTCCTGCTCATGTTGTCTCTCCACTTCAGGCTGTTGGAGTGAGCCAAAGTCGTACGCAAACACACGCACACAAACCACTTCCCTCCCTCTCTGAGTGAGGGAACACAGACACCCTTTTCCCGCATTTGGATGGATTCCCGTCACTCTGATAGAAATTCAGAAGTTTGTTAATATTTTTAGCATAAACACACAAATACAAACACACACACACACACACAAAGTGGACTGGATATTTTCATAAGCAATGCTGCCACTACACAAACACGTACACTTGTGATAAAATCTCTACCAATATGTTCACTAATTCAAATATAAACACAATCCACATTGCTCCGGGTTGAGGTTTTATATCATATTCATTACAGTAAATTTCATATTTATCTCAGCTAAAGTGTGCATCATCAACTGTGAATGTTTATTCTATAAGAGTATTTTATGGTGTTGAATTTGAGCGGAGCAGTTTACTTTGCCTAACTGCATCGCAGGAAGACGCACGGTATGTCAACCTTATTAAGAGAGCTAATAGCTAGCATGATCACTGTTGGTATACTATAGTTATAATGGATAACAGAAAACTGGGTTATACATAATTAGCAAGAATACTTGAATATATGTGCTGTAAAGCAGTATGCGGTAGTAGAATCAATGTGTAATTAAAGCAAATAGGACCTTTCTACCTTTCTACTAATTGTCAGTGTCAGTTTAGTGTATGTTAGTTGTGCGTCAGCAATGTTTGTGTCAGTACGGTCATATTTTATACGTGAAATAGATGCGATTGTGTCATTACTGTTTCTAGCAGTGCTGTGTTATTTTGTCAGTAGAGTGATCGTGTCATTACAGTGTCAGTACAGCGTGGTGTGTGGGTAGCAGGGCGCCACACTGGTTCAAGGAACAGAAATTAGAAAAGAACGGTTAGCTAGGAACAAAAACGCAACTGAATATGAACAGAAACTTTCACTCAAAATCTCTTACCTGTTAATAGCACTATGTGTAGCCCACTAGCTTATTATTTTATATCTTACCTTCAAATGCCATGTTTTGGAAGGTAACCAACTAAATGTTTTGGAAGGTTACATGACTTCAATTCGTGCAATGAAAATTAAACTAACATAATATGAAATGTAACTGATAGCACGGCTTGTTTATTGTTGCATACACTTGTGAGAATGAGACAAAGAAAAAAAACCTTGGCAGTAATGTGTTTGAAATGTCTGTATCAGTAGTAGGTGTTTAAGTTTCAGTAGTGGATGTGGTTGTCACTAGAGTGTTCTGGGGTCAGTACTATATGTCTTGCATTACTAGTGTGCATTGTGACATGGGCGTGTCACTACTCAAAAGGGTTCTTTTGTTATGAAACTCGTTTGTGTCCAAACTGTGTGATTCTGCCAATGTTGTTTGTGTCAGTAACGTGTTTATTTGTGACAGTAGTATTTACGTGCTGTATGACTATGCCATTGTTGTGTGTCAGTAGTGTACAACTATGACAGCTGATTGTCATTAGTGTGTCAATTCTGTGTGCTTGCATCAGTAGTGTTTTAATGCAATATGTTTCTGTCAGAAGTGTTTCAATGTGCCAGAGACAACCAGCAGTGTGCCAATAGGTAATAAGGTAGCTATATGGCGATATGAATAAGAAATAGTATATTTCTATACAATAGTGAGTTTTAGGTATTGGATGGGTGGGCCGATTGTGTGTGCGTATGACCATGGGTGCATGTGTACACACATCTGTAACACATTACCTCCAATAACAGCTGGCTTAATCTTAAAGCGCTGTCAACTATGTCACCTTACTGGCCATATGTGTGAACACACATACACACTCAAAGGAGCAGCAAATGCATCTAAGCCTAAAGTGTTTGAATCTTTTTTTTTTAACCAGGTTAAACTGCTTCATAAGGTGGGGAGAGCAGTCATCTACTGCCCCCTATTGGTGACATGAAGTCTCATGACAAACATAGCTTTTTCCTTTAATATAGAGGAGTGCGAGAGAAGATAATTCGGAGACAATTATATTAATTATTCTGTATATAAGTGATTATCATTATACACTCTGCCTTATACAATTTAATTTTCTACAGAGCTGCAGATAAATTGATAGTTTTATAGATGGTTAAAGAGACAGTGAAAAGACAAGAAAACATACACACGGTGAGAGGGGAAAAAAAAGAGAGAGAGAAATGTAGAGAAATAATACATGCCATATGCTTCTTCCAGTCTAATTTTCTATACAACTTACTACTGCATAAATTTATATCACAAACTATAACCTTCACTAGGTCATTAATTCTAACATTTACTAGGTTTTCTTACGATGAAAGTGATGGCCTTCATTGTGGAGTGACACCAAAAGTTTGGACACACCTAGATTGAATGTATATTTTTAAATTGTCTTGAAGACATTTTGATAGAGGCCTATAGTTAGAAAAAAATACTGGGGATAATAACATTAATAGAATAGTTAAGAAATAGTGACGTTAAGAACCTAGGAGAAGCAGCCAACCAATGCTCTGCGCATTTTAGTAATTTAAAGACTATTTATAAAAATAAATAAATAAAAACTGCTGGTTGTGAAAATGCCATTTAAGACACTGTAATTTTATAGAATTAATATCTTCGTTATTCTAAAATACTGAAAATATAAAGTATATAAAGTAAACCTGGACTAAAATACCAAAAGCACCAAGTTAAAAGTCTAACTCAAATCAATGGTACAAATTTAGCTGATAAGTATGCACCAAGATGCTGAAGAGGTGACCCTCTAGTGGAGAAATCAAGTGTATACACCATATACTAAAATACATATATACTAAAAATCTTGTTCATTTATATACTTTGTGTACAGGACATATGTTGTATGAGATGCATTTTGTGTACATGCTGCCACTTGTAGCTGTCAAACTGCCTTATAGACTGCTTATTTCCTTCATTCGAAGTGAAACATACAAAGTCCGTACATACATAAAAGGATTTATTGCGAAAGATTTTTTCCCCCACTCCTGCCACCAGATGCCTGCACATCCCTACATGCCTCGTGACCTACTAAACCTGAACTAATGAAAGACTAATACAATGGCATGCATTAAAATAAACTTCTAATAGAAGTATAGTACACAGGGCTGGCACCAACACCCCCTCACCATTTAATTTTACTATACGGCTTCTACATTCATTATGTGGCAGCTTATAAAAATAGCAATTGAAAACAGCAAGTCCTATTGTTTTGCATTTTATATTTTAACATGGGTAACTAAGACACACCTCGGTTTTCACCCAACTTAACCGCTAACTTTCATGTAACTTTGGAACAGAGCCTCGTATAGTATAGGTATTAGATCCATGCTTAACTCTGACTATGGCCCCTAATAATTAAATGAATATAATCCAGTGGTAAAAAGACAAAAGGGAATATACATTCAGTAATTTCTTTGGGGTAGAGACAATGTTATTCAGTGTGTATATTTAAATATATTTGTATTATACATTCAGAACATTTCATAATCTGTAAAACAGAAAGTAGGAGGCTGTTTGTCTTCAACTCTGTAAAGCCCAATTAACTCCCTCTTTAATAACTCATCATCTCCATAAATCACCCTCCGTTCCTGATGATGATGATGTTAGCACAGTCTTCATCAGTTTCCCGGCACTGAACTCTTAATGAGAGACGACAGAATGGAAGTATGAAATGGAAAGAAAAATAAAAAGAGTCATAAATTCTGTGCCCGTCAGTTGAGCTCTTAATCGTTTAATGTGAAAACAGCTCGCTCTCCAATGCTAACACGTGCAAAAGCCACTGGCTGCTTTTCTTTGGGACGCATCGTTATGACATCGTGAATCTGTCACCAAATGCAGCCATGTGCTGTGTGAACTCATCACATCACACCACACAAGGTTAATTCTGTTAGCGCAGAGTATACATTCACAGCCACTATGCTAAGATGCTAACATCTATTTTATACTGTACATAATATTAGGACCTGGGAAGATTAATTGACGCTCTTGGTGTGTATCTGCATGACTAACGCATTGAGCTGCTGCCACATGATTAGCTGTTTGGGCAGTTGCATGAATGAGCAGGTGTACAGGTGTTCCCATTAAAGTGGATGGTGAGTGTAAATGTGTGCTTATGTGTGTATGTTTTATTCATAACCTTTGAAGATATCTGCCTAACTGCATAACATTAAGTTTTAATATAAACTCAGCTCTGACTGTTTACTCACATTTACAAACATACACTAGATGGGCAAAAGTATGTGGACACCTAAGTACTGAACATGCCATTCCAAAACCATGGGTATTAATACTTACATGTTCCCCCTTTGCTGTTATAATAACTTCCACTCTTCTGGGAAGGCCATCCACTAGATTTTGGAACATGGCTTTGGGAATTTGTGCCCATTCAGGCACAAGAACGCAAGAGGTCGGGCAATGATGTTGGGCAAAAACACCTGGCACACAGCCATCATTCCAGTTCATCTCAGGTGTTCAGTGGGGTTGAGGTCAGGTCCCTGTGCAGGTCACGAGTTCATTTGATGCAACTAATCAAGGGCTTCATTAGTTGTACCAGGTGTGCTTGAGCTGGAACACATGGGCTGTGTCCGAAATCGCGTACTGTGACAGTACGTACTGAATTCAATGCAGTACCTACTGCATGGCCGTTGAAACAGTACGTACTAATCAGTATGTGCGTGTATTATGACTACAATCCCAGACATACTACATCCACCATGTTAGGAATGTCACGTGACCTTCGATGACAAAAATATTTTGTCATCAAAAAACAAAAAAAACAAGTTAACAATTTATTCGGTTATTGTTAAACAAGTCCTGTTTAACCAAGGTTTAATACTTTGCCGACGCGGTCTTCCGCGATTTTTTTTTCTGAGCTAGTCCATACCAGTCCCATTGCATAATGTTGTTTTGAGAAAGCAGGTTGTGAAAAACCCTCGAGTGACTGCAAAAGACCTGCAGCAAGACTTGGTGGCAACAGGCACTGAGATTTCAGTGAGCACAGTATGGTGTGTACCAAACGCAGACGGTTTCCATGCCAGAACTCAAAGACGTACACCACTACTGACCCAAAAGCACAAGTAGGCTCAAAATCATATAAATAAGCCACAGAGGTTTTGGGATTCTGTTCTGTGGAGCGATGAAACAAAACTGGAACTTTTCGGCACAATGGATCAACGGTATGTCTGGAGGAAGACATACGCTGAAAAGAACACTCTGCCCACAGTCAAGCATGGTCATGACTCGGTGATGCTCTGGGGCTGCTTTGCATCCTCTGGCACTGGAAACCTGCAGCGTGTGGAAGGCAAGATGGATTCATTGAAGTATCAGAAAATCCTAGGAGAAAACGTCATGCCGTCTGTGAGGAAGCTGAAGCTTGGGCGTCATTGAACCTTCCAACAGGACAATGATCCCAAGTATACCTCAGATTCCACCAAGGCTTGGTTGCAGAAGAAGTCCTGGAAGATTCTACAGGGCCATCACAGTCACCGGACTTGAACCCCATGGAAAATGTCTGGTGGGATTTGAAGAAGGTGGTTGCAGCACGCAAACCCAAGAATATTACTGAACTGGAGGCCATTGCTCATGAGGAATGGGCTAAGATTCCTCAGGAATGCTGCCAGAAGCTGGTGTCTGGCTATGCATCTCGTTTGCAGCAGGTCATAACATGCTTGCCATGAAGGGGTTGAATAATTTTGAGGCTGGAGAAGTCATTACAAGTTGAATTATAAGCATTTTCAGTTGAATTTGGGGAAACCACTTGAAGCATTCATTGTTTTGAGCTATTTCGATTGCTTTTGTTCGATTTGTTCATTGCAAACAGCTGAAAGTCTGTAAATTTTGACAATAAACCATTTTATTTTTGTTGCAAATTTTGATTTGCAATGGGTGTTGAATAATTTTGATAGCAACTGTACATACTTTTGGCCATATAGTGTACATCTTGGTCAGAGTAACAGTTTGATCTGCTTTGCTTGTCAAAACACATACATGTACACAAAGAGGCATGCAATGCTGCCTCAGATTTGGCCAAAATAAAACATTTTGAAATTAATAACCTTTCCAAATAAAACAAACAGTCATTTATCTTTGGAGCATTCTGATTATAAAACAGTACATCTGTAAGTTTAGCTATCTACTGGTTAGAATACACACACACACACAGACACACACTACAGTTCCACTTAACCCTCTCCCATTTCAAATCAACATGAGCAGAAACAGAAGTGCTTTGGTGTATTTAATATACTTTGGTGTATACACAAGTCGCATCGTGGGAAGCAAACAAAGGACACCCAATGCAGCAAGTTTGCTAGAAAACAGTGCCGGGAGGGAGACAGAAGAGAGTGAGATTTATTTAATAAACTTTTCCAAAATTTGTATTTTAAATCTTCTAAACTAAACACAAAAATCACCAATAAAGGACAGAGAACAAGACTGTGACACACAGAGACAAAACCAAAGAGATTCCTGGTGCCTGAAAGTGCCAGGGTATGATGAGGCAGTGAAAGTGATCATTTTCACAGTGTGTGTAGATCAGGGGTATCAACTAAAATTTCTGAAGGTCCAGTTACATAAATTTCCATATTTACACATAAGATAAGATACAACGAACACAACTGAATGGCAACAACAGTTACGTTTCAATGCTTATCCAGTAATGTTTAGCTCATGGATATAAATAAGACAATTCTTATTTAAAGTGGTTATGTTTTGTGTTGTGGTGGCACTTCTTTTCCCGATGGACACCTCGACTCAGAACATACAAGATGACTGTTCTGAACTTAAGGGGTTTGAAGTGAGGGGACTAAACATACATTCTGTTTTGTTATAGACTTTTTTTTTAAAAATCATGTCACCACTTCACTAATCAGAACAGAAAGGGTAAATGAAATAAAACATACTTTTCTGACTACACTAGCTCCCTCTGCAGCTATTCTGTGGTCCAGCTAAATAATTTATATAGATGCATGTGATTGGATAAGCTGAAACAGGGGATCTGTTACAGAAGCCACAGTACATCACTTTTAAAAACTAGACTCTTTTTGTCATACGTTGACTGGCTCTGTACAGAATTTTTTCAAGTACTCAGTTTAGTCTGGTGAAAGACTGGTCTGAATCTGGACCGGCAGTTGACCACCACTGGTACAGAGTATTAAATATTAGGTATTTAAATATTAGGCTTCATCTTTATGAACACAGTAATAGATAATAAATCTCTCTGTATGACACACTGATTTAAATGCAGAACTGTGATTCCATATGATCATATGACTAAGATGCTCAAAACTAACCTGAGGGAGAACTCAGACAGAGACACAGAAGGAGACTGGTGGGATCAAAGAGAGGAGATGTGGTGGAAGTGGAAGCTCTAGGTGTGAAACAAAGTGGAGAAGATTAGATACTTAACTGACAGTGTGCGCATGTGTGTGTATTTGGACAGCTGAATCCAGGCTGTTCAGAGGCTATCACACACTCCATTAGACTTCCCTTTCTCTCCCTCTCCCTCACACAAACACACTTCAGCACAGAACTCCATGCTGAACTGCTCTGTACACATAAACAGCTCTTTGCTAATGCCAAAGAGGTACAATACCTCATCAGATAGAAAGAAAGGAGCATATATACAGAGCATGCAGGAAAGATTAAAACACTGCCAACTAGCCTGCAACAAGGAAGCAAGAAAGAAAGGGATGCAGAAAAATGGGAGGAAAACATCTAAAGCCTTGACAATGACTAATTAAGAATAAGATGAAATAGGAAAAAAATGACAAAGGAGAAGATAAAGAGTGAGAGAAGGACAATGGACTGAGAAAGAGACAGTAAAAAAAGAGAGGGAGACAAAAGGGTAGCAGAGAAACAAGGAAATACACAGAGAAAAACAGAAAGAAAAGCAGTGAAAGACAAAAACAAAGAAAGAGGCAACGATTGAGAAGCAAAATGCCAAAAACACTTTCCCATAATTCTTTTTTTCCAACATATTAGCAAAGTATTATTTTAGGACTTAATACTTGGACATGCATGGAGGAATGGATGGAAAGAGAGATGGTGGAATGGATGGTGAGAGATGAAGGGAAAGATGTATGGAGGAATGAATGGTGACAGAGAAATGGAGGAATGGGATGAGTGCTGGTGCATTAAGTAAACTGGCCATGAGCTTGAAAAAAAGGATCAGACATATGAGATGAGCTTCCACACTGAACTGAATGCAGAGAATTAGTGCACAGAGCTCCGTTATTTGTTAGCTACATTAGCATTGTAGCTCCAGTGTAAAACAATGTCTTGACTATGTCTATCACTGTTTGGAGTAAGGGGAACATGATGTAGATTAGATTCTTTATCTAATTCTTGCTTTGAGTACGAAATGGTGGGAGGACCGCTGTTTCTTTGACTGATTAGCTGTTTGGTTAACCAGTGTATACAAGCTAAGATCTAATTAGCAGCTCAATTTCCTCATTTCTTCTAAAATAAAGACAATATAAAAGTTCTTACAATTCTTGACCACAAAGTGGCACAGTCACGAAACTTCTTGGATACATTCGGGTTCTGAAGATACTCCAGTTTTGTCATATGTAGATGCATTACTGATATACGCCCTCACATCCTGTTTTTTTTTTTTTTTTTTTTGCATTTGCATTTGCTAAGCACAATACAGAAGAATGTTTTTGAAAGTCAATAATCCTTTGATAACTTTTGTTCAGACAGGTCTCAAGAAGTTGTGAGCCAAATTTGATGAAGATTGGACAAAGTTTGGAGGAGGAGTAACAAAAATGGCAGTTAGATGAAAGTATTTTTAGCATGTTATTGTTATTGCTACTTTTGACCAGTAGGTGATGCTGGCACGAAATTTGTTGCATAGCCTCAAGTCACGGTCCTGAAGATGCCTACCAAGTTTTGTGTCATTGCACAAAGTCATTGCTGAGATACAGCATCACTTCCTGTTTGGCGGCTTTGCTCACAGATTCGTTGGCCCATTACGGGCAAACCTTCTAGAATATTCAAATTTTTTTTAATAACATTTATGAGGCTTACTCTAAAGATGTTTGCCAAATTTGATGATGATTGGACAAAATTTGTAGGAGGAATAGCGAAAAAACTGTTTTTGATAAAATCCAAGATGGCGGAAAATCTAATCGGCGGAAGTCGACGTCATATGTTATGTTGAACTCATCTCGACTCAGGGAATCTAATCATTCCTTTTAAATTTTGGACACATGGTACAAGAGTTATGACCATAAACATACTTCCAAATTAGGCCAAAATTTGACCTAATGGCGGCAATGGTTCTTTCCCCTATCAGTGTGCCACATTTCAACTTTTTACCAGATGGTTCTATGGGCTGCCATAGACACCCTACCCAGAAGAAGAACAATAGGGTGCCTATGCACCTTTTTGTCTGTCTCTTTTTTTTCCTCTGGATATGACAATTGTATCACTCTCTCACATACACACTCATCTGCTGACAGAGGTCAGATGTACAGGAGCTGTAGCTCCTGTTAGAGTGTGTGTGTGTTCCAGATGTGCGAGGAGTGAGTAAAAGGTCAAGAGTAGTGAGCTTTGGGTAATTGCATTCTGGCCGCACAGAGACTAAACAGCCTCGGTAGGGAATGTCGATGTTTTGGAGATGAGCTGTGTGTTCAGCTGCAGCCCACACGCACATACACACACACACACACATTCCCTCACTCTGGGTTCCACTCCGTTTGTTGTCATTCTCCAGTATCGAGGGCGATACCACACACACTCTCAAGAACTGATAGGGCTGTGTCTTTTCTCACACACTCACACACACACACACACACACACAGAAATAAACCCTAAAATACATTAGAATAAGAGCCAACAGAGTGTCTGTCAGATGTAGATATTGGTGCATGTTTGTTCACATGAGTATCGAAAACTCATGAGCAGAGAGAGCTTCTTGTGCATCTGTACTTCTCACCTGCCAATGAAAGATATATAAAACATCCCACCTGTGCATGAAAGATATTTGTTTGTGCATGCACTCATGTTGACATACCAGAACCCCCTTTTCAGTGACATTGCTAATGAAATGATCAATGAAAATGTTACTTATAAAAGTAACTATGGTTCTATGATCCCCTCGATAACCTGTATGTTCCTCGTGTGCATATGCCAAGACCTTTACTACAAAGTCATATTATGAGTCATGCACTACTGACTCTAAGTGCACAAACATAAAATCACTACAGATCCTGGAACCTGTCAACAGTGGTTTTGAAACAGTTTGTAACTGGTGTTCTATTTCACCCCTCCTAAATGCCAGGAGCAGGGTGCTTAACACCTGGATCACCTTATGCCACAAGGCCGTAAGGAACCAAGTCACCTATGGCTGCTTGGAAATGGTGTTTGGAGATCACAATGTTAGGCGGTGGGGGTGATGTTGATTTTACAGAACCTGCAGCACAGCATAGAGCATCACACCTTTCAGTAGTGCCCATGAGGATGAAACTTGCCAAGTATAATGGGGTTCAACATCCAGCCTTTGCTATAAGGCAGTAGTACTTTAAGGCACGTACTGGACACAATGGAACATTGTGCTGGTTGATCATTGTAGAACATTGTGAGGTTAATCGCCTGGTTCACAAATTTGGGTGACATGACCTTAGGAAGGAAACTAGGGTTCAGCCATATGGTTACTCCAGAATCATCTGCTCACCTACACATGCAAGGCAAGCTTATCTCCAACTCTCCTAACCTTCTTGCTGAGTTGATCGCCAGAAGTAAGGAAGTTTTCGATGCAATGAAATACATTTCAGATCAACCTCCTGAATGGGCTTGTAGAAAAGGGACCTAAGGGACTCGAGGGGAAAGGTGTCATGCCAGGCTCCTAGGGGATAGTGGTAATTGTAGCAGTCTAGCTCCCTTCAAAACTGCTGATATGAGCTTATGAGCTCCCAACGAGGTGCCATCCATTGTCATGATGGGCTAAAATGGCAATCACATACATCTTTAGAGTAGAAGGGGACTTGCCAGAAGGTCAGTAGTTCCTGCAAGAGGGTTAATACTTGAGGCACTGGACAGTGCACCGGGTCCAGTAGGTGGGGCGTACACAGAGACCTTCCTCATAATGTAGTCATGGTAGCCGGTAATGAAAAGTCCACTTTGAGCATTGTTTAGGTACTGAAAGGCATAGCTGACAGTAAATGCGAACAATCGATATTAATAGCATATTCTGGATTAAGGTAACCAGTAAATATCTAGCTACATTTTTCATACTTGGCTAGCTAGCTAGTTCATTTAAGTCACAGTTGCTAATAAACACAATACCAATAAATTAGTTAGCTAGTGTTGACAACAATCAGGGCTTGTGCAGGGCATGATAAAAAATTTTTTAATTTTATTGTATTTTTAAATTTACACTATGTGGCCAAAAGTATATAGACTCCTGACCATCACACCGATATGTGCTTTTGAACATATCAGTGTGATATGTTCAAAAGTTGTTCCCCACTTTGCTGCTATAATAGCCTCCACTATTCTGGGAAGGCTTTCCACTGCTGCAGATTGTGCCAGTTCAGCCACAAGAGCATTACTGAGGTTGGTGATGTCAGGCAAGAACGCCTGGCATGCAGCTGGAGTTCCAATTCATCCCAAAGATGTTCAGTAGGGTTGTGGTCAGGACTATAAGCAGGTCATTTAAGTTCTTCCATACCAACCTTGGCAAACCATGTCTTTATGGACCTCGCTTTGTGCACAGGGGCACTGTCATGCTAGAACATGTTTGGGCCCCTTAAATACAATGAAAGAAAATCCTAATTCTGCAGCATACAAAGACATTCTAGACAATTGTGTGCTTCAAACCTCGAGGCATCAGTTTGGGGAAGGCCCACATACGGGTGTGATAACGAGGTGGTATGTGGTGTCCACACACTTTTGGCCATATAGTGTATATATAAATTAGTTCACTTATCTGGAGGAGAAAAGGCTGCGTAGTCAGGGTCTGTAGCAGGAGTAGGTCCCACACACTGCTAGCATTTCTGAGTTCATCCCACACACACTGCTGCCTTTTCTTAGTTCATCAAAAACATTTTGCCAGAGAACAGTTGTTTAATCTGTCCATTCACTCCATTCCATTCATTTTGAGGGTACAGTCTCAAAATTTTAGGTGTCTGTGGCCAGTTGTTTTGGAGTAGTCAGATTCTTTGAAATGCTAGCTACAGTGCATGCTGCCACTTAAAATCCTCACCCTCATCCTGGTAAGTATGGAGGTTTGCATGATTTATCTGTGCATTTATATGCATTAGTTATTGTAAGCTGTACTTGCTGCCATAGTTCACAATCTCACATAAATTCTGAAACGCTACTACATACACTTTCATATTTTCTGCCAGGAAAGCACTGCTAGAGGTTAGTGGTTTTGATTTTCAGTGTCTATGGTGGAACAGAATTGAATAAATTGAATGCCTTATTTTGTATCCATCAAAATGATGGATGGCCTTCAGAATTTTCCGTCAATGTTTTTAAAATTTGCTGAATGACTGGCAATTCACTGTTAGAACAACCCCTTGGCTCAAAATGTTTTTTTGAACTGCTACATTGCAGCCATCAAACTGTTCTGTCATCTGTGACAGTCAGCTTACTCATTGAGGAAGTTGTCAGGGCGTTCCCCTTAATAGTGCAAGTAACAGCAGGAATCTGGTTTTCCCTGGCCACCTCGGGGTTACAAACAGAACTCAGTTCAACTACTGAATCTGTGCAATATGGGCAGGATCACCAAAAGAGCTGGAAATGCATACAGAAGGCCATGAGACCAGTCCTGGGCTCACGTGTCCTGACTAAGTGGATCACACTCTACAGGGAGTGGACTCTGCTTCAGCAAAGAAGTCCATCTGTGCTTAGCGAAACTTTTCCCAGATCTGTTGCACTTTTGATTGTTTATCCCAATGTTTCAAGGCCGTTGCACAGGTCTTCAACTCCAAAAGCAGCTATTTTTTTCCACACTCTCAGAGAAAGTCTTGAGATAGGATTTTTTTTCTCTGTGTGTCGGTCAACTTCAAGCCCAAGAGTTTGCAATTTGCAGCCTGGCCAGGCTGAATGTGTGCGGCCTCAGAATTGGGGTCAGGCCTGGTGGTCACTGTCAATGAGTTTGCATAGTCCAAGCCTAGGGTTGCATCCAGGTGGTTGATACAGAGACATTGGGAACACAGTTGATGGTCATCCTCAGGCCCTAGAAGATTCAGGCACTGGCTGTACTAACAACCAATTACCGGTCAGGCTAGTGTAACGTGGTACGCTGACCACAAGTCTGCAGGCCAAAGGCAGATTAGGAGTGGAGGAAGTACTTTCTGGCCTATTAACTCTGTTAGCTTTGGGTATGTGAGGGGAAAAAAGGAGTAAGGCACCACTCAAATTCTCTTAGAACCAGTACAACCTAATTGTCAGCGTGTAGATGTTAGTCAGCAAGCCTAATGTGTTATTACTCCATCATTAAAGGCAGGAAAAAAAGCAACATGAAGAAAAGAAAAGAGGGGAAAGAGGTGAGAGAAGAGTGACAAAAGTGTAACAGAAAAGAGAATGGGGCATATGGGATCTGTCATTGAATGATTTAGAGAGGGAAAGAAAGAAAGAAAGAAAGAAAGAAAGAAAGAAAGAAAGAAAGAAAGAAAGAAAGAAAGAGGGATCAGAACAACAGAAGAAGTGGGAGTGTTTGCGGATCAGTGGTGTATGTGTGTGTGAGAAAGAGAGATGGAAGGATTTGAAAAGCAGTGAAGTGTAGAGGAGTGAAGGATGGGGCAACATCTTTGTCGTCCGTGTAGACCACACATGCTCCAGATGTATTTTCATATGGACATGTAAGGAGTAGAAATATTGAAAGCCTTATTGAGTAATGAGCGCGCACACACACACACACACACACACACACACACACACACACACACACACACACACACACACACACACACACACACAAACCTGTCTCAGCATTGTCAAGCTTTACATTCATTCATCTTTTGCTTTAATAACTTTTCATCATAAATCTTTTCATGCTAATTGGCTAAAATCAAATTCCAGTTCACAATATCATCAGGATAGATGCATTCTTACATCTCTACTACATATTTTATTACATTCAATTGTTTATGAAAGAACACAGTTTTTTCTCTTTTGTATAGAAATCTAAATAAATATTTATCATTTTAGCACGTTTTTCTCCCTATGCAATATGTACACCAGTATGGAGAAGATGCCATGCCAGATAGAAAAGCAATCACACTGGGGTGGTAGGGTTGTCAAAAGTACCGGTACTTCAGTACCAAGTCGGTACTAAAAAAAATAAATAAATAAATAAAAAAAGAAGTTGAGAGTACCAGATTTTCACAAGTACCGGTAGTACTGAGTAGTGGGTCAACTCAGTCTGACAGGTAGTCAGTCGGGAACTTTTCATAGGTGCACTGTACAACAAGACGACATTGCGACCAGCGGTGCTGCTGGTGCGGTGGCTCCAAATCCACAAAAGCTTGTGGACAAGAAAGGTGCCACGTATGGAAATACTTTGGATTTGGGGCAGATCACAAAGGAAACATAATCGATAACCAAAAACCGATTTGCAAGCGGTGTAATCGAAGTTTTGTGACGAAAGGAGGAAACATTAACATTAACCTATTAAAGCACCTTAAAGACCTACACCCAGATTTATTCAAGCAGGCGAGTTTCAAATTATGGTAGCGGTTGCATTTTGGATGTTGTAGCATAGTTTAATTCAAGTGTAGGATTGCAAATAACATCCTCATTTTTACCTACCTAATAGTTAGCATACGCGCGTGTAACACTAATACGGTCATGTGTCCTTATTAACTATTTAATTCTTTTAAAAAACATCCCAAGCCCACCGGTGGACTGCCGCGTTGAGTGTAAAACTATGTACACAGCTGCTGTGTGTGTGTACAGTGGGGGGAAAAAAGTATTTGATCCCCTGCTGATTTTGTACGTTTGCACACTGACAAAGAAATGATCAGTCTATGATTTTAATGGTAGGTGTATTTTAACAGTGAGAGACAGAATAACAACAAAAAAAATCCAGGAAAACGCATTTCAAAAAAGTTATAAATTGATTTGCATTTTAATGAGTGAAATAAGTATTTGACCCCTTCGACTTAGTACTTGGTGGCAAAACCCTTGTTGGCAATCACAGAGGTCAGACGTTTCTTATAGTTGGCCACCAGGTTTGCACACATCTCAGGAGGGATTTTGTCCCACTCTTCTTTGCAGATCCTCTCCAAGTCATTAAGGTCTCGAGGCTGACATTTGGCAACTCGAACCTTCAGCTCCCTCCACAGATTTTCTATGGGATTAAGGTCTGGAGACTGGCTAGGCCACTCCAGGACCTTAATGTGCTTCTTTTTGAGCCACTCCTTTGTTGCCTTGGCTGTGTGTTTTGGGTCATTGTCATGCTGGAATACCCATCCACGACCCATTTTCAATGCCCTGGCTGAGGGAAGGAGGTTCTCACCCAAGATTTGACGGTACATGGCCCCGTCCATCGTCCCTTTGATGCGGTGCAGTTGTCCTGTCCCCTTAGCAGAAAAATACCCCCAAAGCATAATGTTCCCACCTCCATGTTTGATGGTGGGGATGGTGTTCTTGGGATCACAGGCAGCATTCCTCCTCCTCCAAACACGGCGAGTTGAGTTGATGCCAAAGAGCTCGATTTTGGTCTCATCTGACCACAAAACTTCATCCAGTTCTCCTCTGAATCATTCAGGCAAACTTCAGACGGGCCTGTACATGTGCTTTCTTGACCAGGGGGACCTTGCGGGCACTGCAAGATTTCAGTCCTTCACGGCGTAGTGTGTTACCAATTGTTTTCTTGGTGACTATGGTCCCAGCTGCCTTGAGATCATTAACAAGATCCTCCCGTGTAGTTCTGGGCTGATTCCTCACCGTTCTTCTTAGAGTCGCCCTTTCGGTGCGACTCGCAAAAAGCTAGTGAGTAGCGTGTTTCCGCATTCCGCTCTCCGCGCTGCTGCTGGGGACAGCCAGCAGCGCATTTCCTCATCCCATTCACAAACTCAGCGTTACTCGGGAAAACAGCCAGTAGCGCATTTCCGCATTCCTTAGCGCTACCATTAAGACTAGCGAGTAGCGCACTTCTGGTTTTGTTCATGGACTCTGGTTTTGTTTACTCCACCATGTGTTCTTTGTTTTGGTTTGCGTCATGTCTCCGCCTCTGTATGTTTATTGGTTCTCTGTTTTCGGTTCAAGTCATGTCTCCGCCCCTGTTTGTTCATTGGTTTATTGTTTATTGCTTCATTATGAGTTTCAGGTGTGTCTTGTTTTCTTTCATGTATTTAAAGCCCTTCTTTTGGCCGCTTTGACACGGAGTATTAGAGTAGATAGACTTAGCAGACTTAACAGACTTAACTGCATGGTGAATGCATGTTCTGTTCGTTTGCACTCTCCTCACGTTTCCAAGACCATAGACCATGGACAATGGACCATGGACCATAGACCCTAGCCTCGTTCTTTTGTGGATTACTACCTTGCCTTTGTTGGGTTATAGCCTCGTTCGAGTTTGTGGATTATTGTTTGTGTTGTGACTCTGCCTTTGTGTTCCTTTTCTCCCTGTCCATATATTTTTGGTTCTCTTCCTAATAAACTGACTTTTCCCTTGCACTTGCATCCAGCCGTCCCCTTGTGTGCCGTAACAGTTCTCATGATCATTGAAACTCCACGAGGTGAGATCTTGCATGGAGCCCCAGACCGAGGGAGACTGACAGTTTCTTCCATTTGCGAATAATCGCACCAACTGTTGTCACCTTCTCACCAAGCTGCTTGGCGATGGTCTTGTAGCCCATTCCAGCCTTGTGTAGGTCTACAATCTTGTCCCTGACATCCTTGGACAGCTCTTTGGTCTTGGCCATGGTGGAGAGTTTGGAATCTGATTGACTGATTGCTTCTGTGGACAGGTGTCTTTTATACAGGTAACAAACTGAGATTAGGAGCACTCCCTTTAAGAGAGCGCTCCTAATCTCAGCTCGTTACCTGTGTAAAAGATACCTGTGAGCCAGAAATCTTGCTGATTGATAGTGGATCAAATACGTATTTCCCTCATTAAAATGCAAATCAATTTATAACTTTTTTTGAAATGTGTTTTTCTGGATTTTTGTTGTTATTCTGTCTCTCACTGTTAAAATACACCTACCATTAAAATTATAGACTGATCATTTCTTTGTCAGTGGGCAAACGTACAAAATCAGCAGGGGATCAAATACATTTTTCCCCCCACTGTAGGTACTCCTGCGATATATCTTTGGAAAGCTAAGATTCTTGTGCTTCGATTGATATAAACCAACACTTACAAAACTGAGGCAACTCACTTATGAAGCCTCATAGTAGTCCACTGATCTATAAAATCCCGACAAAAACAGTCTTGTTACACTGGCAAAGGTCCAAAAGATCCAATTAAGAAAAAATATTTAGTCCAAAACACATTATTACATCAATAAATACCCACGGACTATTGCTGAGTCATTTCAAATTATAGGCAGATGTCTTTCAAGTAGATGCCTAATCTTTCACGTTTCTCTGTTATAACTCAGGTTCACTTGTAAACATTGCCGACGTATTGACATGAAAATGACCGCTGAGTGAGTTTCAGCACTTCAATTTAAAAGTCTGTGCGTAAAGACGCCCAACGAGAGGCAAGTGTTTCGTTTCAGAAACCTTTTTACATATTTTGTATTTTTTGCTTCTAATTTATGTAGTTATTTATTTGAAGGGAAAAAAACCTAAGGCCAAAACGTAAAGCCTTTTTCAGATATACTTGAAATGTTACATATACATTTGTTTTTAATTTATTTTAATATTTAAAATGATAAATAAGTGTGTGTTGTTCAATTATGGCATATTTTTGTGTTTTGTATGCTTATAATTGTTCTGTTTATTTATTTTTATACCTTTAATTAATTGTGGGGGAAAAACCTGAAATGCTTTGAAATACTTAAAGTATACAGAATGGCATTGTTTAATATATTTTATATTGATATTTAACTTTATTAATAAAATAGTGTGTTGTTCAATTAGCATGTTATTGTGTTTTGCTTTGGTACCGAAATTGGTACCGAGTACCATGGAATTTTACTGGTATTGGTACCAACTACTGAAATTTTGGTACCGTGACAACCCTACTGGGGGGAAATGTGAAATGCAATACACAGGCGGTAATGGCTATCATTTGTGACGTAAAGACAACGTGTCACACTGAAAACTTTCACTGATTTGCTTTTAAGTCACTTTGTCACTTCATTGAAAAACAACCAAGGTACCGTTTTCAAAGAACCTAAATGCTGACTTTGCATCAGTAAATGTCATTCAATGTGGCGTGTTACTCCTGTTAAATGAGGGCCCTGGTCTTGTAGGTCTGAAAACAACTGCCCAGCAGCACAGCCAAAATGATTGCTCAGTGGTTGGATGGGTATTAAAATTATAACGTCATGTTACACACATATACAGGATGGTCAGAGATTCTGGTTTCCTAATCCGTTTTAAAAGCAGTTTAAAAAAAATAAAATAAAAAAAAAACAATCATTTTTACATTTTCAGATTTTTATAGGAATTACCTGCTTAAAATATTCTACTGTAGATAACTCAGACTGATGAGGAATACACTGAATTGGTATTTTACTCTGCTAATCTTCCATTGCTAATGCACTCTGCCCCCCACCATCTGACATCATGCTAGCGGAAATTAGCCAAAAGAGTAAGGAAGGAGTTAGAGGGTTGGTGAGATGGCCTGCTGGTAAGAGTCATCACAGCTGAACCATGAACAGTAGTGAAGAGAGAGAGCTACCACCCACAGAATAAGAATACCACACACACACACACACACACACACACACACACACACACACACACAGGCCTGGGAGAGCAGTTTTCCAGAGTGAGAACAGATGGAGAAAGCAAAACACTCCACTCTCTTTAGCACCTCTGTGTTTGAGCTCTGAACTCGCGCGACCTCCAGCATGCAGCTAACACTATCCCTGCTCCTGATGCAAACAACACATTTGTTGCGAACGCCGAGTGAATATTACGGCTGTTAAATGTGACAGTACTATTAGTGACAATACTGATGTTAGGGCTACCTACACTGTTATTAATCGCAATTATTTCATTACTGATTATACAAATTATACTATAGATTGTCCCCTTTGCTCTTCTCTTTACCAGGTTTTACTGTGATTTGCTGCCAGAAGAAAATCCTTTCACTTTCAAGCAAACTGTTTTTTTGTTGTGTTTTTTTGTCAGGCAAACTATTCACACTGGCTCTGACTGCTGCGTTCCTTTTACTTTCACTGTTAAAATCTGCAGAGTGGAGACATGCTAAACATAAATGTAGCATATCTGAGGACCTCACACACTCACACACTCCCAGGTCCTATTAACATGGTATTCAAACAAACACAATGTCGAACTCAACTAGTGACTCTGCTCATCCCAGCAGGATAATTTAACCCCAGCTCAATTTACAGACCCACCCACCCACCAACACACACACACACACCCACCCACACACACACATCCACAACTTTAATGGTCTCAGTAGAATGGCCTACACTCAATGAAGAATCTCTCCTCTGACATCATCATGTGTGTGTGTGTGTGTGTGTGTGTGTGTGTGTGTGAGTGAGAGAGAGAGAGAGACTGATGTATTAGGTCTTCCTTCACTAATCAGCTGAAATAACAGAACTGCACTGATGAATAGTCAAGAATTCTAAAGTGGCGTGTGTGTGTGTGTGTGTGTGTGTGTGTGTGTGTGTGAGAGATGGATGCGTGTGCTGATGTACTGAGCTGCAGTCACACAGTGCCGGTCTTGGATCAATGCAAATGCTCACTTTCCTGAAGGAACTAATATTATCCTACCAAAGTGGAATGCTTACAAAACACACTCACACCAACTGTTAGCCACACACACTGTTGCTTAGGAAAAGAAAAAAAGAAAGTCTTTTTGGCTGAACGTGTCCACAACAACAATTTTGGGCATGCTTATGCACATCATATCCTTTATACCACAGTATTGTTGAATTTTTGAATCTGATTGGTCAGCAGTAATGCCAGCTGAAATGTAAATCCATATCAAAAGGATATTTACACAAAACATTAGGGCTGAACGATTTGGGTGAAATATCTATTTTACAATCTTGTTCCTCCATGAAAAGATCCTCAGGGTCCTCAGAGGACATGGAGTTACTACTGGAGCCACTGTTGAAGCAGCCAGAGTTGAACATTAAAAGTAGTTTTATGACCAATCAATTAATGAAAATACTTATCAGGAGAGAGCAACACAAATGGCAGCATTCATTTATCAGTTATTAATATGAGATTTTACATTGCTGACAAATTATTTGTTTGTTTTGAGAGATATTAACTTTGTAATGTTTTATAATTACTGGAATAAGGCTAGGTCAAGAGCTACCAGAAGACCGACTGAAAACCACTCCCTCTCTCAGCCACTCCCACTCTCAGCCAAGACATGCAAACTCGCCATTTACTAATTACTGAAATGTTTTTCTTTTCCCAAATTGTCATGAAGAGGGCGCTAACTAGGGATGGGCAATATTTTATCGTTTGCGTTATACCGGTAGACATTCTCCCCACAATAAGAATTCGTCTTACCGCGATAATAACGACAAAGCCTAGTTGATGACGTATTTCTGTGTGCGACGGTCTGTGACCCATTCACAGCTCACATGCAGAACAAAAACAAGTACGGCGGAAGGTGGACATGAAGCTGAGGAGTTTATCGCTAAACGAGGAGCCTGGTGTTTGCACTGATGTTTGCAGTTATGTCTGGAGTTAGGATGCGGGATGACACTTTACTTCTCCTCCCTGTGTTTTTTGGCAGTCTGAAAAAAGATAGCTCCGAATTCTTGTTGAATCGTTTAGCAAAGTCGATCGCACAACAGCTTTTTCCCATTTTAGATGCGATTTTTTCTGTGTTTTCGTGGAATTCACGCTGTACACTAAATGCTGCCGCTCAGTCTTTTTGCCACTCAGTGGGCGTTACCGCGGCGAGTGACATCACGTGCATACCCTCTATTGATATATTTTAGGAGCCTATCTGATGATGGGTAAGTTTTACTTTTAGATCAATGTTTGTATTTCTGAAGCCTGTTTCACACCGCACGCTGCAGCAGAGCAGAAGCAGTGCGTATTTTTTTCGGCGTGCATGTTAACAGATGAGTGCTTTTACACCGGATGCTGCAGCAGTGCGGCTGTGCAGCGCAGGAGCAGCGCGTGAGCAGCAGTGAAGCGGGAGTTTCGGCGGCGAGTCTATTTTTTGCTGCGCTGCTGGAGCTGCTCGCGCTCTAGTACACGGTTGGAAGACTTAAATGAAGATGAGTTGACACTAAAATTATATATTGCACAGAAAAAGCATATATTTTTAGTCGTATGTTTTACATGAATGAGAATAGTGTTATTTTTGGCTTGGAGGTACAGCAATAAAATTGATAGGTTGCTAAAACAGAAAAATACACCTGTCAAAACTGTTTTCTATTATAATGCTGCTCGATATCAAGTTAAAATCCAAAATGCACTCTCACAGATTCTAGAAGATACGTTGGCATTCTTGGCAAAATAAAAAAATACAGTGTTCAGTTTTCAATCACACGTGAATTGTAAACGTGCCCCTCCTCATGTAAATGTTATATTACATAATGATCAAGTTAATAAAACTCCTCAACAGCCCACTCAAAATAACTGTTGTATATTTTTGGTTTGCTTTTCAAGGAAATTAACTATACAAACTGAGAATCTTTCTGCAAAGTGCACTGCAGTTTCTGCATATGAAACGCTGCTGGTGTGAAAGCACAAGCATCATTCGTGCCTCAAATTGCGCACTGCTTCTGCGCTGCTCCTGCGCGAGGCTCTCAAAATGGCATACAGCGATCACTTGTATCCAAAAACAGTGGTGAATGGTACTATATTTATATCGCCACTGATATTGCTATCGCAATAAATACCAGAAAATATCGTGATATAGTTTTAAGTCCATATCGCCCATCCCTAGCGCTAACACAACAGACTGAATGTAAAGTGGCCAAAAGAAGAAAAGAACTCAGACTGCAGTGTCTCCTTTGCGCTTGCTCTCTATTTTTAAGCCTGTTTTGTATGTAGCAATCAGCCAGATGCTATTGCAAAGCTTTGTTAATAAGTCAGTCCGTACAGGATTTCGCCAATCTTTTTGTTATTGTTGTGGCCAAAAATGCTTGATTTTGCAGCATTTTTTCCCAAAATTTGCGAGGCAATAAAGGGGTTTTTTTGTGCTTTCTTTGCAGAAAAGTACTTGAATTGGTGAAATTGCAATTGCACGAAATTGTTTTCCACAGTCTTTCGCAGTGATGTTTGTTGGTAAATGAGACCTTTTAGCTGTAATCATGTGCATTGTGATGACATCACATGAGATATCTTGGCTCAAATCTGTGGAAAATCAGCTGTAATTTTGAAAACTTGATTTTGCGTTCATTTCTGCGATTTCAAAACCCTGTAGGGACTGATAAGTTTTTTAAAAAGTGCACAGCATATTAGAAAAGGTTCTGAACTGATTTCTAAGCAGCTCATTTGTGCAAGTAAAAAACATTCAAATTAAATAAACTGGAACTGAATAGGGACTTTTCGCAATGCATACGGATGTGAACTGACCTTTAATATTAAAGAAGCCTTTGTTCGACATGTCTTTAGCTAAGTACTTCTACCATTTGTTGTCTCACAGCATTTTTGCGAGTGTCAGAAATTTTTGATGAACATGTGAAAACTTTCAAAATAAATAACTATTTACGTTATGGAATACATTTTCAAATGTGCCTATTTGCACAATTGGCATTGCTTGCTGGAACATTTAATTTTCCTTGGCTTGGAAAAGAAACTTTTCCAACACCTGTCTGTAGGGGTGCTTCAGGGGCAGGTCCATTGATTCTGACATTCTGACATTTTTCAAATAAATAAAAAAAACTCTAATTTGTAAAATACTAAACGTGTTATCGATACTTAGTTGGACGATGGACGCTACAATTATAAACAAAGTGTCTGCTCCATGACTGTCTGCAGCAGCAGTCACAGCAGAGTTTAGCAATCAGAATGATCAGAGCTGTACAACCCTGCCATGAGTACAAAGACGTGACTAGGACGAAGGGGGGGACATCTCTCTTCGTTTGATAACGTTAAAAGTAAAGTAAGGCTTGTTGTCAGCTTCCAGATTAATTTTTAAAAAGATGAGAGACCGAGCTGACAGCACGGAGCGAGAGAGAGAGCGAGAACAGCGGTGGTCGAGCGAGCTAGACAGCGAATGAAGAGAGCAAGCGGTGGTAGCGAGAAAGCTGGTGAACGGGAGAAATAAAACATTATTTTCTGATTGTTAACCCTGTGGGAAGGTGCTGCAATGCCAGATTTGGTGTGAATATGACCCACAGCTGCCTAGCCTTACATTGGCGCCTTACATCAGCTGGTTTGTGTTCATTATGAACTGACAATTGCGCGTCTTGATTGAAAAGAAAAATTGGAATTCGGATTTTATCTACCTGGGCGGATCTGTAATCTACCTGGGCGGTTCTTTAATCTACCTGGGCGGATCTGTAATCTACCTGGGCGGATCTGTAATCTACCTGGGCGGCCCAAGTAGAACCTATGTATGGGAAGCACTGCTTATGTGTCTTTTCTCTTGGCGAAGTATTGCTCAGTGTGTACAGTGCTGTGAAAAAGTACTTCTTCCGTTTTTGTGTATATTTCATACTAAATAGTTTTAGATCTTCAAACGAAATACAACATAAAGCAAAGGCAACCTTAGTAAACACACAACACAGCATATCACCCATGTGAAAAACTAATTGCCCCCTTAAATTTAAAATCTGGTTGTGCCACCTTTAGCAGCAATAACTGCAACCAAACGCTTCTGATAACTGGAGATCAGTCTTTCACAGCACTGTGGTGGAATTTTGGCCCACTCTTCTTTGCAGAACTGCTTTAGTTCAGCCACACTGGAGGGTTTTATGAGGGGGAAAAAAAGTCTTCAATAATGTTATGATAAATTTTAATGAATGTATATTTAATAACAAATAAGTAGACTTCTTACCATGGTCTGTTTTATCTAATTAATGTAAATGATAGAACGGAGATGCTCACTTCTTTTGCATCTTATACACTATTCACATAAAACTAGATTGTGTTAATTGAACAAACGTATGTTCAATTAAAGATGTTAGGCACAGTAATTAATAATAACAGACAGGCTGTATCTTTTCCGCCAAGCATGTGCTGGTTTCTGTACAAACCCTGTACGCATGAGCACACCAGTTGGGGGACACAAACACAATGATCACGCTTTATTAATATGTGGCATTGCAATTACCTTGTTCCCTCAACTTAAGGATCTCGTTCCTATACGTTACTAAGTTGTGGCCAGGCATCAGGATCTATTTCCCATGCATTACTCAGTCATGGCCACACATTAATTTTTTAAGAAGGGATGTCACCAACTGGGCTCCGTAGTTGTGGCTCAACCATGGGAGCAATAATATTTCCTAATTTTGTGCTGCCGTCTCATTTGTACTGGAGCCTCACGTCCACCAGCATCTTATTTGTTTTGTATTATTTAATTGCATTTCTATCCGTGCCTCCATTTCTCCTAGGATCAAATTTTTGCTGTTAATTTCTACCAGTTTGTCATTCCCACCCCTGTGCTGTGTTATTTCTTCTTCTCCCGATGTTTCTTTATGAATAATTATATACAACTGTGTGTGTTTATGGTGATTCCTGACACAGTGAATACCAATATCATTAATATGACAAATGTTAATTAAAGTTCAGAGTGATCAAGGTGAGTAAGAGTATAGTGATTATGGTCAACCGTAATTATTTAGATTAGAAACTTTGTATTTAAAACAGAATAATTTCTCATTATCACCATTAGGGGGTGACACAGGCTGTGAATTAACACTGTGTCCTATGTGTAACACAAACACTCTCTCTTGCTCTCTCTCACACACACACACAGACACACATACACACACACACACACGTTTCCCCATACTGCCCACATATACGGCTTACTGTGAGAGACAAAATGCATAACTGATAAATGTTAAAAAAAAGTCCTAGATCACATGTCCATCCATACATCCATTTTCTGCAGTGCTCATCCTACACAGGCTCACAGGGAGCCTATGTCACATGTCTTCAATGAAAAGACTGTAGACAGATATGTCACCTAGAACAGGGGTTCCCAAACTTTTTGGGAATGACCCCAAATGGCCATTATGAATTTTCTGTGACCCCAAGCGTTGACCATCTTACATTCTTTTAAATTTCAAATTTATAATTTTGGACTACTGTAACATTTAAACATTTTATCTTTTCAGTAACATGTGTGTTATAAGTGACTAAAAACCAAAGACAATATTCCTCACACTGGCATAACAGTCAAGTGGGGAGGGTTAGCATTTCCTGACACGGCCTTTCAAAAAGTCAGGAGGGGAGTTTGAAAGGGTGCATGCCTCTCAGCTTTGAACGGCACACAAGGAACAGCGGCAATGTGAGCAGCACTTGCTCCTGTATCGTAATCTGGCTGATACCAATTTACGAGAATGGTCGAGAGTGTCGTTATGTTGTTCGCCTTGTTAGCATTGCTAAATTTGAGTTATCTCACGTTACATACGTTTCAAGGTGGTTTTCATTTCTAGGTCATTCAAACAGTTCAAAGCTTAATACAGATTTTGTTTACATACCTGTCCAGGAGCAACATGGCTAATTCTGTGTCCAGCTTCGTCCCCTTCGTCAGTGATAAATTCCTCCATCTTGGAAAAGCGCTGCATTTCTTGTTGTAAGGTTCTTTCCGAAGCACATCATGTTTTGTTGCGAACACAAGAATTATCTGGATGCGCTGGGAGATTACAGGTTTCCACCATATTTCTACTCTCTGAACAGACTGAGATGCAGCAGAGTGAATGGGGGTTGGGGAGTATCTGACAGGAGGTCCATCCAAACATACACACAAGCACTCCGGACCGGAAAACAGTTTTTCAAACAGGTTTTCTCAGTGGCATAATACACTTGTGCTGAGGCTATGGCATATAGAGTTTTTTTTGTTTTTGTTTTTAATGTTCGACATCCATATTTTATTATTTGTAAAAGTAAAAAAAAAACAAAAACGACTGCACCTTTAAAACAATACACATATTAGTAAAATATAAAGTACTACAAAATGTTTAATTTCATAACTTTTTTTTTAGTATTCTTTCATCCAGTACAAATATATAACTAGCTAGCTAATCAGTCTTTCAAAACCAAAACACTGCTAGCTCCAAATATAGCTGGCTAAGACAGCTAGCTTTACTATCAATGAGTAATATATATATATTTTTAATTGACGTGATAAACTAAACCAAACTGAATGAACAATAGTATTTATATAGTATTTTCAAATAAAAATAGTAAATAGTAAATAAAAAATAGTATTTTTCAAATCGTCATGTTAGTGAAAACAGGACAGAAAACCTAATTTAGCACGACAAGCTAACACAGTCGGTTAGCTCAGCTGTGGCAGGCTAGTTTCCGCTTAGCATAACTAGCTTCTATAATAATTTGTCCATAAACACATTAAACACATTAAACACATTAAACGCGATGATAATAGTTTGGTGCTTACATGAAAATGTTTCACGAGGATAAAGTGAAATAAAAAAAGACACTTAATAAACCGAAATAACTAAATGTACGATCCCGTCTTGTTCCATAAACTTGGAGAGCTAGTTTTGTTAGCATCGCGCCTAATCGGCTTCAATGGCATATATGTTAACAACCGAACAAACGGAGAATAGTCATACTTAAAAATCAGTACCCGATATAGAAGTAATACAGTGAAATTATATAATTTTATAATATACAGGAAAACATTAGGGACATTACTCACCTCTGAAGAAAGAGAACCTGAGCAGAATTAATGAGCAGCCGTTATGTCGTCACAGGAAGCCTGGGGTTTATGACACACTGGAGCGTAACAGAAGCGTTCTGGCGGGAAAATACCGAATTTCACCTCAGCTCTACAGTGATGACGTCAGCTTCATATATATATATATATATATATATATATATATATATATATATATATATATATATATATATATATATATATATATATGTTGAAATGCTGTAGAGCAAAGATGCCTTCAAAATAATTAAATTAAGTGTTAAAAAAGTCAATATTTGGTGTGACAAAAAAATTAAAAATTAAACATATACAGTGCCCTCCACTAATATTGGCGCCCTTGGCAAATATGACCAAAGAAGGTTGTGAAAAATGGTCTTTATTGTTTAATCTTTTGATCTTTTGTTTAAAAAAATCACAAAAATTCTCTGCTCTCATGGATCAAACAATTGCAAACAATTGTGTTACACAACACAGGTTTATTAAAAAATATATCTTTGTTAAATATGTGTGCAACAATTATTGGCACCCTTATGAATTCATATGAGAAAAATATATTTGAACTTGATTCCCTACATCACCACAAGTTGTTTGGAAGGGTTTCAAGAAAAAAGCCTCTACTCTCACCCAAAAACAAACTCAAGCGTCTTCAGTTTGCCAGATACTACTGGAACTTCAGATGGGTTGGGTTCTATGGTCAGATGAAACCAGAATAGAGCTTTTTGGCAATAAACACCAGAGGTGGTTTTGGGACACACAGAGAGGTAGCCATATGGAAAAGTACCTCATGCCCACGGTTAAATATGGTGGAGGCTCTTTAATGTTTTGGGGCTGTTTTTGTTCCAGCAGGACAATGATCCAAAATATACATCAAAATCAACACAAAAATGGTTTACTGACCACTAAATCTACCCATAAAAAAACCTGTGGGGTGAACTGAAGAGGAGAGTCCACCAGTGTGGATCTCCAAATTTGAAAGCTCTGGAGAGATTCTGTATGGAGGAATGGTCTCAGATCCCTTGCCATGTATCGTTTCTGATTGACTGCCATTCCTTGTGCCATATTATGAAACTGTTTTTCGAAAGGGCAGCAGTCTGTAAAACACATTACACCATTACAGCTGTAGCACAATTGGTAGATTGCGTATGCTTTTCTGCATACTTACATTTGTCTTGTCTTGAGGCAATCTGAGCCACTCGACCACTGACAACCTGTAAAAATGAAGCAGGCACAAATAGCTACTTTCTATAACTGAAAAAGAGGTCTTACATCAGTGAGCAGTGGCAGATTGTCATTTCTTCTCACAGTGTACAATTCTCAAAAATATACAGCAAATATTTAAATGTTTTTTGTTACCAATATAAAATAGTGCAATATGGATATGATAGTGCAAGAATACAGGATTCCGCTAATGTGAGTTCTTATTACCTGATGTTCAGGAGCAATAGAGAACTTGGCTCCTGAGATGCTGCCATCACAGTCTGTGTGCTGTTCTTCATTCACTATTGATGGAATCTTCTCTGCCACAATGAGAAATTTCAGTGGGCATCATATGTTTCCTCACTTATACCATGGCATTGTCCTCAAAAAGCCTACATAATATCTAAAACAAAACTATAAATATAGCGGCATTTCAGTAGAATTGTCAACATAGCAGTGAGGCCTCCTCAAAACTATGCGAAAGCTGCTTTGAAAGAGTCAACACTGAATCATAACAGATTTATGTGAATTGACTTGTTTCTTATCACCAGCCTTTTGAAGCTTGAACATATTTTAGGATACAAGTCCTTGTAAAGGAGAAGCTCTTCAATTCTGTTTATCATATCTGTTCAACTACTAATGTCTGACAACTCAAGAGTGTTGCATGCTCTCACCAACTCCTCAGAATACATATACATCGCATGTACATGTATGTCAAGCAACAGACCATCTCCAGAATGAAAAAAGTAGTCATCTGTACATGCTTAGATTAATTTAAAAAACATTTAATGAATTTTAAAATGTATTTAACATACCACTTCATCTATATCCAAGCCAAACCAAGTAAATACTTGGTTCCTTTGAGACAGACCTTAAAAATTTCATTTAATCTCACATAAACAGTAAATGAAGTAAATGAATAATATGTCAAGGAAATGACATAGGGATTGCTATGAGATGCTATAATATGTTTTTCAAGGATCTCCCATCTAGTCCTCCTATTAACTTGCGTGTACTCTGGGTTGATTGTTATCCAATGTTGGGCACATAAAGAGAGGTGACTGGTATATGATAAACAATTTGTGTCAAAATCAATCAACTGCATTAAAGAAGACTTGACTTGTGTATTAACTGTTAACAGTCAGTGAAATATTTCAAAATAACTGTTTCTTACCTGGCTAATCTAAAGCAATTTTCCTATTTGCATCAACAATCAAAATGGGTGGGTAGTGGCCACATCCAATCTACATGCAAGAATATCTGTAAGTATACCCTCTTAAAGCAGAAAAAAAACAACTGTAAAATGCTCTCCATGTAACATTGTGAGGAAAGTTGAGATTGGCATGGTCCTCCAAGGTTTGCAAAAAAAAACAACAAAAAAAAAACACCAGTTGCATTATGATTCTATTGAGAAAATGTGAATATACAGTATATGCTGAATATGTCAAAGACTATTGTCATGTAGAAATGCAACAGTTTGCATTAAAGTTAAAATCATTGTGTTTTTGATGTCATGTAAATAATAGTTTTAATCCTGATGTGAAGAGACAGCACAGCTGGAAACACACCATTACAATTAATGAATGAATGAAAGATGAAGATTAAAAGAAAATAGTTTAAAAGCAAAAAAAAAGTATATAAACAAATAATGGGGGGGGGGGGGGGCGATGATGATGAAGAAATATGAAATTACAAGACAAAATTCTAGCATTTTCCTTCTGTCACACACCCAAGTCAATTCAGGATGATTAGCCAATTAGTTGTGGCTCAGGTGTGTTGTGATCACTGAACACCACACAATAAAATGTGTAGGACAGTTGGAAGGACCAGTGTTGGCAAACTGTGGTATTGGTTTACTGTGTTTTTCTCCTAAACTATTGTAGCAAATGTTAGCTTCTCCCACCCCAAAATGTAACATTTTTTCTATTACATTACTTGCCAGAAGAAACAACAAACACAATCAGAATTTGACTTTTTGTTTGGCTTTATTTCAGATATGGTAACTGTAATATGTTTGCATTTTTCTTTCTTTTCTTTTTTTTTTTTTTTAAATTCTATTACATTACTTGACAAAGAAAATAAACTGAGCATTATGTAAAGTACTTATGTTTTCAAAGAATTTCAGAAGAATCAATAAATTAATCAGCATTTGACATTTTTCCAAGTAATTGAAATAAGACATTTATTCACAAATCCTCAGCTAGATCCAAAGCTAGATATGGGGCCTTAGTCAACAATTTTTCAAAGCAGAAATTGAAAAGCTAAAACAATAATCATGAAATCTATAAAAGGAGCAAATTGAGCTTGATTTGACAACAAGACAAATTAAAGATCAAATATACACACACACACACACACACACACACACACACACACATACACACACACACACACACCAACACATATATATATATAAATATATATATATATATATATATATATATATATATATATATATATATATATATATATATATATATATATATAAGGAACTGAGGTGTGTAAATATTTTCTAATTATTCTAAAATTATTCTATTTTCTAAAATTATTCTTCTAATTATTCTATTTTCTAAATAATTATATTAATTATTCAGAAAATAATTAATATAATTATTCTAATTTCTAAAATCAATAAATGATGTTGGTGTAATTTTTGTTGCAATCTTATATTTGCCACTCTTGTTTACAGCTGCTTAATATCTCTTACTGGTCAAAGGTGCACATTTTTAATACAGCAATTAGATTGCAAAAATAAGACTTTGATGCATGTACCAGAGGCTGAATAAGATTATTTTCCTATATCTAACCACCAGAGGGAGACAGAGGCTATGAGCTAATGAGACAGACGCTATGGATGGCTTGGACTGAATTGTCTGAATAAAGCCCTATGTTAAGTGGTGCAATTGCACATCCTTTGTGAGGATAAAATTGTGTGCTTAGGTGTCTTAGAACATTGTGCTAGAGAGAAAATAGACAAAAATATACAGTACTGTGCAAAAGTTTTAGGCACCCTATTTTTTTTAGTACAAACTTTATAGATTTTTTATTTTATGACTTCTACATTATCAAGTCAGAACAACAAAACATTTTAGATTCCCAAACATTAGTTTTCTAGCACAAAATTAAATGTTACAGGAAAATGTTTGTATGTCATTAAAGAGAGCAGCGTATTACATAAGAGACATTTTTCAGACGAAAAAACACAATGAAGGCTGCTGGGTTTTGCTGCAAAAATAAGAAGCGAGTGCGAAAGTCAAAGTCTCCAGAAGAACTGTGGCTGGTTCTGCAAGATGCTCAATAAAACCTACCAGCTCATTTCCTTATAAAACTGCACTAATTGCACCGGAGACAACTATTTTTATTTTTATTTTTTGTCACACCAAATATTGACTTTGTTTCATTTACTACTGTTTACTGCTCTTTACTGTATTTTTTTTTAAATTTCATTATTTTGAAGCCATCTTTGCTCTACAGCATTTCTTTTCATGTGCCTAAAACTTTTGCACAGTACTGTATATCACACTTTTACACAGTACAGTCTTATCTCAAGGAATAGCATAAGGTGTGCAGTCGCTAAAGAACTTACGACACAAGTTTGCAAACCTGAGAAATCTCTATATATCCTTTAGGGTGGCCACTGTGTTTGTTAGAAGTTTTACCTTACCTGTACACCTTGCATAGACAGTTTGTATCCTGAGAATAAGACTGTGGGTCTTTGGAATGTACATTTGTCCATCTAATATAAGGGAAATGCAAATGTGCTACTACTCACACAATAAGTAAATTAAATGATCATTAATCTAGGCAAATACCCCCAAGGAAACATGTTTCTTAGGACCCAACAGACAGCTGCATGTAAGACATATGGGATGCTGAGTAAACCATAAGGCATGTCCAAGTATTCCAAATATTCATAGTGAATGGATGTGGTGAAGAATGCTGTTTTACAGTAATAAATATTACCAAATGAAATTGTATGCACTAAAGTAAGGAGCACATAAACCAAAACAAATTTAAATTAAAAAAAAGAAAAAAAAAAGTGAACACCTCAAACGGATAGTTTTGATAGTTTATTGAAACCCGTTTGTAAAGCTACCTGCTGCAGAAACATGCTGCCCCACTAGGTTTTTTCTTACTGTTTATTATTTACTACTATTAATACAAAAAAATATTATCTTTACTTAACTGCATATTTAACACCAGTCAATTGATTTCTGTCTATTCTTTGCTGCAAATAAGGCATTAGCTGAGAGATTGTGATTGGGCAATCAACTGCAAGAGCTTTCAGCAAATCATCAGTTGATCAGTTTCATGATTTGTAACTTGATGATTTGAGATGAAGAACTCCAGAAACAATGTAATTTATATTATTACACCCTTAACCCCAAAGAGCTGGAAAAAGGATTGGATTTTACAAGGTGGAGGATTTTTGTGTTTTTATAAGAATCACTGTTTTATTATTTTTTTATTATAGTATAAAGATCGTTTAGAAGAATTTTGTATTGATATGCGGTACCATTTCCTCTAAGGGCACAAGTAAAGGCAAACCATACCAGGAAAAATGCCTGCAGCATCAGAGGACCACCATTTATTCCTTTAATTTGTCACCCTTTTGCATCTTCAGATTCTAATCACCCTATTCAACCTTGCTATCACAAGAATTGCTATCACTGTTTGACTATTTAAATAGTCCCTACCTCTTAGGGAGACTTGGCAGGGTATTTTAGGGTTTCCCCAAGATGTACTGGTGTACCTCAGGGATCTGTTCAAGGTCTGCTCCTTTTTTATTTTTTTTAAAATATACATTGCCCTGTTTGGTATAGTCATCCAGTCTCATGTCTTCTCATTTCAGTCCTTTGCTGATGTTACTCAGCTCTACCTGGGGTTGAAATGAACAACCAGCTTGTCTTCTCAAACTGCATCTGATCTTGCAGGTGGCTTTGGTTTGTTGGATTAGATGTCAAGAAGAAAATGCCTGATGTAAACCAACTGATTATCCTGTGTAAGTGTTGTCATTCTCATGCCCTGGTTTTGTTGTTGTTGTTGTTGTTTTTTTGTTCTGTTTAATTAGATTCTCAATTCCCAACACCTGCTACCAGAAAAATGTTTACATGACTAAAAAAACTGTCAGTCACTGCTAGCAGAGGCAATGCTATGTTGAGAATTGTCCACCATCCAAGGAATATCTGGTCCTTGGTGTCCAATGGTAGTCCCATTCTATTGATGCTGGGAGTACAGTAAACTGGCAACTCAGTACATATTTAAAATATATACAGTACATCATGTATGGTGGTTTGGGAAAACCCATCAAATGGCCAAAAGTTATTTTGTTCTGCCAGTAACTTTAACTGCTCAACTTTAGGAAATCATAAATATATTTCTCCAAGACAACATTCTTCCTGCAAAGATCATGTTGGTAAAAAGAAAGGTTGTTGGATAGATATGTGTCATAGCAAAATGAAAATAGCCCTAATCAGCTCTGTTTTTAGATACTGGCTGTCAAAATGTCTGACACTGCAATCAGAATAGAATCTTTAAATGTAATTTTCTCCCTTTTCACTTTTTGGGGTAAAATGCTAGAAATTAACATGTTTCATATACATGCAAAAGTTCAGTAAAGACTGCTAATTCTCCCTAAACCCTAAACAAGGTGGGCACTAACCACAGTTAGTATATGCCACTGGTTTATACAAAGGATCCATGTGTGGAGTTTTTTTTTTTTTTTTTGGACTGTGGGACAACCAGCAAATAATAGCCAAAGCACATTCCAAGAATTGAAGTCCACAAAACAGTCGAAATTTCAAATTAGTGCTAGGCAGGCAAACAGGGCACATGGAACAGGGAACTATAAAGACAAAGTAGGCTTAAAGTCAAAACTGAGAAAACAACCAGATACAAATGCTTAGACTGATGCCAAAGCATTTTTAAAGGCCAGCACACCCAAACAACAAGTGAAACTAATTAATAACCATGGTACTACAAGCAGGGTTGGGAGGGTTACTTTAAAAACATATTCCGTTACAGTTACAAATTACTTCATTAAAAATATAATCAGTAATGTAATCCAAGTATCACAATATGACAGTAATGTAATCTGATTATTTTTGGATTACTTCAAGGTCACATATTCAAATAAAGTCAAGACAAAAGCAATATGATCTAAAATACTTTTATTTACAGCTTATTTTAGAGCTTAAAATCATGTTCAGTGTTTGGATTTGTTTTAGTAAAATGAATAAATTTGTTGCTCGTGTGAGTCACGACTGGCATGAGAGCACCAGAAGTACAATCAAGCAGCTGTCTATATTGTGTCAATAGATTAATTTATTTGGTTTTAAATGAAAAAAATTGTAATCCCGATTGTATTCCCATTTTTTACAAAATATACCTGTAATCTGATTAGTTTTTTGATGTAACTGTAACGGATTACAGTTACCAGTTTTTTGTATCCTGATTACATAACACTGTTACATGTATCCTGTTACTCCCCAAGCCTGACTACAAGGTTCCAACTGGTTGATGGTACTGCGGTGTATGGATGTGACAGATACTAACATTATGACCTTCCACCCTAATCTGGCTCTTGATTTGATCTAAAGCACATGTTTAGGCAACTATCACAATGGCACCAGACTCTCGCCTCACAGTGAGTTAATCATGAGATAATAATGAAGTAATTCAGAAATACAGGGTTGTTTCATGGTCAAGGTTGATATTGTTGATATTCATTGTAAAAATAAAACGATCATGTGATACCATCGAGTATTGGTTCTGGTGCAATGTAGTAATGTAGTGTATAAGGTTTTTTTTCCAGGTGTGTGTCAAGCAATAGTGAAAACATAGCAAAAGTCAGGTCATGTGTAACATCTACTTAATCATTAATAATTAACTTCTGTCATGGTAGCGCCGAATACGGCGCAGTACTACACTTCCCATCAGCCCCAGCACATCACACAACCAAGTCAGATGCTTCACTGATCACCTGCACCCTTTTTCGCCTATTAGTGTCACTATTTAAGTCCTGGATTCTCTGTGTCTCATTGTCTAGCTGTTGCCATTTGTAGTTGCATTGTATATCACTAAACCCACGTTGTGTTCATGTTCTTGCCATGCATATCTAGCTCTTGTTTGTTTTGTTTAACTTGCATAGTCTTTGTTTTCATGTGCTTCACTCTAATAAACACCAGTCTGCACTTCCATCCGCCTGTGCAACTAAATCTGTGACAACTGTTACCATCAATAAATGTCTTTTACATCCCATGTCTTTTCCCCTTCAGTGAATTGGCTTTTCCTGACTGTTGCCTTAACCTTACTTTTCTCCTGTGTACCTTCTTTCCCAATTTGTCATGATGAAAGAGAAATGGAACAGTTAAAAGAAAAGAGCTGCTGTGGAAATAACAATTGTTAAAAAAGGAGAACAAAAAACACACAATAGTAAATGGGGAAAAATTCCAAACCCATACCACACCCTACTTAAGTATCAGGTTTGTTAGTTTATCTTTATTTTTTATTAGACACTAATAAATTAAATGAATTAAACTGAATTAAATGTTTAATTTTGAAAAAATGAGTTTTAACAATTTTTTTCATGTGTCAGGCTTTATAGGATTGAAAGTGGATGTTTCAATGGCTTAATATAGTTTTGTTTTAAACTAAGAGGATTTTGGATGTATCTGCTTTTTTTAAAATGAGGAATTCTCAGAGAACTGCCTCCCTCGTTCTCACGTTTTCCTCAAATTTTTTTTGCTAAATTTTTTTAATTCATTTGTTTTTTTCATGTTCAATGACTCTGATTATTAGTTTAATGTGGCTACCTCTGTTTTGATCCCAATTGCCTGTAACCTAATGGAAAGGGGCAAACTAATTTCACTCATTCTAGCACCTTACATGCATCAATTACATCTCGTATTGATTATTGCAATTCTCTTCTCAGTGGTGTTTCTGAAAAGTTTCTTCGCAAACTTCAAATGGTCCAGAATTCAGACGATGACACGAACTCATTCGATTGAGTGCATGTCTCCAGTTCTTAGACAACTTCATTGGCTTCCAGTTAGATACCGCATTCAATTTAAGATTTTACTTTTTACTTATAAGTCTCTTCATAATTTAACACCTTCATATCTTCGTGATCTTCTTCATGTTCATTCACCTACCCGATCCCTTAGGTCTTCTGCTTCTAAAACTCTTGCTACACCTTCTGTACGTTTGACTAACATGGGATGTAGAGCCTTTAGCTGTACTGCTCTGAGTCTTTGGAATACCTTGCCTCGAGACATACATAATAGTTCTAGTCTTTAAATTTTTAAGTCACGTCTTAAAACCCATATTTATTTATTTATTTATTTTTAAAAATAGCTCATTCTGTTTTATATAGATTTCGTATATTAATGTATATTGTTTCTTCATATATTGGTTATGTATCTTATTATTTGTAAGGTGTCCTGGAGTGTCTTGAAAGGTGCCCAAAAATAAAACGTATTATTATTATTATTATTTATTACAGTGTCTTTCTGAGTTTCCGTACACAATTTGCCCAATTGCCTCACAAAAAAGAACTCACTGTGGTCTGTTTTACGTTATTAAACCTGTTCTTCCTTCAAGAAAAACAAATTCCCACTATAATGTGAACATTCTGTTCTTTTACTGGTTTATGATCTTAGGGCTGGTTTTGGAGGGACTTAAAAGTTTTTATTCTGCACACTGATTACACACACACACACACACACACACACACACACACACACACACACACACACACACACACACACACACACACACACACACACACACACACACACCCGTTAAATTCAAAACATGTGCCTCAGTGCCTATGTGATGTAACAGTCCCATGTGGACAGATCAGTTAAGCTTCATTATAGAAACTAGTATTCTCCAGCTCTGCTCAAAACACTCCTGTTTAATAAAAGTTTTTATTAGAATCTATTAGATCTTTTTTAGGATTCACATGTAGCTGCCATTGAGAAACCTTAAAGGAACATATGGTTTAGAATTGTGTACATACATATGGGTGAAATATTAGGAAAACAACAACAAGGCATCTTACTAAGGTGTTGGTTCACCACAAGCTGGCAGAACAGTTTCAGTGTGCCTTGGCATAGATTCTACAAGTCTTTGGAACTGTATTGGAGGGATGACCACCATTCTTCCAAAACATATTCCATCAGTTGTTTGGCTCATTCCACCATTGTGCTCTAGGATGAGCTATTGGGGATTTCTGCCAGCTGCCATCAGACTCCACCATGCCTTCTCCTTGTATATACATACAATCATTTACATAGGATCCCATACTCACCAAACCATTTCCCACTACTGGGTTGTGGGATTATCTTTGATTCTGGTGGTGGAGAGTGCTGTCTAGCACACAGCGAAACCCATGTTTCATCTTTGGCATATCTGTATACTCAAACTCACGTTTCACTGGCGTTTGCGTAAATTTGAGTTTAACATACTAACAGTCTGAAAAATGCCTGACTTGCAGTTAAAAAATCAAGATCAGTGTCATCAATAGATAGTAATAAAAATATTAAATAACATTAATAATCACAAATGTGTGTACAGGAACCGCATACTAAACTATAGCTAATGGGGTTTAGTGTCAACATGTAATGTATAAATTAGAACACTTAGAGCAGAGGCGGAATCTGACTTCAGCATAATCTGACCCATTTGAGAACTAAAACGAATAACAGCCTAGCCACAAACACTTCACATAACTAAATGCAGGTAGTTTGAACAGTTTTGTTAAAAAGCAAACCAAAACAAAACACAAAAAAACACTTCCATAACTGTGTACAGTACTGTGTAAAAGTTTTAGGCACCATATTTTTTTAATACAAACTTTGTTATAGATTTTTTATTTTATGACTTCTACATTATCAAGTCAGTACAAAAAACATTTTAGATTCCCAAACATTAGTTTTCTAGCACAAAATTAAATGTTACAGCAAAATGTTTGTATGTCATTAAAGAAAGCAGCATATTACGTAAGAGACACTTTTCAGACAAAAAACACAATGAAGGCTGCTGGGTTTTGCTGCAAAAATAAGAAAAGTGCGAAAGTCAAAGTCTCCAGAAGAACTGTGGCTGGTTCTGCAAGATACTCAATAAAACTTACCAGCTCATTTCCTTATAAAACTGCACAAACTGTACCAGAGACTACTATTTTTAGTTTAATTTTTATTTTTTTTGTCACACCAACTATTGACTTTGTTTCATTTACTACTGTTTACTGCTCTTTATGGTTTTTTTTTTTTTTTTAAATGCAGAAACATTTAATTTCATTATTTTGAAGGCATCTTTGCTCTACAGCATTTCTTTGCATTTGCCTAAAACTTTTGCACAGTACTGTATATTTGCCTCATTATACCAATCATTTCAGTAAGAACAAAGGATTGCAAAAGATATTGGACCATCCTTTCCTCCGCTGAGACTATTAACCATTTACTACATTTTAAGCTTTTGAGGCTTCCAAAAACAATATTTATATTTGCACCAATCTTGAACCTCCACCTTCACTGAAATGTGCTGTGCCCTGTTCGATTTACTTCTTTCCTTGGGTCTTGGATAACTGTAGTCAGCTACATGCATTCCGTTTACTCATTAATTAGGTGAATCAATTAGATGTATATGAGGGTACAATGGGCTGTGTCATATGCATATGACATATAAATAATGGACTAGTGGGCAGGAGTTTGTTTCCACACAGCTGAAGCTCATTCATCAATTGCTCTTAAATCTCCACTCGTTTTGATGTCATATGACAGTTTAGTGAATTAGATGTAGATTCATTCATACGCCATTGCGTGCACTCTATGATTGTCTTGCAACAGAAATACTGTTAAGACTTTAATAGTGGTAATTTAGTGTTTTGGACATACAGTTAGTTCCGGTCCACTAATTATGATTGGTTAAGTGGCGTACCAAGAGTGCCTACATTTCCTATCATATTTCCGCATATGTTCGCCATGTAAAATTCCACTTTCTAATTAGAAACTGTAACTACAGTTGTGTTAGCAGCATCATCAAGGGACATGGCAAACGATATTTTTCAGGAATATAACTTTTGACTAAAAATATGAAACCCTCTCAGATGAAGATAAAAGGAAGAAGGGAACGTACAAATCAATGTGAGCTATCTAGCGAGGTAGTCGATGTACTATAAAGTGAGTGTAACTTCTTTGGGATCTATTTATGTGAGCGGAGCAAAAATAAACAGAACATTTGTCCATATTGTGTCTGAAATGTCACTTATTCGAAATTAATTTCTTGTTTATAGAAGTGTTGTATAAAAGGAATATCACACTTACAATAATTTCTTTATACTGATTATAGTATTATATTATATGATATACAGATTACCTATGGCCAAATCACAGCTGTGCCGATATTCAGTATAACCACATTCTTGCTTCTGCCATATTGCTTAACTCTTTTTACCAGAGGCCAAAAAGAGCCATGGGGGTGCCCATGTTCAGCATTGAATTTATTTGTGTTGTCACACTCTGCAGTGGTGGTTAATGGCTCATATGAAAGTAGACAGTCATAAATATTTCTTTTTTTACCTAGGTTCAAATGTTACAATTTTATTGTGGCAGTTGTATACAGTGTTTTACTATCAAAAAAGCTTAGTTGTGCTGTCTGTTTTATCTCTGTACCAATTTAATTGTGGAGAGATGTGAATTGTTTGCCCAGCAAGGGGCTCACACCCCTCCGCTTTCCCATCACCATACTCACCAGCAGCTAAACACAGTGTCATGATACTCTACACACAGAAACCCAACAGTGTCCTGACTAATCTTATAACAGACTTGCAGTGATAAAATAATTCATTTGTTTATACTGGTTGAAAATGTCAGATTTCCATTCCGCCAGCGGGATGAAACGCCAGTGTACTGAGAGAAAGGATTCTATAGTTCAACGCAAGTTCATTTCAACTAAAATGTTGAAATGTGTTTTTATGGAATCACACTGAGCTTTGTTTTGGTTTGTGAACTTTCCTGTAACTGTGGCTAAAAAATCTCATAAACTCAGAATTCTTCAATGATGTGTGTGTGTGTGTGTGTGTGTGTGTGTGTGTGTGTGTGTGTGTGTGTGTGTGTGTGTGTGTGTGATTATTGGCTCCATATGTGAAAGGAAAGTAGTCTATGTCATACTCAGTTTCCCTGTGGAACACCCAAAAAAGGAATGTTTATGTGTGTGTTGGTCAGTAGGGAAACCACCTCTTCAGGCTTGGTTAAACAGAGAGTGGATGCCAGAGCCAGTCTAAATTATGGTTGCCCGTGTGTGTGTGTGTGTGTGTGTGTGTGTGTGTGTGTGTGTGTGTGTGTGTGTCTGTGTGGGGTGGGGGTGGGGGTGGGGGGCTGTTTAGGGAGGGGCACAAGAGTGGGAACATCTGACAATTTTGACCTTGTGAGGATATTTGAAGGTTAGGTAAGAACACAGAAATCACACTTGTTGCAGACCAAAACATCTGAATGATGTGGTCCAAGTGAACTCTAGTCTGGTTAGCTTGCAGTGAGCACACGATTCAACCCTGAGTCAACCCAACTGAAAAAATTGAACCAAATATCCTGGATTTTGGATTGTAGGCAGCATTTTTTAAGGAACAAGTAGCTAAACTGAGCCAAAGGACAGCCCCAAAGTGCTGCAGAAATGTGATGTCATCTGAAAATTTAAACCGACGAACAAAAGGAGAAAATAAATATTTGATTTCATAAAACGTTTTAAATTAGTTATTTACATAATTATCTGATAATGTATTTACAGCCAGCTCCATGATCTCTGTGCTCTGTGAAATTTTTGTGATTTCTTTGTGCACTTGGCAAAGATTTGTTTGTTTTTTTCTATTGCAGTATATAATAGACGCTTCATGAGTATGTTTTCGGCCCTACACACTTATTAGATGTGCAACCAACCCAAACCAAATATCAAACCAACCAAAAAAAAATCATTTTCACTCTTGGCAAACAGACCAATTCATTCACTCTTGGCAAACAGACCAATAGTTGTCAAAGCATCTTTGGTTGTGCTGTTTGGTCTGGATTTGAATTTAATTGGTTGATTTACTTGTGGTTGGACTGGGTTTAGCTTCAACTTTAAGCTCTCATACACTCACGGTGTGTGAGCTAAGAGTCCTCACATAAGATCAATTTCAAAAGTGGCCAGTAAGTGAAAGATAACAAGCAGAAAGATGAAGAGAAAGAAAACAAGTTTAAGAGAAGATGAAAGAGAGAGAGGGAGAGTACAGGCTTTTCCTGTCCATCTGTGTGTGTCTGATTATGGTGGCTGTTTATCTCTTTCATTCTTTCTCGCTTTGTCTCAGTCTTTCTTTCTCTCATCTCCGTTTTTCTTTCTCTCTTGTCGGCCTCCCGGTCTTTCTGAGTTATTGAACTGTGGTTTGAATTTAATTATGTGTTAACTAGACCTGTTAAGCAATGAATCACCTTAATTGTTTTTGTTTTATTTTTTTCATCAGCCCACCGGAGTATATGTGCTTATTGTCTTCTTGTTGTTGGTTCATATATCCGTGTATTATCCTTACACACAGCATTAGTTGTGACCAGGATAAAGTGGTTACTAAAGAATGAATGAATAAATAAGTAATAACAAATAATGGTCAAAGCTATGTTTTAAGCAGTACCATTTAGGCCTTATTGCCACATACTTATCTGGCTATATAAGAAAAAATTATTTATGATGACAAGGGATGATCAAGCCATTAAATCATCTGTAACAGATCCGAGGCTGGATGCAGATGCAGGCGCAGATGTTCCTTATTAAACACTAACAAATAAAACCACTGCAGTGAAAGGAAACAAACTAGCAAAATAACAACAAAGGAATAGACTAAGGCATGGCAAGGCAATTGTCCATGATGAATGTGACATCTTCAGTGTTATGGCAGTTGTCATATAATAACATCTGTGTTAACCCATTGACTAGCTAGAGCAAACCTAGAATATATATTCTAAATAGCACATGACATAATCTACTATAGCATTAAACTTTAGGACAGCAGTCCTGCTATTGTAAAGTAAGGGGCGTGTTGTTTTAGGAAAATAATCAACACCAGCACAGCCCAAAGTCTTTTATTCCTTTTATACCTCAGCAATTTGCCTACAATTACAATTTTTATTTTACTAATGAAGTACACACCAGGCTTTTTAACATTTATCTAAACTTATGCTCATATTTAAGTTAAATTCTGTTATCAGTTACATTATAGCAGTTATAAACAGTCATTTCCAAACCAGCCTCTCTTTTCTTTCTCTCTTGAAGCCAAGTAAGACAACACACACACCCACACCCACACACACACACACACACACACACACACACAGCTTGACATGTCACTGAGAAGCTGGAAAGGGCAAAGTCCTCTGTCCTGTTAGACTTTCCTGAGGCTGTTACAACGCGCTGACACTCAACCTTCATTCATCTATTTTCTGTACCACTCATCCTACACAGGGATCTCAGGGAACTCAGGGCACAAGGCAGTGGACACCTTGGATGGGGTGCCAACCCACTGAAGGGCACATACACACACCCATTCACACACTACAGACAATTTGGAAATGCCAACCAGCCTACAGTGCATGTCTTGGGACTGGTGAAAGAAAACAGAGTAACCGGAGGAAATCCCCAAAGCATGGGGAGCACATGTAAACTCCACATACACAGGGCAGAGGCAGGATTTGAACCCCCAACCCCGAAGGCAAACGTGCTAACCACTAAGCCCTGAGCGTCGTTCATTTATTGTTTAATACATGTATACTTACGGAAAAAATCACCATTTCAGTGTTAATCATTTGAATATAATTTGAATTGGATAGTAGGGATAAAACTTATACTGACATGTGCTTCTGTTCTTGTCCTGTCTCCACCCCTGTCCTGTCAGTGGTTTGTTACCCAGTTGTGTTCTCCTGTATTATGTTAGATCTTGATTAGCTTGTCTATGTCTGCTGATTCTTTGTTTTATTGTGAAGTCTTATCATGCTTTTTATGTCATGAAGGCCAAGCCTAGTTTTCCATGTTTTCCGTGTTCAGACCCTCGGCTGTGTTGCAGTTTATGATTATGTAAATTCCTATGATGAAACCTGTCTGCCTGCTTAGTGACCAATGCTATGATGATGTTTCTAGGATTGTCCTTAATTAAACACACACCGAGCACCCCCTCATGTGCCTCTACCGCAAGTTGCAGTTGCAGTGAGTAATGAGGAAGTCTGCTAGACTACTGGCTGTTGTTGTGCTTTATTTGCAATTCAGATTGAGCCAAATGGTGTTATCACACCCTCTGTTGTTTTTTTTTTGTTTTTTTTTTGTTACATTAAGCAAGCTCCTCTGGAAGTAAACTTCATAGGAACTATGAAGCATTTGGTTAAATTTTTAACCAAATGCAGGTAGGAACTGACAGCTGGGAGATCTGGGGGACAATCCAGACCATATGACTGGTCAATTTACTGCAGCCAAAAAGTTTTGTTTTGTGCTGTCCCCGTGAATGTAAAGCCATTTCATTAATCACTAGCTGTGTTTCCATCCAAGGGATTAAAAAAAAAGTTTCAGCAAATATTTTACATCAAACTTTAGCAGATAAATAGCTTGCATATGCAATGTTCGGTAACTTCATATGTCTGCACATCATTCTCTCTCTAATAACCTTACACACTGCGTAAGCACAATGGTGGACAGTTGTTTAACCGACATCAAATGTTTCTCCCACAACTCTGGTGAAGGTGGCTGAAGGACAGTGGCTACCTAGTGGTCAAACAAATGGTCTTGTGAATGTGCACAGTACTTCAAAAGTTGGTCTTCTCATTTGAAAATGTTGAAGCCAGACGCTTTCAGAGAAATGACTTTGGACAATGTGGCTTATTTTTCTGTTTTTCCATAATTATGTGATGAATGATACACGACTCAATTATTTTAATATCAATTACGTGTTTGCCCTTTGTTCTGTTTTTGGCTCAAGATGTTTCTGTCCCTGATTATGTTTCTGTCTTATGTTTTTCTGTTATGTTTTTCCTGTTACGTTTTTCTCTTATTATCCTTGGGTATGTCCTTTGCACGTACACATCAGTATAAAAGCCGGCTGTGTCCAGATTATGTTTAGACTATAGAGTGCCCAAGCAGTCTTTGTGGCATAATTAACCATCTCTTTGATTATAACCTGGCTCTTGGTCTCCTTCAGTCATCTTACTTCTGATGAAACTGCAGAAAAGATTTACAACAACAACAACATCCCAAAAAGTTATGTTCTGCAAACATTCTACATGCTTGGCCCAGATAGCATTAAACAGGCAGTTTCTTGTAGCCCTAAAAGGTGGGCAATAATTTCACTTATTTGCATATTAACGTTAATGGAATTTGTTCAGAATGTTAATGGCAATGCATCTGCTGACTGCCAAGTTATTATCAGTTCCAAAGGCATGTTGGTTACAGTGGGGGGGAAAAAGTATTTGATCCCCTGCTGATTTTGTACGTTTGCCCACTGACAAAGAAATGATCAGTCTATAATTTTAATGGTAGGTGTATTTTAACAGTGAGAGACAGAATAACAACAAAAAAATCCCGAAAAATGCATTTCAAAAAAGATATAAATTGATTTGCATTTTAATGAGGGAAATAAGTATTTGATCCCCATCAATCAGCAAGATTCCTGGCTCCCTTTAAGAGAGTGCTCCTAATCTCAGCTCGTTACCTGTATAAAAGACACCTGTCCACAGAAGCAATCAATCAATCAGATTCCAAACTCACCACCAAGGCCAAGACCAAAGAGCTGTCCAAGGATGTCAGGGACAAGATTGTAGACCTACACAAGGCTGGAATGGGCTACAAGACCATCGCCAAGCAGCTTGGTGAGAAGGTGACAACAGTTGGTGCGATTATTCACAAATGGAAGAAACACAAAACAGCTGTCATTCTCCCTCGGTCTGGGGCTCCATGCAAGATCTCACCTCGTGGAGTTTCAATGATCATGAGAACGGTGAGGAATCAGCCCAGAACTACACGGGAGGATCTTGTTAATGATCTCAAGGCAGCTGGGACCATAGTCACCAAGAAAACAATTGGTAACACACTATGCCGTGAAGGACTGAAATCCTGCAGCGCCCGCAAGGTCCCCCTGCTCAATAAAGCACATGCAAGTTTGCCTGAATGATTCAGAGGAGAACTGGGTGAAAGTGTTGTGGTCAGATGAGAACAAAATCGAGCTCTTTGGCATCAACTCAACTCGCCGTGTTTGGAGGAGGAGGAATGCTGCCTATGGCCCCAAGAACACCATCCCCACTGTCAAACATGGAGGTGGGAACATTATGCTTTGGGGGTGTTTTTCTTCTAAGGGGACAGGACAGCTGCACAAAGGAGTGGCTCAAGAAGAAGCACATTAAGGTCCTGGAGTGGCCTAGCCAGTCTCCAGACCTTAATCCCTTAAGAAAATCTGTGGAGGGAGCTGAAGGTTCGAGTTGCCAAACGTCAGCCCCGAGACCTTAATGACTTGGAGAGGATCTGCAAAGAGGAGTGGGACAAAATCCCTCCTGAGATGTGTGCAAACCTGGTGGCCAACTATAAGAAACATCTGACCTCTGTGATTGCCAACAAGGGTTTTGCCACCAAGTACTAAGTCGGAGGGGTCAAATACTTATTTCCCTCATTAAAATGCAAATCAATTTATAACTTTTTTGAAATGCGTTTTTCTGGATTTTTTTGTTGTTATTCTGTCTCTCACTGTTAAAATACACCTACCATTAAAATTATAGACTGATCATTTCTTTGTCAGTGGGCAAACGTACAAAATCAGCAGGGGATCAAATACTTTCCCCCCCACTGTATATACCAAGTCCTAGGGTATGATAAGAGTTTTTACTAGAATTTCTTTCTATCAAGCAGGATTCAATAGTATGTGTGTTACCACACTGCACACAGACAAGTTCATCCTGTTTTTATATTATTGTATCTTAAAGGTACAAAATAAATCAATGTACCGGAAAAACATAATGAGCCTGCAGGCAAATGTGCTAATCAGCATTTAGCATCTATTAAGCCATCATCCAGCTACATTTTAATACCCTTTCACTTTGTAAACATTACTCAGAATTAAAGCTGACATAGGCCACAGTGCATGTGGGGTAATTTTACCCCTTTGTGAGGCCCTAAAGGGACTAGTGTGTGTGTGTGTGTGTGTATGTGTGTGTGTGTGTGTGTGTGTGTGTATGTTGGAACGTTTCCCAGAAGCCTGTGGGTATTGTATGATGGCATTTAAAGAATCTTGCTCAAAAACAAACGAGATTTTTCGTCTCGCTAAATGGCGCAATAACACTTTCAAATACATTAATATCTTCTTGGAGTTTCCAAGGACAAAGACGACAACATTATAGGAACATTTCAGCAAATAACCGACTTCACACAATGTCCCTGTTATCCCAAACACAATCAGTCGAGACATGTTTGGTGTCTAAAGTTTGCTTCTTCGGTTTCCTTGGAACTACAAGGCTAATGTAGCTAACATGTAATAAAAAAATACATGCATCTTCATCAGCAATCTTCATATAATTGCATTGGTAAGATTCACAGTCTCATTTTTAAATAAAATCTCATTTTGTAAAATAGCCAGGATTATCTGGCATTACATATTTAAGATAATAATAAAGTAAAGGACAAACAGTTTAAATGTATTTTTTAAGCTAAACCTTAAAAGCGCAAGAGTTCAGATGTACAGTACTGTGTGAGGAATTGCTAGAATGTTGTTAATAGGATGGCTCTGAGGCTTCAGTAGTTCTCAATCATCTCATTGTTTTGTAATCTGAAATCGCCACCATTCCTGTTGTTAACTGCTATGCTAATCAGATCCAGATGGATGGTGGATTGCGTTGCTGTCGCGCTGTCTCACCTCACCCCGGTCTTCTTACATCAGTAATATAAAACAGCAGTTTTGCATTTGCATGCAGTTGTGTTTTTTTACAGTGTTCTGGTTTTGAAAATGTAAACGAACCACACGGGGTACATATTTTCACAGTGAGACAATCTCGGCATGCAAAAGCATATTTATGATTAAAGTGAGTCATGAAGTTATTATGGGAAAACATGCAGCTAAAATAATCTGTAATCCACGTTTCTTCCTTGTAATGAACTCAGTGTCTCTGTCTGACTCAACAACCCATAAGGGGTAAGCTCATCAGTTACACAGTTACAGTTACACAGGTCAGTAGACACAGGTGATCCATGGGTAAACAGAACAGTTCTACTAGAGTGTAAAGAATTCATCAGGAGTCGAGTAGATTGCGTTAAAAAGATCAAATTATTCATAATAAATCATAAGAATGTACTGTATATCTGGTAAACACTTTACAATATGGTTCCTTAATTAATACTTACTTACTAACTTAGCAGTAAGCAATCAAATGTTTCTGAAGTAGTCCTTCATTAATTACTAGTCACTACAATAAACTACTACATTGACTAAAGTGTTATGATTTATTAACTAATATTAAATTAATATGCTGACAAAAACGTAATGACAAAACCCACATTTAAACCACTGTGTAGATCTTTAGTTCTGTGTCGACTCATGTGGTTTAGTGTGTTGTTTTATGTAGCACCATGGTCCTGGAGGAACGTTGTTTCGTTTCACTGTGTACTGTACCATCTGTATAAGGTTGAAATGACAATAAAACCACTTGAACTTGGACTAACTATACAGTATGACCTATGAATCATATCATCATTACCATCATGTAAAGTGATAAAGCAATGCCCGCACCCATGCTATAAAATCCCTAGTAAGTTAACTAGTATCCAAAAATCAAATATCAATTCATTACTATTTTGGTGATTGACTATTACTATTGATGAGTAGCCCAATTTATTTGATTTCCACTAATGTTGGTAAGATTAGTTACTAAATTATATATTTTCATACTTTCATTAGCATTGCTGTTTATTACATTCGAGAGCAATTAATGGAGAACTGTATCGGAAATACCTGACTACTTTTATGCTAAATTAGTAAGTATTTATTAATTTTATAGAGCCCTGACAGTGTATTTCACTGTGTAATACACAGCGGTTCAAAACTAGATAGCAAGACATTATGATTTTTTCAGCATAGTGAGTTAATGCTAGTTACTAAATCATTACATTTAGTCAACATATTAGTTCATTATAGTGATTAGTAATTATTGAAGATCTACTGTGGTAGCATATTATTATTTGCTGTTAAGTTAGTAAGTACCTAAGGAGTAATTAAGGAACCATATAGTAAAGTGATACCTTTTAAGTCATGAAATCACGATTCTGCGAACGTATGCAAAACTATAGGCCAAGTTCACAAGTAAAATTGAGAAAGATGACAAATTTTTTTAGGAAATTTGATCAATTTCAGTGTTTAAAATGGAAGCGATATGGAACCAACTAATTTTATTTAAGTGAACTGTGCTGCAAATTTAGAGTGCAGATTCAATTGCTAGTGTAATTTTCAGTACCGTGTAAGTGCATTCTTCTAATTGTATAGTCATGGAATGGGCAGAAACACCTACACAGATATTTTAAAGATATTTTTAAGTAGTGTTGCTATATTTATTTTAGACATTATAGAATGTGTTGTCACGAATTCCCCCTCTCAGCGTATGGTGCAGTTCAAAGCACGACGAGCGCTGCATTTTGTTTTGTTTTGAGTTCACTAAATGTGCTTTTGTTCACATTGCCATGTGCCTGTGTTTTGGTCCTGTCTACGCACCTGCCTCATACAGTGATTGGTCTGTTAATACTGTATGTGCATATGTTCTTAATTCATTCCTTGAGTAGTTTGTCTTTATATACAGTACACTCATGTTTTTTTAATCTCTTTCATTGTAGCGTGTATTTCCTACTGCCTGTGTTCTTCGTTTCCAATTTATTTCTGTGTTTTGACCCGTGCATGTGGTATCGTTTATGATTATGGATATGCCTGAGATTACCCTGTCTGCCTGTAACTTTACCCCTGCTATGTTTCATAACTCTCTCTCTCTCTCTCTCTCTCTCTCTCTCTCTCTCTCTCTCTCTCTATCCCTCTATCTATATTCTGTACCGGGTCCCTCCTAGGTACATTCCTCCCTTGATCTGTCTCCATTGCTTTGTCCATTGTCTCTTTTTTGCCCCGTTAGTCTCTCTTCCTGTCTTGGAGGAAGACCACTGAGACAGGCCAGTTATTAACGCCTACTATATGTATAGTATGGGACATAAGAAAATGACTTTTTCCCCCTCCAGTCTGTGTTTTACTCTTCCTTCATATCAGCACAGGAAAGTGTGTCATTTGACTTTGAATGACCCTATGTTATTCAGCATGGCACTTTCAACCCCTAACACAGTTCTAAAACATATATAGCCACTCCTTTAATTTCCTGGTTCATTGTTTTTGCGCTCTTTTTTGCCCTACTGTTCCACAGAAAATAACATCATAAACCTCCCTCACATATAAGATATTGCTGGAGTGCATGAACACAATCTTTAAACTGCAATGCTTACACTTTAAGGTCTGACTGAAATACTCCACAAGTATTCCAGTATCATTAACAGAAATCATATGGATAAAGCACCAATAATATTTCTGTAGGAAGATTCTGTAGAAAAACCAACTGTGAAGCAATAAGGGGCCACTAATCACTAATTTAGTGAATACTCATATGTGTATGCTAACATTGCACTTTTTTACTCGTATACACCGTACAATGTTCACATTGGTAAAAAAAATCACTCGCTGCAACACACACAGCATAGAAATAGATCATAGTTATAATCACACGGGTGTAAACACTTCATTATTACATGCTCATTCTCTGCAACTCTCCAAGCATCACCAGGGTGTCACAATGGTGTGAAAACCTGGTAGTTGAGAACACTGATACACTGAAGGTAGTCGTCACCCTTCACTAGCCTGCACCAGACACAACAGCAGGCCCTCTTCAACCTGCAGAGAGAATCAACAAACCCATGGGTTAAATATCAATAGGAGCTTTTCCTGCATCTGGTTTGGTTGGAGTAAGACCAGCTGTGTTTCTGGTCTGACATAGACAAAGCAAACTATATGAACTCTATGGGCATTAAGTTAATGTTCATGACTGTATAACATCCTCAGTGAGATGTACTTGTCAAACAGTTTAACCAGAGTATCAAAAAATATCACATGGTTTATTCACAAAGTTTCTAGTCACTGGCAAAAGTGAATATAACCCCTCTTATTTGCAGTACGAGAGGCCCCGCATGCCTCCACAGGGTTTTTCCCCATTCAAATTTCTGTATGGGCAGAAGGTCCAAGACATCTTAGATGTCATCATATTCAGAGGAGGAACCTTCAAAGTGCAAAAATTAAATTCAATACTTGGAGAGGAAAATTCCACACACTGGCTTTCTTAAAGCTACAGAATGTGGGATTTTGGACCCGCTGTGGTGTATAACTGTGCTCATTTTATAGGATCATAAAAAGTGTTACAGGAACAGGTCAACACTCAGCTCTTAGAAGGAGAAACCAAGGGGTTCCAGTGTTTTCGAACACTGGACGGAGCTATCCTGCTGGTGGATAATGAGTATACAGGGCCAGGTAATCTTTATCTCTCTATTACCTTCCTCGCTCCCTGGAAACTGGGGGTGCTACCCCTAAAACCTGCATCCTGTACCCATTCCCTACCAGTCATTTTCATTCCTCTTCCCTCTTTCTCACCCATACAACCCCAGCCTCTGCTTTCATTGTTTCTCATTGTCTCATGTTTCTAGGAATTGCCTATCTGTTTGGGTTTTTGTTTTGTTTTTTGCTACATTGTTTGTATTAAAACCAGATAACCTTCATGTTTCAGACCACTTCACTGAAACCTCCGTATCGCATCATTGGCAGTGATTGAGAAGGCACTTGTGAAATACAGTCTTGGGTGTAATGAATGAGAACAAGATGGATTATTTACTTTATCATCTTTTTTTTGCCAAATGCCTTTGTAAGAGAAGCTAAAAGTACACATTTCCCAATCAACGTTTAATGTGTGTGTGTGTGTGTGTGTGTGTGTGTGTGTGTGTGTGTGTGTGTGTGTGTGTGTGGTTTTATTTATTTATTTAATTTATTTTTTTAAATTAAAGGGTTACAAATTTTCTGTTTACTATGATTGGTATTCAGAGAAAACACAGCAGTGAAGTCAGAAGAGCATTACAAACCTGAAGTACACACCAATGTATTAATCAAAATGGTGGTGTTTGCTCCTTTAGTCTGTCTCTCCATGTCTGTCTTTTTCATTTTCCATTTCCCTTCATTTCCCTTCTCTCAATGACGATCTATCTGTACCGTACTCCACCTATCATTCTGTCTTTTCTTTCATCTAAACGTCACTCTTTGGAGAGAAATGGAGAAATGGAGTTTTAAAAAAAAAGAAATAGCATGGAATAATATTACAGAAAAAGAAAAAAGGGTGATATAAAGTATTAAATAAAGAAGGAAAGAAGGAATTAGAGAGAAGGAGCATATGTAGCACTGGGAGTTGAGGATGTAGATTCAGCAGATTGATGGATGGATAGTGTTGGTTAAAAGCTAATTCTGGTAAGCTAGCAGGTCGGAGAGATAGTAATGGAGAGACAGAGAGACTGGGAAACAGAAACAGGCAAAGAAGTGGATGAGTCTACAGGGATTGATAGGAGGAATGTACTAGGTGCTGTAGCTAAACAGGGAGTACTAGAGGTGGTGCAAAGATAAGATGGAGTGATACGAGGAGGAAAAGTAGACCATATAAATGGTGCCTGATGGAGACAGAGGACTGAGTGTGGATGAAGATAAGTAAGGGAAGAGAGAGAGGATCAGTACTCTTTTATTGCTATTGCTAATAAATTACAGCTTTTAGACATTTTCCAAACCTTCCAACATTTTTCACTAGAGCACATAAATACCATCCTTTTTTACCATCAGCAGTCTACTATGGATGAGTCCCAAACCATGCATGCTATTCATTTTAGGGCAGGTAAGCATCATCTGTGAACATGCATTAGCATCATTCCACTTGGAATAACGTAGATGAACAAATATGTAAACAATGAAGATTTCAGTCCAATATTGGCATACCTCCAATCAGAGATGATGGAATATTACATTGATGATAATCTGAGGTTAGCAGTTATTACCATAGCAATGACTAACAATGATATTAGCATTATGACAATATAAATAATGAAGTTTAGGATCTGGGATTAGCATTACATACATTGGGCCTCATTTATCAATCTTTTAGTAAAGTTGTGTGTAAATGTATGCATAAACCAAACCAAACTTAAAATTTCCACTGGATTTACAAATATTTTGCAAACACCGATTTTCTTCGTCCTTGTGTGTATGTTGATGAACTCCAGTCACACTTAAATTACCAAGCACGCTGTTATCTAAACAAAGGAACTTATCCGGAAAAAAGGAACTTATATACTGGTGATAATCAGGGTGAAAAAGAGACACAGGTGCACATGGTGGGAAACATGTGACATGCTGGGGCTCATGGGTAACGTAGTTCAGTGCCGATTTCAGCATAACTATGACACTTGTACATGGCACAGCTAGGGGGGTATTCCAGAAAGCAGGTTATGCGAATTACCTGGGTAAGTTTACTCAGAGTTAACGGATAACCTCTACTTTCGGTTCAAAAAACGGAGGTAAATTTTAGGGTATCTAAATAGCCATAGCAACTTACTCTCTGAATATAACCTGCTCCGGAGCAGGTTATGTTCCAGGGTTAGTTTGTTTCAGAGATCTGACTGAGCATAGTGCGCCCTTTTGAAGAATATCCAGTGGATGAGGAAGCACAGATTATATGAAATCTTTTTCATATCCAGATGAATATTTGTGGGAGCGTTATCGTGAGAATCGTTAATTTATTTACCAAACCTTTTGAAACCTCACATCACCAATGTGACACATCATGGATCAGTGCTTAACACCGAGCACATTTTGCCCTTCTTTTTTTTTTGCCACAAGGAGTTTTCTGTATATAACGTGGGTGATGCAGAGCATGTAGGAAAGACAATGGTGTGTAGGGCCGTTCATACAGTATGCCTTGCACTCAAACGGTTCCTACACAATTTTGTGCAGTTCCCTGGCCATAAACCATGATGGACCATTGATGAAGATGGTCAAGAGGAACCACCAGTGAACCAAAGAGATGGCAGGGTGGTACTAGGTGTGATCTGCCAAAATCATTTCTAATTAAATGACTAATGCACAAAGTAAACGTTTCTTTATTTCCTGGAATTGAAAAGGGTATTTGTATTTATTGCGTTACCATTCAACAATAAATGACAGAATAATCATCACTAGGCAAATACAAAAATATAATACTTTGCCCACCTTTAGCCAGTGCTTCAGCGATTCAACTTCAAGCCTGACCTTTTTTTATGTTCAGCTTTTTTTCTTTTTTTTTAAACTCCATTTGATCTAATAGGGGCACTACAATTAAGATTGTACACACCATATGCAGTAAAATAAAATAAGCAAGCATAATACACAAGTGAAACAGTAAAGTGTTATTTTAAAATGCCTTTTTCAAACGGTGGCAGTGTTTAAGGATCACTGGAAACTTAAAAACAAAAAAGTCATTAGAACTAATATGTTACACCTACGTTTTAGGTAGCTGACTCTGATGGACTGCCCCCTGGAATACCATCGACCATGGGTCACCCTTGATTAAGGGACAGTGCCAGCTCCTCATCCGGAGTGAGTGAAGGTGGTGGTGGTCCCCCACCCGTTTTACAGGCCTCAGCTTCCTACCTGTTGGCTATATACAGAGATAAAAGTTATTATAGAAGGTTGGGCCAATTAGTTAGGTTACAGTTTAGAAAGTTTATGAAATATTACCTTTTTGGAGAACTTGTTTCATTTTAACTTGGCTCCAAATTCTTCTGGGCCCAGAAGAATTACACTTGATAAAATATGAAGCTGTTATTAGCCATGTACTTGTACATGTACTTTGTACAATGTTAAGAAATTGACAGAGGGCAAAAAGTAAAGGCTTATCTATTAAATGTTACAGCCCGGGTCTAATACTCTAATACTCACTGTCCACGCATGTTAACTCTGAATTACCAATAGGAGGTTGATTGAACTTACTCCTCACAGGTATTAAAACCCCGAGTAAACAATGTTTGGGTTAATCAACCTAGAGTTCAGGGTTTATGTTACGGTAAGTTAACCTTGCTTTCTGGAATACCACCCTGATTTGCATGTAGTGACGCCCACAAAACTCCATAAAAGGGCACTTTTTAAAAATTTTATTCAAAATGAATGATCAGGGTAAAGCATGAAAAGCAGACATGGAAATTATTTTGAATCACTCCTATGCCAATAAAATATGTAATAATAATAATAATAATAATAATAATAATAATAATAATAATAATAATAATATGTGAGGGCTAAATCTTCTGTCTGCTGATGCATTTGTTTACGGCTTACAGATATGCGCAGACAGACCGGCCCGTCCTCCATTTATATGGTGCCATTTCTTTTGTCTTATCGGAATGATTAGTTTTATTTGTCTTAATTTATGTCTTTGTGTTAGCTCGGTTTCTTTTTTTTTAATATTCTTTAATTAATGCCTATAATATAAAATGACTGGTTTTCACAGAATTTTCTTGATGGTATTCTTAGTTCCCGACCTAGTGAACTAGCATGAGGATGTGTTTTTGACAGAGACTCCAAAGCTCTTCTATAAGTCGCTCTGGATAAATGCTGTAAACATCATAAAAATAATCTATTTAAACTTGACAGAATACTCCATATATAAAAGTGCACTAACCCATGCACATTAGATGATGTGAAGTCGATCAAGTCTAAGGTTTACATTAGTTAGTCATCTTATGTGGAAATTTACACACTCAGGAGCACGAGTAGGATATGAACATTTTTCCGAATTTACAAGATTTTCATGAACACCAAATTTCTTGTGTAAACGATCGCACTAACAATTTACACATAAATAAATTCGTATCCAGCTTGACAAATGAGGCCGATTGTGAGCGACAAAGATTAACATAATGACATGGACATTAGAATCCAAATTTACCAGGATTACACTGGAACTGATGATGATTAACCTGAAGAAAACTGATATTAGTATCTAATTCAACAGTTAGCAGTGCTAAGTTGATTGCAGTGCTAAGTTGATGCTTATTATGCTTGGAATAATGTAGATTAGCATAAACACAATGTATATAATGAAAATGTGTATCATTGTATTGCTGTGATTATACTGAGAATACTCAGAGGATTAGTGGAGATTAGCAATGCTGTTAGTGTCATGGCAAATAATGGACATTAGTATCCAGGACTAGCATCATGATATGCCAAATAATGGACTTTAGTATTTGTGATTAGCATTACAGTGTTAGTAATAAAGATTGGCATAGTGAGCATTAAAGTAATTAGTATCCAATCCTACCATCATTACACTAAGAATATTGATGATTACTGTCGTAGATTAGCATCATGGCAGTGAAGAATACTGATATTAGTGACTGGGTTCAGCATAATCATCGCGGTGTCAAATAAGAAAGTGTGAATGGACATTAGTCTTCTAGATCAGCAGTATTTCACTGGAAATGACTGAGATTAGTGTTGAAGACTATCACCATTACTATTAGTGTTGAAGAGCATTTAGTCTCTAGTGCCAGCATTAAAGCTAAGTACAGCTGTTGCAGGAAAGAGGAATTTATTCATTACGATTTCTTGGTAACATCATAAACTGCATTTTGCATATTATCTAATCATCCTCAAGAGAGAAAGAAAAAAAGGCTGGTGAGGATATGACTGTTGAAAACTGCTATAGCAGAAGCAAAATAACAGGAAGTAATTTGTTTTGCAGATGTTCCACAACATTAAATGTAACTGCAAATGGATTTAAAACAAAAGTATGTTGTTCATCCATCCATCCATTTTCTGTACTGAATTTCCTACACAGGATCGCAGGGAACCTGGAGCTTATAGCAGGGGACTTGGGGCACAAGGCGGGTGAAACACTGGACAGGGTGCCAATCCATTGTGGGGCACAATCACATACCCATTCACACACTATGACCAATTTAGAGATGCCAATCAGCCTACAATGCATGTCTTTGGACTGGGGAGGAAACCCACGAAGCATGGGAAGAACATGCAAACTCCACACACAAAATCCCGCTGAGGCAGGATTCGAACCCCCAACCCCAGAGGTGGGAGGTTGGCACATTGCTACACTATAGGAGGAAAAAAATGCTTCAGGGTGTGCAGTTATTGGAAAATAATAAACTTCACAGTGGTAACAGTAACTCTGCTTAGTTTTGAGACACACCACTCCATTATTGATTGAAGAGCACACCCCCATGTGTTTTATTCCCCATTTGATTCATTCTAATTTGAAGATGAGTTCAGGGATTTTCCGTCCTCTTATTCATTGTTATGTTGTACAATACAGATCAGTACAGATCAACATGCTGTGACTTTTGCAGCTTGTTTTGATTTACAGTTGTCAGAAAAAGTTAAAATGATAGATCCATAATAGAGCAAAAGAGAGAGAGAGAGAGAGAGAGAGAGAGAGAGAGAGAGAGAGAGAGATGATTCTGATGATGAGAATATAAAAACAGAGCATGTAATTGTGTCAAATCCACTAATTGCACTCAGCAGCTGTTCCCAAAAGACATTGTGCTCATTTTTGAGATCGTTAGCTTTCATCATGCTGAGTGCGAATGAATGAAACCTTATTACCCGTTCTCCCTCTCTTCATTGCTACCATGGCAGCAAGGTGTGAATTAACCACATCCCCTCCAGCCAGCCAACCCCCTACATGAACCTGATCCATCTCTCTGGAGATAGTTTGCTGCGCATTAATTGTTTAAGTGTCGAAATTTGAAAAGTTTTCTGAAGACACCAAGCAAAAATAAGTGCAAACTCCATCCCATAATTTACGCTCCTTTTATCTGTTGTCGTGTCCTCACATTAAAAACACTGGCTTCTGATCAAAACCTTTCTCTATCTTGAGAACACAATGGTGAAAGGACCTTGAATGCACACACACACACACACGCACGCACGCACGCACGCACGCACGCACGCACGCACGCACGCACGCACACACACACACACACACACACACACACACACACACACAGTATCCTCTGTTACAGTCTATCATGTAGTACAAACACAAGCACCACTAAAACTGGAGATAATCACAGAATAAGTATCAAAAAACATCCATCTATGTGCATCTCAATCTATAGAGACATCTGGTGCATCCCAATCGAGAGAGAGAGAGAGAGAGAGAGAGAGAGAGAGAGAGAGAGAGAGAGAGAGAGAGAGAATTAGACCCCGAATGGAGTGCTATTAGTTCTCAATAACCACAGTGAGTGTGGGTTTCAAAAAGAGCTCCCGTTATTGTAAACTGAAATTTGAGATGGCAAAATTAAAGGTGTTAAAGAACTATAGCACAAACCTGTAGTGAAAATGAAACACCTGAAGAAGTTGAGGGGAAAAGAAGGCAGGACAAAACAACACAAAACAAAAACAGCATATTTACATTTACAGCATTTAGCAGGCACCCTTATGTAGAGTGCTTTATTGCCTCCATCATGAGAACACATTCTTAGGGTAAAACAAATAGGTCCGGGTCTAAGAATACCATCAAGCTAAAAACCCTATTCGTGTGGTAAGCGCAGCAAGAAAAATAAAAAAAACCACACACACACACACACACACACACACACACACACACACACACACACACACACACACACAAAACCTCATTTAAGTGCTTGGTGAAATTGAGGGTCTTCACTGTTCATTTGAAGTCAAGTAGTGACTCAGCTCTTCGGACAGCTGAAGGACGTTCATTCCACCACCGGGCTTCCAGGACAGAGGAGAGTCTTGATAAATGCCTTCCTTGTATCTCTGAGGGATGGCAGGTCCAACAGGGTATATGTCGAACGTCACATGACCAAACTGGAAAACTGGTCTCATCACATCCGCTTGCCGGAAAAAGCGGTAACAGCTTTATGAACTGACGTCAATAACTATGGAGTTTTTTAAGTAATTAGGTAATTGTTTGCATTTTATTCAATTTTAATATCTGAATATTAGTGAGAAGAAATGTCTTCATCAAAACCAATAAAGTACCAGAATCCTAACAGTGATTTCTGCTGTGTACCTCAATAACGGGATTTGTTAATACTGTAATAGAGGGATTTTTATCTTAGCCTGATTATGAATAACATGGTGGCACTCAAGAATCAAGTCAGAGTCAACTATACAACAGTAACCTCACTGAACACTGAACTTGGAACAACTGTGCATGCATTTACCAAGCGTCTCAGAATTATGACAGCTCTTTTCTTTCTGATAGTCAAAGGGATTTGGTCATGATCACTGAATAGTCTACTCTTATTCCTACCTTGAGAGGCTTGATAAAAGCCTCCCTGAACTGGAATAGCCTGAGAACTCGAACAGAACACCCAAACCATCCCTAACGTTACTCTTGGGCTTCTCACTTTTCCGTATGGACCTGTGACAGGCTGCCCTGGTGCTGACCCTCGTAGTCGCATAGGTACTGTATGAGGAATCGTAATGCTTAAAGCCCTTATACATATCCATTTTGGCGGCAGGAGTTTTAGATATCAACCTGCATATGCGATGGACATCAGTTACGTTCATCTTTGGTAGCTCCTCAAGGCATCTTGAGTAAAACAGCTCCATATCAACGTAGCACGTACAGAGGCAATAGTAAACCATAAGCGATGTGACCTGTTTTACAGAACATGGAAGTTTGTTGCACATATCCCCTATTGAGCCCTGCTAGGGCCTCGAGGGGAAAATATGCAGTGCAAGTGCCTTCACGTCCATTCCCATAAATAAAGGTACCAAACTGTACATTTTCTTGAATTCCTTTTTCTTAAATTAGATTTGAAAGTTTTAAAGATACATCCATGGTCCTTAAGGTCCAAGTATGTACCTTGAATTTTTTTAATAGAACACCTGACCATCAAACCCATATGTGGGTCTTCCCAAAACTGTTGCCACAAAGTTGGAAGCACACAGTTGTATAGGATGTCTTTGTATGTTTCACTGGAACTAAGGGGACCAAACCTGTTCCAGCATGACAGTGCCCCTGTGCACAAAGTTCCATGAAGCCATTGTTTGCCAAGGTTGGAGATGAATAACTTGAGTGATCTGCACTGAGCCCCGACCTCAACCCCACTGAACACCTTCGGGATGATTATGAACGCAGAGTGCACCCCAGGCCTCCTCACCTGACATCACTGCCTGACTTTACTAATGCTCTTGTGACTGAATGGGCAAATCCCTATAGCCACATTCCAAAGTCTAGTGGAACACCCTTCCAAGAAGAATGGAGCTTATTATAACAGCAAAGGCGGGGCTAAATCTGGAATGGGATGTTCAAAAAGAGTATGATGGCCAGGTGTCCACAATCTTTGGGCCATGTGTTCAAAATCAAATCTCATGATGCATTAATACAGTGGAGGGAACACAGCAGCTGCATGATGAGGGAGAACTTGGAGAGAATGAAAACAAGGCGTGTAGCTATATTCTGGATCAGGGGTCTGATGGTGTGCAGTGGAAGACCAGCAAGGAACAGGTTGCACAAGGGACAAGGGACTGAACAAGAATCCGATGGACCTCTGTAGAGAGATATGGATGAATCTACCTGACATCATGAAAAATGCATAGATACCTTGGCGAACTAAAAAGGTGTAAGTTCAGTAGATGAGCTGCCTAGACAAGTATTGAGCATCAAGTCCAGCTGACTTCCTGTGATGACCAGGTGATTGGAATAACCATCTATGACTTTCTGGTTCTGCTGCTAGAGGAACTAAACTACCAGGTTGCAGGCCATGTTCTCTTTGCTGAGAGACATTAGGCTGGATAATTGGGCCATCGCCTCAGACAGCAAGCAGCTGGTCAGTTGTGTATGTGGTCGGACAATAACCCTCAAATAACCTGACAAGAGTAATTGACAATGGAATACAAGCACTGAGGTCTTACAGGCTAACTAAACAACCAGCACACTTGACAAATTTCACTGCAGAGAGGCCAGGATATGGATGGGATTTGGAGTGGAGGAGCACAATGTGGGAGAGACATTGAACTGATGAGAGACATACAGTACAGTCTGAGAGCTGTCTGTTGAATGAAACAGTGTTAATGAGAGGATAGAGTGCTGTTATTCTAACTGAAGTGAAATTGTAACAAGACTAAAGCTTGTTAGCACAGTGGTATAGTTTATACCATATGTGCCATTTTTATAAGCCATTGCTTGCAATAGTTAGGACATAGCCACAGGAAGTGGCCAGTTGATGTGGTAACGAGTAAAATATCATAGCTGAAAAATGCTTATCTAGCTAGTTGAAACCACATGCTAAGTGGCATATACTATAGATACTGTCTTGGCACGCTATTTACTGCAGTCGTTGCTGCTGTTTGGAGTTGCTACAGAAAATCAGCAGTTGTTATATTGTTTGCTAGCTAACACGAGTTTTAAAGTAGTACTTTTTATATAGTATAGATGTCATTTTGACATTTTCCGTACTTACTGTGGTTTGGGACGTAGCCCATGAGTTTTGAAGAAAAATGCTGCACATTTGGAGACAAATCTGACCTAGTTTAACTTCCTGTCTCTTTAGTGTCTGTTTTTTTCCCACATATCGCTGCTGGAGCACAGCTTAATTTCATTACACACAATAAAAGAACACACACACACACACACACACACACACACACACACACACACACACACACACACACACACACACCACCAGGGACGTTTTGGCGGCTGGGGCAGATTAAATCAGATTATTTGCACGGCTGCTTTCACACACCTGGTCCAACTCAGAGGAGCTAACATTTACACACAACTGAGAGAAAAGCCTGCACTGGAGCAAAGTGTGTTTGTGTGTCTGTGTTAAAATGTGTTAGTAATAAAATGTGTTAATGTGTAGGATGTGGTCAGTGTGTGTTGATGTGTCAGTAGTATATGTGATTAATGACATTAGACAATCATGAATATAGAGTACTGCTTAATTTTCAGCAAAAGCCTCAAAGCAGTTGTTAGGACTCTTCAGCGTTCACCTAAAAGAACCGAGGCAAAGAGTTGAGTCATTCGCGATTGACACATAACTTGTAAACGTAGATGGTTGTGGTTGTGTGCTAGTGTGTGTGTGTGTGTGTGTGTGTGTGTGTTCCTGTTGAAGTGGCTCTCCTCTGGTGGAGAATTACGTGCGTTAAATTGTGAGTTTATGTGCTAGTTCTGGTAATGTGTGCATACGCTCAAGCTGTGTGTTGTGTTGTCTGGTAGAGAAAAGTGTGTTTGTTATGTATTTGATATTTATTGTGTGCCGCGTGTATTGCAGGAGTGTCTGTGAGTGTCACTGATGTTAGTGTTTACGTTTAATGAAAAGCGATGTGCAGTGCTGTGGCTCAGACGCTGTAATCTACGCACAACTACACACTGCGACACAGGAACACACTCCAGACCTGTTGTGACAGGAAGGCCTTAGGAGTGACACTGTTGTTTCAGTGACATCACTGTCTGTGGAAGTGTTTTTATTGGCTTTGTGACCTGATTGAATATAGTTTTATTTACAGCAAATGAGGAAAACGTGTACATGGAAATTGTGGTGAACGTTTGAAGAGCACTATTGCTAGGCAACTGGGAAATACAAATAAAGTGCCATATTCAGAGTTGGCGACTTACATTGGTGAATTAAGTTCAGAAGTACAGTACTGTGCAAAGGTTTTAGGCACATGCAAAGAAATGCTGTAGAGCAAAGATGCCTTCGAAATAATGAAATTAAATGTTTCTACATTAAAAAAAAAAAAGAAATACCGTAAAGAGCTGTAAACAGTAGTAAATGAAACAAAATCAATATTTGGTGTGACAAATTTTTTTAAATAAAAATAAAAATAGTAGTCTCCGGTACAATTAGTGCAGTTTTATAAGGAAATGAGCTGGTAAGTTTTATTGAGCATCTTGCAGAACCAGACACAGTTCTTCTGGAGACTTTGACTTTCGCACTCGCTTCTTATTTTTGCAGCAAAACCCAGCAGCCTTCATTGTGTTTACTGTCTGAAAAGTGTCTCTTATGTAATATGCTGCTTTCTTTAATGACATACAAACATTTTTCTGTAACATTTAATTTTGTGCTAGAAAACTAATGTTTGGGAATCGAAAATGTTTTTTGTACTGACTTGATAATGCAGAAGTCATAAAATAAAAAATCTATAACAAAGTTTGTACTAAAAAAAATAGGGTGCCTAAAACTTTTGCACAGTACTGTATGTCATTAATTTTGCTTAAGTTTAAAAGGTATTAAGTTGATTTTCTGGCCATTCAGATTATGCAAATAACCTTTGTGTAGTTCGTGCCACCAAGGTTGCAAGAGTTTTCCTGAATTTTACTTTAAACACAAATGAGATTTGCTCTTAGATGTAATAAAATGTAACGTAAAATGAAGAGAATTGTTCTTTTTTAATTAAGAAAAAGATTAAAAGTCCAATATTTTGCTGCTTGAATAGTCCTAATTTTTTAATCACTGCACATTTGGTTGAATTTTATGTTATGGCTTATACACTCATTAATCGCTTAAAAAATAGCACTTGATGCAGCACAACATATTATTTTGCATTACATTTTATTTTTTTATATTGTGCTTACAGTGAATTGCGCACCAAAGTTATGAATTCACGGGATACTAAATCGTCATGAAATCATAATTGTGTGTGCGGCAAGTTAGCTATTTTATCATGCTTTTAATTTGCTAATTTTTTAGTGTGCATTGAAGTTGTACTGTTATCTTGTGGTGGCCCAAAACCTTACTAAGACACTTTATGCTTAGCGTTCTGTATATCTTTGCAAATTACATCTGTATATCTTTGCCTTTATTAACCATTGTGGCCCGTGCTTTGGTTCAGTCTCGTGTGTTCCTATTTAAAACCATCGAGCTACTTCTGTCATTTGTATTAGTGTGCATGTGAGAGAGAGAGATCGAGAGAGTTGAACAGTGAAGTGTTCTGGCGGTAATGAAATCTCAGCAGGTACTGATCAATATGCAAAATGCTCTCATTTGACTGGCTTTGAAACGATGATTGTAATTGGATGTTATCCCGAATAAATTTACATCCCATAATAAACCATGATGGATCTTACAAGCTCTAAGTGCTAAATTCAGCTTAAACTTTACTAGATTAAAATTCTCATCATGTAGTTATCTTTAGCTGTTGTTGTTTTTTTTTTTCCTGTATAAATCAGCATCATCATTCCACCATAGACGTGTCCCAAATGACACTACATAGATCACATAAACACCATTAACGCAAACACCTCATGATTGATAATACATTGCTGGTATTCTGTATTGTGTTGACACTATCAGACATGACTACAAAATGGAGAACTCATAAAATAGCGGCCTATGTAGTAAATACTATACGTGCACAGCCCTGACACTTGTAATAAACGGTATCTGTGTGTGTGTGTGTGTGTGTGTGTGTGTGTGTTTTCTCTGCATGCCTCAGCATGATACTCATAAACTCAGTGGGTAATATTGCAGTTTTTTACTCTCTAGTATTTCCTCAGGATAAACAGCTGCTTCTCTGTGCGAACACACACACACACACACACACACACACACACACACACACACACACACAGTCAGTGGTTAAAGTTGTGATGAATAATCTGTGGAATAACCACAAAGTCTTAGCCTGTGTCCCAAACTGCATAATACCACCAGTTCCACCTATGGCATAGATAATTTTTAAAATCCAGATACAATTTTTGCACCACAATGAAGCTTTCCATGTGTAACGAACTTTAAAGGTCGGGTACGGAGGAACCAGAAAGGAGACAGGCTTAATTCAACTCGAACCCTTTTATTTCTTCCTTTTTTTCTCAGTCTTTGGGTTTTTCGTTTATTTCCCCATATATATATATATATACACCCACATGCACGCACACGTGTGGCTCTGTGTCGGCATCTCTCTCTCTCTCTCTCTCTCTCTCTCTCTCTCTCTCTCTCTCTCTCTCGGCCCGTGTCTCTCCTCCTTTTCTCCTCACTGCAACACAGAACACTCGTTAGTCTCAATTTCCTACAGGTGTGTAAACCTTACCACTCGCTTTCTCCGGCTCCGCCCTCCATTCACAAACCGGTGCTCGACCACGCCCCCGCCTCCAGACCGTGGTTACCATGGCAACTGGCATGGCCTTCAGATTCATTCAAAACCAACATACTGCTGTATTAAATAATATGACACCGTAGGTTACCAAATAAGGCAAGCTAATCTGACAAAGTGAGGTTGTATGGCGGTTTGGGACAGAGACCATGGAGAGACTAAAACACACACAAGCTATGACATGATAATTAAACATTACAATTAAACAGACTGGTGACGTCTTCAGACTAAATTCCTCACTCTTGCAACTACACACTTTTTCTATTAGCTTTACTCTAGGCTTTTATTCGGTAATTAACAGTAGTTGCTGAATTGCTTTTAACTGAATCACTGAAAAATAAGTATTTGAGTTTAAGGGGTTAAATGATGTTCCTCTTTAAATTATGCAAGTGCACAGTACATGATTTTATGTCATTTTTTTTTTGGTCTCACACCAATTGGGGACTAATCACTGAGTAACATTTAGGGGTGAGCCGTTCAGTGAGGCAATTTTATTTGTCATGACCGCAGACAGTCAAAAAAAATGTTGGAAACTATCAGGAATAATGTTCATTCACATCATAACAGCATTTACCGCTGTCCAGCTGGGAAAGATCCTCCATGTGGTAATTCTGAGTCAGAATTTTACAAGCTTTCTGATTCTGATTCTTCAACTAAACTGCTGTGGGTTTCATTTAATCTGTGAACATGAACATGAACATGAACATGCTGTAAAATGGTAAAATAGTTTATTTTATTTTATAGTATGTTATTTATGTATTATATTATGTTGAATATTATGTTGAATTGTAATTGACAAGAGGGGGACATGGTGGCTTAGTGGTTAGCACGTTTGCCCCACACCACCGAGGTTGGGGGTTCGATAAGGCATGGAAAATTGATGGATGGATGTAACTGACAAACTGTTCCACCTATTTCAGTTTGTTTAATGCAACAGCATGTACAATTTTGTAACTCTACCCTCTCTGGTAGAATAATGCTATTACAAGCAACTCACAGAAGAACATTTAATACTCTATCGTAAGAATTCCATGGCATGGATTACTTATAAGACTGCTGGTGTCAGTCAGTAAACATTCATAAAGGATTCAAGAGTTCACACTCTTGATATCTTCTACAGTTAACATTAAAAATCCTCTACATGCTTACTTGACCCTCAGGCCTCTAGTTAAAGTCTTAGTACCCACTCTCCCTGCTGATGACAATGATCATGAACTCAAGGATTATCCCTATTTACTGGAAGTGTCCCATCCTTTCTTAAGCTCCCTGCCATAACCCCACATCCTTAAGACACCTGTCTTGGATCCAATCAACTTTCCAATTTTGTCCAAAATTCTTCAATGTGTTGTTACAACCAAACTACAGCTGCATCTATGCTTCCATCTCCAACTGGTTTCTTTCCTCTTCTCATTACCGAAACTGCACTAGTTAAGATTACTAATGATCTTCTCTGTACTGCTAACTCTTCATTGCTATTCTTTTTCTTTTCAACTGCAGCTCAGCTTCTGATACCATCGCCCATTCTGTTACCTTATCTTTCCAACAGACAGCAAATTATTTCCTTTAGAAGCCAACAGTCCAGTCTCTTCCCGCTCTCCCAAGATGTTCCTCAGGGCTCAGTCTTGAGTCCTCTCTTGTTTATTGTTTACCTTCTTCCTCTCAGTTGCATCATGAGGCACTATATCAATTTTCCTGTTATGCAGACAATATCCAGGTTTGGCCACTGGCCACTGGACCCCCAGACACTGGCCCTTTCCCTAATGTCTACTCCTATTGGGTGGAGGACCCAAAACTTTCTTAAAGTCAGTGGTAATAAAACTCAAACTCTTCTTATTGAAGCCAAATCCAGACTCTCCTAGCAAATCTCCTAGCTCCAGCTTTACCATCTCTAGTACAACTCTTCCCCTTTCTTCCAGTTCCACTTTCTTCAACTGGCCGTAACTTTTCTCGCCAGAACTCTTCATCCTGTCTCACTACCATCTCTCCATTTCATGACCACATTACCCCTGTTTTTAAAAAATCTTCACCGGCTTCCCATCCAGGCTCATTGAGATTATATGACACCATTTCACCTCTTCCAATTACTTCATGGATCAGTATGATTATTTTGTGAACAAAATGTGAGTCCTGGGATGAGCACACGGTGGTAATTATGATTACAGCAGCGGTTCTACAGTATTCAAGTGGGATTATGAACTGAGCCTTGAGCATAAACTGGTTTTGGGAAGTGCAGATCTTTAGGTAATTAATATGGGACCATCCAAAACAGCAGAAAGTGAGTCACAAGTGTAGAAGCTTCATCTCGATCTTTCTGTTCTATGTCTGCTGGCCTTTTCAACATCCCTGCTTTTGCCCCCACTTTTGAGCAGTTTGGTACCCCAACTCTGTAATGCTCTACTTCATTACTTATGAAACCTATATACTGGACACTCCTGTTCCCCTGTTCCACTTGCTTGCCTCATCACCATGTAGTCAGATTTCTTGTGCGTATGATGTGATGATGTTTGACGTGTCTCGGATGGCTTATGACGAATGCATATAAAACTACAACCAAATCTGAGCTGAGAGCTCTGATGCAAGTCTGACTGTGAATTGCTCTTAGCAGATTATCCAGATGACTCACATCAGCTCAGGGTTAAAAAAAAAAAAAAAAAAAACCTCAATAATGATGTTGTCTTATTTTTAACTAAAAATAAGATGGCCTACACACTGTAGCTAACATGAAACATAAATATATGATAAGGCCATGCATGTGCACATTCAAATCTGAGATTTTCTACCAAATGACTTAAATGCAAGAGCAAATATATGACATGCAGTAAATAAAGCAGATTTCTGCTTCTAAAACTGATTTCTCCCTACTGTTGAAATCATGCCCGGTGCATCTTTATTGGTGATAAAGACAGAGAAGAAGAGTTTTCTGCCTCTTGGAGGTGGGATCTCACAATAAAACCTGGACAATTGCAAAGCCAGATTGTGCCAAAAAGAGCTGTATATGCAGCACAAAATAAAATCTCTGTCCAAAAAATGAAAAAGTTCCACTGTTTTTTTCCTCCTGTAGTTGCTATGGTGACAAGAATGATTATTTGACAGAGACTGTAGGACCCAGCACTTTGTCTGAGATCCCTTCTATTTAAGGATCATGTAAGGCAGGGGTCCACAAAGGGCCAGTGTGGCTGCACGTTTTAATTCCAGCCAAGCAGGAGGCACACTTGATAACTGACTGGAGACCACGATGAACTGATTAAACAAGTGAACTCAGGTGTGGCTTGTTTGGCCTGCTTGTTTGGAATGAAATCCTGCAGCCAAACCGACCCTTTGTGGATACGACTGAAGACCACTGATGTATGGTGTGAATAGAGCAGTGATTCTGGGATTTTGAAAGTCGTGTACTGTAGTGTGCCCTAGGCATTCGTAATGTTTTAAACAACAAAAAACATTCACACTGCTGATTAGATATATGCTGTGCGAGAGTCACAGAGTGCGGTTTGTGCATATGTGTGTGTGTGTGTGTGTGTGTGTTATTGGCCCATAGGGCGCAGTAATAATATATATTTGGGCTGTGGTGCATTATGATAACATCCTCATATTGTGTGGAGTGAACCACCCCCAACCCATCCCCCACCCCCCACCCCCCACCCCCCACACAAACACCGCACTCGGTGAACTCTCGCATGGCATACAATCGCTCTCACACATACACTCGTTCTCATTTTACACTTGGCCATGGGTGAAAAGTGGATTATTTTTAAAGATGTTATGCAAAGATTCCTTCTTCTGAACATTTCTGAGCACAAAATTACATATTAATAATAAATTATGACATTGTTTTAATAAATTTTGTCATTACCAGTCAGGTCTAGTCCAAATTATTATGAGTTTAATTATTATAATTGTTTGTGTCAGTAATTTCAAATAAACTGCTCAATAATACTTAATAATTTAAATTTTAATTGATCCGTATTGTTTTGCTCATTCCAACTGTTGGCTATAAGCAAAAGAAACATTACGCTGTGGTTATTAGTTACTGGTCATTTCCTGTCTCATTTCTTTTGTCTCATTCTGGCCCAAAAATCTTATCACAATAGAATTTTTCCATATCATTTGATTATATGTGTTTCCTGATGTTCATTTGTAATGTGAATAATATTCTGAAAATAAACAGCTATAGGTATAATGTAGATTTTTACCATTTAAAAATATATTAGAAAATCTATATAACATTATCAGCTCAACATACACAACTCAACATCTTTGCTGGATTGTATATAGAAAACAGTATTATCCAGAACATTGTTGTTTGCTTTTCCCTGTCTGTAGAATTATTGTATTTTTAAATGCCTCAGTGTGACACTTTAAGAAAACTAAACCAATTCCCCCTAGTTTTATGTCTCTCCCTCTTAATCTCTCTCTCTCTTGCTCTCTTTCTCTCTCTCTCTGAGTGTGTGAGGAAGTTGATGGTGATACTGTGTAAATATTATTTAACACGCCCACTGTGGTTCCGACTTTTACTCTTCATAAATACACTAAGTGTTAAAATGGGTGGAAAGTTCAGCGTTGTTTTATTGTTGCGCCCTTGAGTACGGGAAATAGCACATCCCCCCCGACACACACACACACACACACACACACACACACACACACACACACACACACACACACACATCAGTTTTAAGTTAAACAAAGCAAGTGTGTGTTTACTGTGTGTTTAGTCTCCCTACTGGAACACCACTATACTAAACAGTGTGAAAAATAGCAAGGACTTTTTAATTAAAACAACAACAACAACAAAAACATGTTATTCCCATATTCCCAAATCTTCTTCTGGAACGTTTTAGAAAGCTGCTTGCAGAGAATGTTTTAGCCCTGCCTCCTAATTTACCAGACACTTAGAGTTGTGCTGTTATAGGAAAATAAACACATTTACTTTTTTAAAAAAAATTTTTTTAATAAAGTTTATAGTTAAGTAATCATTATAAAGGGCTGATACTGGAGACTCCTTCCAAAATGCTAAATAAACATCTCACCAAAGACTTCCATATCAACAGTTACAGTCTTTTTTTCAATCCGTTTATGTGGAGCTTCCGACATTCCTCTCACGTTAAAAATGGTCCGTTTTTGCTTTCTAGGGTCCACCCTTTTTACTGTGTTAAGTTTGTCAGGGTGGTGTCTGTAAAACTTTCACATCCAGTCGTCTATAAATGAGCACAGCACACACAGCACAGAGCTATCAGGGTTCTTTTCCTGCCTTGCATGTTTGCATCACACATAGAGATATGATCACATTATTATATCATACATACGGTATATTACAAAAAACTACAAACATGATCTTGTGGCATACGCTAATATAGAGTACAATGCTTTAAAACCATATAGCTGTAGCTACTATTATACTTCCCAATTTAATCAGCCTGCATGACCATGCTGTTTGGTTTTTCTTTATTTAGTCTCCTGGTGAAGTTTGTTTGTCATGCTTAGAAACGTCCCATCATTCCATGATTACTGGAAGTTTTTAAAATGCTGGTGTGATTTTAACCATGAGTTTAAATAGAAGCATATATTTTCCTTGAGACACATTTGATACACTCAAGTTAAAAAAAAAAGAAAAAGAAGAAAAAAAAAGCATGAACCAGACTCACCAAGCGTGAGAAGCAACGAGCAGAAGTATTTATTAAAACACAATCCAAAATCTAGAACAAACAAAGGTCGTGCATAGTAAAGCACCAATCTTCAAACCACAGGGCAATCCAAAGAGCAGTCAAGCTGGGAATAATTTGGTTGGAGCGGAGACTGGGTTAGAAATGGCAGTGGCCCAGTTAGGAAATCTTGTTAATGTCTTGATGGTGAACAGAGGGAGTGAAATACAGTACTGTGCAAAAGTTTTAGGCAACCTATTTTTTTTTTTAGTACAAACTTTGTTATAGATTTTTTATTTTATGACTTCTACATGATCAAGTCAGTACAAAAAGCATTTTAGATTCCCAAACATTAGTTTTCTAGCACAAAATTAAATGTTACAGAAAAATGTTTATATGCCTTTAAAGAAAGCAGCATATTACATAAGAGACACTTTTCAGACAAAAAACACAATGAAGGCTGCTGGGTTTTGCTGCAAAAATAAGAAGCAAGTGAAGCAAGTGGTCTCCAGAAGAACTGTGTCTGGTTCTGCAAGATGCTCAATAAAACTTACCAGATCATTTCCTTATAAAACTGCACTAATTGTACCTGAGACTACTATTTTTATTTTTGATTTTTTTTGTCACACCAAATATTGACTATATTTTGAAGGCATCTTTGTTCTACAGCATTTCTTTACATGTGCCTAAGACTTTTGCACAGTCCTGTAGACAGAACATTGCATGAGGAGACTTTTGCATTTTCCTGGTGAGCCATTATATTAATCAGGTAGCACTACTCTGTGCTTTGATGCACTGACTTAGCAAGTTAGCTTTTTGTACTATGGAATCTAGCATGATGGCCTTGGAACCCGACAGCAGACCTCTGCTGGTGAGGATCCGTGTGCATTTATCAAATGCGTGAGTATTTATCAAAATTCAAAGTCCAAACAGGCAAAGGTTACTTGAAACTTAATAAGACACCAGTCTTCAAGCAACAGGGCAATCCAAAGTGTGGTCAAACTGGGAATAGTAAATAATCATGCACAACAAGGAACTTACACTACAGAAGGTATTGGAAAGACTTCGTAATGACTACTGGAAACCCATGTGCTTATATAGACCAGAACAGGAAGTAAACAGGTAATGAAGACTCTGGAGGGGTACTGCCCTGGGCTGTTGTGAGACAAAGTTATGCCCAAGTCCAACCACTATGTTTGCAACCTCTTTTTTCCTTGTTCGTAATAATAAAAAAAAAAATTTCTGCCACGGGTGGTATGGTGGGTCCAGCTCCAGGGTCCCCAGTTTAATCCTGAGCTCAAGTTCCTGTGGACTGGCTATGCAAAAATTGTGGGAATGAGTGTGTTAATTTGCTCTGTGATGGACGGGTGTCCCATTCAGGGTGTATCCCCGCCTCACCCCCAGTGTTCCCAGCATAGACACCGTATCCATAAAAGTTACATCGGTACCATGTGTGATATAGGACAAGCTTATCTTGGCAATCACAAGAAATGTCATTGTGGTTGCTATCTAACAACTTGCATACTATGTCTCTGTGCCCACGTCTCTACGTGTTAAAAGTAGGTATGTATGGAATAAATGATGGGTGTGTTCAGCTCTCGCCAATTGTGTGCTCCAGCTTCCAGCTCCAAATATACCTGGAGCAGGTGTGTTAGGTCATGTCATATTGTTATCTGATGTGGTCACGGCAGTTTATGGCAGCAAAGAGATAAACTTCGACATAAATCAAATTATTCATCATTCAGTTACACATATAGGAAGAGACTGACAGAAAAACAAAAGTCAAACTGAGGAAAATGGTGGGAAATCAGAGCAAGTATCAATAACAGAGAAAAAGAAAGTATGAGAGGGGGATGAGTAGTATATTTCTTCTCATTTATTCTCAAGCAGTTTAGCTGATAAGATACTTATCAGCCTGTGAACCATGTGTATGAGACAAGTTTATTTACTATCACTTGCTAGTTATAGGCACATACCTGAGGATAAGTAGCAAGTTATTTTTCTGGTGCTGGGCACAATTAAACTACTGTTTGCAGAATGCCATAGCTACCATGGTAGCAAGCTAACTAATGCTACTGTAACTAGCAAGTAAGTAACCAGCAAAAGTTTTATTTGATTAGGTTGCAACTTTAATGTTGATGCATTTGATGTTTTTGAGGAGACATTTGTACATTAAGTAAGAGAAAATGGGCAAAGCGGGGTTCATTATATGGCATTCCTGAAGGGCAAGGCACCTAAAAATAAGAGTCAAATTTAAAGAATAAAAAAAAAAAAATTAATGTTAATTTTAAATAAAAAAAAAAACCCTCAACTTTAATTAAAAAAGAAGTCAATTTTAAACAAGAGTCAACAAAGAACTTTAAATAAAAGAAGATAACACTGAAAGAGGAAGTAAATCTTAAATGAACAGTTAACTTTTAATAAAATGAGTCAACTTAAAAAGTCAACTTTAATTAGTCAACTTTTAATAAAATGAGTCAACTTTCAAAAAAAGAAGTCAACTTTAATGAGTCAACTTGAGTCAACTTAAAAAAAAAAAGTCAACTTTAAATAAAGGTCAACTTTAAATAAAAGAAGTTAACATGAAATAGTCAACTTTTAATAAAATGAGTCAACTTTCAAAAAAAGAAGTCAACTTTAATTAATCAACTTGAGTCAACTTTTTTTTTTTTTTTAAGAAGTCAACTTTTAATAAAATGAGTCAACTTTTTAAAAAAAAAGAAGTCAACTTTGAAAAAGTTCAATCAATTCTGAATAGAAAGAGTCAATCATACAATTATGAGGAAAGTGAGTATTTCCAAGTCCTTGGTTTAAGGCTTTGTAATTTGAAGTACACACTGTGGTCACTTAAATATAAATTTATTATTAGCAAAAGGCAGTGACCTAAAGCACATGGGTCACAACTGGTGTTATTAGTAGAGCAGGTGTTGTGATGCAGTGTATTTCCTGTTTACATAACTACAAACTAATGACCCTGGATTTATGGCCCATTGTGTTACAGAGGTTTTTTTTATCGGAACAATGTCCATCAGACATCCTGCTGTGTACCATTCAGAGTAGAGAAGATGATCAGAACACACACACACACACACGCACGCACGCACGCACGCACGCACGCACACACACACACACACACGCACGCACGCACGCACACACGCACACACACACACACACACACACGCATGCACGCACACACTTTGCTTTATCAGAAATGGGCAAGGAATACAAATGACAGGAAGGGAGTGGGGGAAAGGTGGAAGCACAAGAGTGTGTATGTGTGTGAGAGTATGTGGTGGAAAATCAGTCATTTTGAACCAAACACAAGATTCAGCTTTTTTAATTTGTGAAATTTAGTGTAGAAAAAAAACCCTCAGACAAATTGTGCTTGTCCAATTAAACTCAAATTTGGGAGAAAGGAGATTTTTACTTTATACTTGAAAAGTGCCAGAATGAAGCTTGCCGGACAAAAACGTTCATAGACAAAAAAAATGATTTGAACAGCAAATAGGCACACTGTGTTTTAGTCAGTGGTTTGCTTCAGTGGCCTGACCTTTAAAATAAAATAATTTATATATATATATATATATATATATATATATATATATATATATATATATATATATATATATATATAAATTTTTATAGAACTGTTGCTCAGTGTAACCCAGCAGACCATGCAATGTACACAGGGTAGCATCGCTGCTGAGGTTTACCAAGAATTAAAAAAATAAAATAAAATTATTAACATTTAAATATTGAATGGTACATTCTTTGCACGTTTTTGATTATTTTATAATGTACATTCCCCTTCGATTTTACAATCATTAGAATGAAATTATGCTTAAACGACCCCAGTTTGAATAGCAGCAGCACTGCACCCAGCTTCATAGTAGATAATGATAACATGTCCAGTGAACTTTTCTGATATCTGATATTACAGTGAAAAAAAAAAAAGTTGGGACGCTGTGTAAAATGTGTAACACTCTTAATGCTCGGATACAGGAGGAACCAGAAGGGAGGCAGGCTTAATCCACTTGCACACTTTTATTTTCCTTTTCCTTTCAGCTTGTGGTTTTTTTTTATTACTCTCACACACACACGCAGGCACACATGTGGCTCTTCGCCGGCATCTCTTTCCCTCTCTCTTGAGGCGCGTGTCTCTCCTCCTTTTCTCTTCTTCTCCTCACTGCAACACAGAACACTCGTTAGTCTCATTTCCTACAGGTGTGTAAACCTTACCACTCGCTTTCTCTGGCTCCGCCCTCCATTCACAAACCTGTGCTCGACCACGCCCCCGCCTCCACAAATGTAAATAAAAACAGAATGCAATGGTTTGCAAATCTCATAAACCCATATATTATTCACAATAGAACATAGAAAACATATCAAATGTTTAAACTGAGGAAATGTACCATTTTAAGGAAAAAATAAGGTAATTTTGAATTGATGGCTGCAACACGTCTCAAAAAAGTTGGGATGGGGGCAACAAAAGGCCGTTACTAAAAAGAAACAGCTGGAGGAACATTTTGCAACTAATTAGGTTAATTGGAAACAGGTCAGTAACATGACTGGGTATAAGAAGAGCATCTTAGAGAGGCAGAGTCTCTCAGAAGTATAGATGAGTAACTGTGTCTACAACTTGTGGAACAATTTCAGAATAATGTTCCTCAACGTAAAATTGTGAAAACTATGAATATCTCATCATCTACAGTACATAATATCATCAAAAGATTCCGAGAATCCGGAGAAATCTCCGTGCTCAAGACACAAGGGTGAAAATCAATATTGCATGCCCGTGATCTTCGGGCCCTCAGGCAGCACTGCATTAAAAACAGGCATGATTCTTTCAAGGAAATCACTGCATGGGCTCAGAAACACCTCCAGAACTCATTGTCTGTGAACACAGTTCACCGTGCCATCCACAAATGCTGGTTAAAGCTCTATCATTCAAAAAAGAATGATGATCCAGAAACACTGCCATCTTCTCTGGGCCAAAGCCCATTTAAAATGGACTGAGACAGTGAAAGTGTGTGGAAGTGGAAAACTGTTCTGTGGTCAGACGACTCGAAATTTGAAATTCTTTTTGGCAACCGCATCCTCTGGACTAAAGAGGACTAAAGAGGAGAGGGACCATCTGGCTTTTTATCAGCACTCAGTTCAAAAGCCTGCATCTCTCATGGTATGGGGGTGCATTAGTGCCTATTGAATGGGCAGCTTGCACATCTGGAAAGGCACCATCAATGCTGAAACATATATACAGGTTTTAGAGCAACATATGCTTCCATCCAGATGACGTCTTTTCCAGGGAAGGCCTTGCATATTTCAGCAAGACAATGCTAAACCACATACTGCATTGTATGTAACTATTACAACAGCATGGCTTCGTAGTAGAAGAGTCCGGGTGCTGAACTGGCCTGCCTGCAGTCCAGACCTTTCACCAATTGAAAACATTTGGTGCATAATGAAACGAAAAATACGACAAAGAAGACCCAGGATTGTTGAGCAGCTAGAATCCTGTATCAGACATGAATGGGACAACATTCCTCTCCCAAAACTCCAACAACTGGTCTCCTCAGTTCCCAGACATATACAGACCATTGTTAAAAGAAGAGTGGATGCTACACAGTGGTAAACATGGCCCTGTCCCAACTTTTTTGAGATATGTTGCGGCCATAAAATTAAAAATTACCTTATTTTTTCCTTAAAATGGTACATTTCCTCAGTTTAAACATTTTATGTTTTCTATGTTCTATTGTGAATAACATATTGGTTTATGAGATTTGCAAATCATTGCATTCTGTTTTTATTTACATTTTACACAGCGTCCCAACTTTTTTTGGAATTGGGGTTGTATAAGCAACAGTTTCCTGATTTGGGAAAGGCATTTTGAAAGATTGTTCTCTAGCTTATTGGGTCACATTAGAAAGAAAGCTTGCCAGAAAGTTCCACAGAGTGTCTACCTGAGACCATTTTTGAGCCCATCCAGTCTAGAACACACCCACTTCCAGCTTAAATCCAAATAGAGATATACAGTAGATAATATTTTGAACACTAAAGATCAAGATGCAGACAGTGGCATTGTGTTATACCCCAAACAGAGAAGTTGTTTCTCAAACCTCTTCCCATGGGCCTAGCTGTTTGTTAAATTTCACCAACACATTTGATTCACTTTAATAACCCCCTGTTTATGTGAACCAGGTGTGCAAATACATGGGTGTATTGACTGGTAGCTGCAAATGCCAGTATTCCTTGAAAAAGGCAGATGGATTTGTTTTGACAAGTGAATGTCAACCCAACACACGGGATTTTCAAGACATGAACTTGAAGAAACCGGAAAAGTCAGAATATTGCCAAAACATTTGGCATTTGATAAACAATACCTGAAGGTCATTTCCTTAAGGGACAGAAAGAAATACAGCTGAACGCCAGCTCAGTGTAGTGCACCAAAGTCATCAATGACTGTGAGAAGACATCTTATGAGAAAAAGTTTAAATGGGTTGCCACTAATTAACCAGAAAGTTGAACCAGAAAGGTAAAATATAAGAATCTGTAGTGAGAAATTGCATGACAATGCTTTATAAAAAGTGGTTACTATAGTTACATTTACTATATGTGTCAGATGCTTTTGTTCTTGGGAATGTGACATCACATTTCAGTGATCCACCATACTATTCAGGTATGAGCAGTTATGAAGCATTGAGTAAGGAATAAAAAACTTGCTGATATACTATTATAAGAACATAATCAACAACAAATTGGTGTGAAGCAAGGGAGAGTCACAAACTAGATATTTTTTCCCAAGATAACATGTCCCAAAGTGTTTTATTCCTTTTAAACCAATTCAATTTGTATTCAGTTTGTATTTATTAACATAACATTACTACATCATACATTTTTTAAAAACAATTATTTTATAGTCACCTTTAATTTTGCAGAACATGCTTGAAAAGTTTATCACTTATGTTACTGTATAACAGCTTTAAACTGTTGTTCTCTCACCAGCCTCTCTTTTTTCTCTTTTTAATAAGACGGGAAAAAAAAGTGTAGTGTCATATTACTAAGAAGCGCAAAAGCATCCATCCTAAAGACTTTCCAACTGCAGAAAACTTAAAGTTATAGGATCACAAAGGATCACATAGGATCACAAAGGATCGCATAGGATCACAAAGGATCACAAAGGATCACATAGGATCATGTCCCCATATCAACAAATATGCATTTTGTGTTAAATAACAATACATTTTTAATCCAATTATTTTTAAAATTAGAAGTCCTTGTGAATTAGCGGTTACTGTACAATGTGTTAATCTATACTACTATAATACTACACTATACATTAATTTAAACCTGTGATTTGCTTGCTACTTTCTTGCTATTAATAATCTTGCTACAGGCAGAAAGTAATTGTGGTAATTGTAAAAGAAAATGACAGTGGTGAATAAATACAGACACTTCAATAGGGACCATGGCATAGCTGGTGCCCAACAAGCTGGTGTGAGTATTTCTGACATTGTTGATTTCCTGAGATTTAGAGTTTACACATCTGCGGGCGGAAAAGCCTTGTTAATGATAGAGGTCAAAGGAGAATGGCCAAACTAGTTCAAGCTGACAGGAAGGATACAGGAACTCAAATACTCACTCTTTACAACCATGGTGAGCAGAAAAGCATCTCAGAATGCACAACATGACGAACCATGAGGTGGATGGATTACAACAGCAGAAGACCACATCAGCTCATTTATTCTAGCAGTTTCTAGAATTCAGCCCATCTGGCACCAGAAACCATGCCAGGGTCAAAGTCACAGAGATCTGATGTTAAGTGAAGCTCTTCACCTGTACCTGTATGATTTTATGCATTGTGCTGCTGCCACATGATTGGCTGATTGGATAATTGCATAAATGAACAAGGGTATAGGTGTTCCTATTAAAGTGGTCGGTGAGTGTAATTTTCCAGTTTTCCTGCCATGGAGGAGAAAGAGGGGAGCAAAAAAAAAGATTCAAAAACATTACAAATATCAGGATGTATGTGTATATTGAAAAATGTCAGAGTATGTCTTATTTAAAACTAATTATATTACCAATTCTTAGCAATTCAGTTTGCTATCTGTCTCTCCCGCTCACTCAGTAACTCTTTCCTTGTCATTTAGTGAGTTGGCAGAATTGGTTGTGTAAGTCTGTTAGGTGAACATCAAATATGTGTTCTATCTTCTGTTTTAAAAAAAAAAAAAAAAAAAAAAAAACTGTTACTTTTGCAGAGTAATTAAATCAACATACTTCTGTGAAATACCTCTTTACAACAGGTTTAAACAGATTCAACATTTCAGCTGTAAGATTTCATGAAACACTACCAGTCACAGTTGGGCAAAGAAGAACAAGCCCTTTTCATAATACTACAAACTTTGTTAAGGTTAGAAAAAAAATTACTGTTTGGGATCTGAAATAACGCTTATTGATGCCTGACTCACTGAAAACAGCTGCTATTCCTATCACTACTGTCAACATATTTTCATAGAACACACTGAGGTCTGAATCATTGCACTGTTGGCTCCATAGCTTCCTTTCTTTCTAAAACCGATTTGAATATCCATTCTCATTCTAATTTTGTAACTATGAATGAATTGGACAAAGGAAATCTAAAATTAGAAAAGAATAAAATAGGACGAGGAACTAATATTACGTCATCACTCAGTCACATCATTGTTTGGAAGATCGTAGGATCTTTAATGATACTGATACTCTAGATTACTGAGCTTTGGATGCGTTAAAATATGGATATAAAGTAATTTATGTTTGGAGCAATGTTGATTCTCAAGCCTTATATGACTCTCTGACAGACAAAAAAAATGCAGCTTGTTGTGTTACCGAGAAACCTACGTGCTGAAGACTTTCATGTTCTTTACCGCTTAAAGTTACCTCTGACTGTTACAAAGAACTGACAGTCAAGACTCCTTCCAAAAATGTTAAATAAACATCACTTCACAGAAAGCATATTAACCACATTAACGATTACACACGTATTCATCATACAGGTACATGTAATTCTTCTAAGAATTCAACTGTCCACACACAGGATGTTTTTTGTTTTTCACACCAAATGCCACAGCTGTGCAACACTTTAGAGCCAGCATTAATTCGGCTGAGAAAATGATCCTGTGCCATACCTGTGCATGTCCAAGTTTTGTCAGTGCTTGGATTTCTTGCTACTGGCATGTTTCAGAGAGATATAAGTGACCATCTGCTTTGTCTCAAACTAGAATGTGTAGTATACTCCCTAGTATGCTGCATGCCATAATCCGACATGTTCCTGATTACATCAGAGTGCATTCCTCGTCCAACCCTAAACAAAAACCCTGCTGACATGGTTACTGCACACCAGTGCCTCATCATGCATCTGTAAAGCAAAGGTTTCTGGCATAAACTGGAGAATTTCAGACATCTATTTAATTTATATAGTGAGCTTTATTATTACATGTTCACATTCAGCAGTGATTGGCATATTTGCTTAGGATATAGAAACTCAAACCAGCTCAAGCACACCTGGTGCAACTAATGAAGCCCTTGATTAGTTGCATCAAGTATGCTTGAGACAACACCTGTTTTGCATATTTGTGCTGTTGTGAGGGATTGTGAGGGACCACTTGAAGCATTTGTTGTGTTGAGCTATTTCAATTGCTTTTGTTTGATTTGTTCATTGCAAACAGCTGAAAGTCTGAAATTTTGACAATAAACCTGATTCGCAATGGGGGTTAAATAATTTTGATTGCAACTGTATTTGAAATATATTGAATTACCTCTTGCTCTAAGTTTTCTTAATTGTTTTTATAATGAACATTTTTTGCATGACTTTTAATTTGGAGAGTTGAGTGAAAAACGTTTTGACTAACTGTGTGTTCAGAGATGTTGTAGTGCAGAGTACACAATGTGCTCGCCATTCAAGTGGGTAAGTTGTCAGAACACTGTTGCTAGGCAACTGGCAAATATGGATACCAAGAATAAAGCACATTAAATGAGTAAGTCTAACGATGTTGATAGCTACCACGTAGCTATTACGTCTTTTACGCAGACAATGTAAAGGCAGAATAACAGCAGAACAAAGATTATACTGTCATTAACATTAACCTTGCACAGGTTCTGACAAATGTATGTAATTGCACAATGTTGCTTTTGTTTTTTTTATCATTACATGCACTTTCTCATGTTGAAACCCTGAAACCCTCCATCCTGCCCCCACATGTCTCTCTCTCCCCCTTTTCTTAGAACTGACGGATTTTTTTAGCAGGAATCACCAACACTCTTCTAGCACAGTGACGCACAAGAGAACAGCACTTACCAACTGTCTTTTCATAGTTCGTGCATACGGACGTGGTCTCATTTGTTCAAATGACTGGTGTCAGCTGTGTGTGTGTGTGTGTGTGTGTGTGTGTGTGTGTGTGTGTGTGTGAGAGAGAGAGAGAGAGAGAACTTTTACGAAACAGCTTTAAATCCCCAGCCATTTTAAGTGACGTGATATAAAATGTGTGCAGAGGCTAATGTTTACATTATTAGAAACATGTGTTTTCACACACCCATAATCTCTCTCTCTCTCTCTCTCTCTCTCTCTCTCTCTCTCTCTCTCTCTCACACACACACACACACACACACACACGTATTAATGTCCTTATGAGGACCTTCTTAATTATATAATTAATTAACTATATATAATATTATATAACTATTAGTGTGTGAGAGTAAGTTGTCTGTATTCTGTTTTGCTTGAGGTTTGTGGCTTGAAGTTGTGTAAATTAAATTGCTATGAGAGAAACACATACACATACATGGTGGCTTAGTGGTTTGCATGTTCTCCCTGTGCTTTGGGGGTTTCCTCTGGGTACTCCAGTTTCCTCCTACAGTCCAAAGACATACGTACAACCTATGTGTGTGTTCTTGTACTGAATGTGAGTATCTCCTTTCTGTCGTTCTCCATTAACAGTGTGTGTGTTTTAATTTCTCCCTCTCTTTGACTCACTCTCTCAGACCAGATTGCTTCTATGTAACTGTGTGTGTGTGTGTGTGTGTGTGTGTGTGTGTGTGTGTGTGTGTGTGTGTGTGTGTGTGTGTGAGGGTATGAAAGCACATTGTAATTGTAAGCACTATATAATCCATTTCCGGTTATTCGGAAGTTGTGAATGTGGATACAATTGACAAAACAATTCAGTAGAACTGTAAACAGAGAAATGCCTTCATGACTATAAACACACGTCTCGACTCGCTACACACGCCTTGAGAAACTAAACACGATGTGTGTGACTTTCACACACTCACAGCAATAATCATTTCCTGGCTGTCATCTAGCATGTCTTTGTCTTGCACTTCATCCTCCTTTTGGCCCCGTCCCAAAATACATAGTCAAGATTTAAACGCTCGGCCAAGTGTGTACTAACGTCATGCTTTTTTTTTCTGCGCACATTCTCAAGATGTTTACACAAAGTGGATTTAGATAACAGGTGACTCAACATGCTATCACTGATTTGTAAGCTGTTACCATGATAAAATGACAGCAGTGTGGTTTTGCGTGTTGCTACCACCATTCAATTTTATTTGTATAGCGCTTTTAACATTAAATATCGTCACAGAGCAGCTTTACAGAAATACGGAGGTAGATCCCTAAGTAGCAAGCCAGAGGAACAGTGGCGAGGAAAAACTCCCTGGGAAGACATGAGGACGAAACTTTGAGAGGAATCAGACTCAAAAGGGAACCCATTCTCTTCTGGATGATACCCAATGACTATATAGTATATGGGTGGACATCATGATAGTGGGTCAAAAGTGAAGCTATAATGTTTCTGAAGCCCTCTAGTGGCTAGCTGATGTATATTTTTTAACCCCGCCCATTCCCGTGTTAGTGAATGGGACAGATGGCTGTCTCTCATTTTAAGTTACATCTCCACAAATTATTTTTGGGAATAGTGTTCTGTCGTTTTTACAAGTTCAGTTGACTTATATCTCGACTGACTTATATCTCCCCCATAAGAGTTATTTGATTATAAATAAAAGGGCATAGTTACTGAGGTGATTGACTAGTTTGGACATGGAAGCCTGAACAATGTAACGGCATAAATCAAGCCTGCTAACACTAGTTCAATGTAATAACAATCTACATTTTACTGTATGACCTTAGCAAACACTTGAATTATTTTGGTAAGGTTAGCCAGTCACTCCTTTTTTAAACAAACTGCACTGAACAAATGAGCAGCGAATAAAATAGAGCACTTCTCCATTCAGATGGATAACTTAGTGCAGGTGTCAGAGCTAGATGAAAATCATGGAGAGCAGTGATTTTTCCCCCTCAAAAAATACATGTGTACATGTTGACTGCTGTTTGCCAGCATATTTTCAGTTGGTACCTTCCGTTAGCTACTTATACTTCATTACTTTGATTAAAATTATGGATAATGTCAGCTAGCTAGCAAATGGTAGCTCAGTCAGACATGACTTAAAGCTCTAGAATCTTTTCCTGACAACGTTAAAATCAATATACCTGTGAAAATTACATGCCTACAGTTTAGTACTTTGAGTTAGCTGTTGCGCCATCTTAAGTTGCACTTCAGGTAATATCGGAATACACACTCCATCACTAATATGTCCATCACTAATATAGGAGGTTGAGAGGTGGACCCACTGCGTATCTGGCTGTATCTACTGTGCATGCTTTGGCTCCAAGGTGTCTACTGCATAGACTCTGGCTCCAATTTTCCCAAGATGGTGACTCCCATTTCGACCTAAAAAAGTCTTCAGCAATGCACAATGGGAGTGAACGGTGCCATGTTGTCCATATATTCTGTCATTGATGGTACTGTAGAGTGTAATTATGAATCACTGCTCTTCTGTAATTGTATACTATAAAGTCAAACATTACTAAGTATGTTGAAAGAATGTTCGGTATGAGCATCATAGTCTTTATGATTACAGTTGTAGTTTTTAGATAACTATTAGCAGTTCTTCAGTGAACTAGTATGAAAAGGTATTTTTAGCTAGTCTCAAAGGCTCTCAAATGACACTGGCTACATCCCATACCATATATTACCTTCATAAATAAAATATCAAAACACTAGTGCGCTGTCTGGCTGTGGCATTGAATATAGAGATGTTAGAAAATAGAAGGGAACATGACCAGTTTGAGAAGAATGAATGAATGAATGAGCAGAAAGCCATTAGGTACAGTAAACAGTTGCTTCCCGCAACATTCAGAAACCAGGTAGGAAAAAAATAGTACCTTCCTACTTCCACAATCATTAATAGAGTGATCAGCAGCCAGGTGTTACTAATGAAATGTACAAGATTAGTTAATCATCAAGAAGTTTGTCTACCTCTATAAAAGCAGGACTTTTGGCAGTTTGGTGTTCTGGAGCACTCAGGTGTGTGTCTACATCATGCTAAGAAAAAAAGGACATCAGCCATGACCTCAGAGAAGCGAAGCAACTCTAACCCTAACCCTAACCCTGCACATCAATCTGGGAAGGGTTATAAGGCCATCTCCGAACAATTTGAAATTCACCATTCTACAGTGTGAAGGATTGTTTACGAATAAGCAGACTTCAAGACAGCTGCCAATCTTCCCAGGAGTGGATGTCCCCAGCAAATTCAGTCCAAAGTCAGACTGTTTAATACTCAGAGATATAAAGAAAAGCCAATGAGCTACATCCTGTGACCAACAGGTCTCTGTACGCACATTAAATGTTTATGTTCGTGACAGCATGATCAGAAAAAGACTGAAAAAATATGGATGGCTGTCATGAAAGGGTGGCCAGGAAAAAGCCCCTTCTCTCCAAAAAGAATATTGAGCACAACGTTGGTTTACAAAATGGTATCTGAACAAACCACATTTCCAGAACAATATTGTAGTAGATTTCTAAAATTGTGGCAGTAATGTGATTAAGGTTAAAATGATCAGGAATGTGTTTCAGAGATACCAGGTGAACTAAAACTGGTTATCTAAACTGTGTTTAATTACAGTATTCCTCAGGGCATGTTTGGTATCATTTGTATCCATATATTAACGGTGAACGATGTGGTGATATCATAAATATCATATAGTTTAGGAAATAAAATTTACAATATATGTTGTAATATGTGCTCTTTACGCACACACACACACACACACACACACACACACACACACACACACACACACACACACACACACACACACACACAGGCACCCCCTGGTTTGCATGAACTCATTCTAGGGAACTTAATTAACATACAGTTCCTTAAAGTGAGAGAACCCTGCCATAAAACACCATGGGGTCCACCCTGCCATAAAACACATTGTTTCATCTCCATTTGGTATCCTGGTCACTATACATTTCAAAGAGGGTCAAGGGTATAAGAGGATCTGCTTGGTAGAGAGAAAGGAAAGCTTATAACATCAGAAGCTTATAACATCAGAGAGGCTTATAACATCAGAAAGGCTTATAACGTCAGAGAGGCTTATAACATCAGAAAGGCTTATAACATCAGAGAGGCTTATAACATCAGGGAGGCTTGTAACATCCGAAGGGCCTTTTGCCACAGATGCTTTTCCATCCTGCATCCTAGGTTCATGATGCTGACTGTAATCCTGTAAGTTACTCTTGTCTCTATTTTATGTATCTTTTAATTGTGATCTTGTATTAAATCCATTTGTTATCCTATTTCTAAATACTCTGTGTCTATGTTTGGTATTCTTATTAAGAATAGCTTCTTAAACTAAAAGTGTATAATATGTTAGACACGTTTAAAGTCAACCTCTGACAAGCCAAAAGTAAAGGCTAATACTTGCAAGTTTAAACAGAACCTCTGACAAGTAAGATAGGAAAGGCCTAGGCTTGCACGTTGATAGAAACCTCTTGAGCTAACAACATAATGGTTTAATAAAGAAGCTACATGAAAGTCTCTGAAGTAGGAACGTCATTTTAATGAAAGCTTCGCTCGAAGCTGCTTCTAGCACTAACTAGAAGATTATTCTATTGGAGTCAGATAATCAGTTAAATGGAGTCAGATATTTAAATCATATATTAAAACACGCATTAACCTTCGCTGCACCTATTTCCGTCGTTGGTTATAGGAGAGCAGTGGGCTAAGTAATTAACTTTATATATTTTAGCCCTACAATATCCTTTGGACTGATTAGACCAAGGTGGAGAAGTTTGGTCATCGTGCATAGCATCATGTTTGGCAAAAACTAAACACAGCATATCACCACAAACACCTCATACCGACTGTCACATGGTGGTGGAGGGGTGGATGATGATTTGGGGTTGTTTTTGCTGCCACAGGACCTGGGAAACTTGCAGTCATTGAGACAACGATGAACTCCACTTAATACCGGAATATTTTTGACACAAATGTGAGGCCTGATCTGCAGCTTAAGCTGGGCTGAAATTGGGTCACGCAACAGGACAATGATCCAAGGACATCAGCAAATCGACATCTGAATGGCTATAGAAGAAAAAAATCAAGGTATTGGAATGGCAAAATCCAAGTCAAAGTCTAGACCTCAAACCCACTGAGATGCTGTGGTGGGATCTTAAGAGATCTGTGCATAAACGAATGCCCTCAAACATCAATGAACTGAAGCAATGTTGTAAAGAAGAGTGGGCCAAAATTTCTACATAACGACATGACTCATAAACTCTTATAGAAATATTTACTTCAAGTTATTGTTGCTGAAGGTGGTTCTACATGGGTATACTTATTTTTTCCCACCTGGTTTCTGAATGTTGGGGTGCTTTTTGGGAAAAATGACTACATATTGAAATCTGTTGTGTTTTTGTTGTCACCTGAGATTATTTGTTTGTTTATTGAAGCTGGTGAGGACCAGAATTGAATGAGGGTATCCTTTCTTTTTCCCATGACTGTAAATGTGCATGCTTTTACATGAATGAAGCTGATTTTGTTGTGTGATAATTTTGGGGTAAAGCATCTGAAAATCAGCTTTAAAACAGAAAACTGTTACAGCAGGAGAAATGAGTGGGAACACGGAAAAAAAAGAAAAAAAAAACACTCCGTGGCAGAACTTTGCTTTGAGCAGCTTCACACTCACAAGTAAAAGTAATAACATGTGTTGTCTTGCGTGGCATTACTCAGTCCATTAGGAAACTTCAGACAGAAATGTGAAACAGAACAGTCATTCAACCCGGACATCCCACTTGAAAACACAGGCAAGAGCCAGCTCGCTTCTCGATAAACTAATACACAGTCTAAATTAAATGAAATAGCAAGGGGGGCACAGTGGCTTAGAGGTTAGCATGTTTGCCTCGCACCTCCGGGGTTGGGGGTTGGATTCTCGCCTCCGCCCTGTGTGTGTGTATGTCGAGTTTGACTGTTCTCCCTGTGCTTTGGGGGCTTCCTCTGGGTACTCCAGTTTCCTCCCCCAGTCCAAAGACATGTGCTGTCATTGGCATTTCCAAATTGTCAGTTGTGTGCGCGATTGTGCCCTGCGATGGGTTGGTACCCTGCCTTGTACCCCAAGTTCCCTGGGATAGGCTCCAGGCTCCTTGCGACCCTATGTAGGATAAGCGGTAAAATATTCTGTACACATTTGAATAATGTTCATGAAATAAATCTGTACTGAGGGGATCCGTGGTTTATATAAAATGTTTGACAACTCCCGCCTTAGGCTAATAATTAACGATTAAGAAACATATAGTTATTTGATATATAATCACTGATGTGGTGAAGCTTTCTGTAAGGAGACATTTATTTACCATTTATGGAAGGAGTCTCCAGTGACAGTACTTTGTAACACTCAGTAGGTTTTCAGCCACAGATATCACTCTTTACATTTCCTCAGTAACATGACAAGCCGCTTTTGTTTCTTATTAACTTCAAGAGAAAGAAAAGGTGAGGCTGATAAAGTAAGTGATACTAGGAACTAACTTGTCTCATGGATGTTCCACAACATTAAATGTAACTATAAATGGAAAAAAAAAAAAGGATGATGTGCCGATGACCAGAATTATTAAGCACATCCCAGATATTTCAATATAAACTCATTTTATGTGTCTCAGAGTGGAGTTACCCTTTAAAGGTGCATTAGGTAAAATGAACCCCACCCCGCAAGAGGCGCATCAAAACACAAACAAGTATTCTGGACCGGATGTCATTTTTCCAAATGGGTTTTCTCAGCAACTGAATACACTTTTTTTTTTTTTGTTACACTTTTAAGACAACAGCTTTTAATCATGTTTTACATATCCAGATTATCTGTACAACTAAAGAATAAAAAAGCAGAATATTGCAACTTAATATCTAACTAAATATCTAAAGAGATATTGTAACAAACGGAATTCAAATTTCGTTTTATTAATTGGAAGGAAACTGTCAAAGAGCCCTTTGGGAATCGAAATCACTCAATGACTCATTCACTGACTCAATTACTGACTCACTAAAAAGCGCCGGATTTCCAGTTTATTCAAATTAGATTTAAAAGGAAAATCATATCCTCTACCTGCGCTTTAAATGCCGGAAGTAGCCAGGGATGGGAAATCGCGGACCTTTCCCCGAGTGGGCGTGGCCTTGTGGTTGCGCTACAGAAGGGGCGTGTCGGATTGATATAAAGGAAAGTCCGTGTGGAAAGAGCCGTCGGTCAAAACTTTCATTCAGGACAAACGAGCGTGATTTATTTGGCTCTGACAAACACGCGTGTGTATGTGTGTAGGTGTGTGTGTGTGAGTGAGAGAGAGAGAGAGAGTGTGTGTGTGTGTGTGTGTGTGTGTGTGTGTGTTCACGGAAGGGATTTCTCAGCGTGAAGCGATGGTATGTGTGTGTTTGCTGTAATCGCATGAGCATTCCTACACCATCCAGTCTACAGGTACGTAACAGCTGCCTGTTTATTATTCTTCTATTACTATTACCCCGACTATTACTACTATTACTGTTATTACTACCACTACTAGTACAACTTCTTTTGCTACTACCCCTACTATTACTAGTACTACTGTTATTATTAGCATCACTACTACTACTATTACTACTACCACTACTAGTACAACTTCTATTACTGCCACTACTACTACTAATTCTACAACAACAACTACTGCTAATAACAATAGTCAGATTTTTGTTGAGCTTATTCATCTTAATGTGTATAAATGATTGTGTGTGTGTGTGTGTGTGTGTGTGTGTGTGCATGTGCATGTGTGTGTCACACACACAGAGAGGTTTATAAAACACACACTTTGCATTGTTAATGATCACCCAGTGACACACACTCACCCGCTGTAAAACACTTTTCACTGTGCTTTGGGTTTTATTAGCAAAACCCTTTTTTTTTTTTAACACGTAGCTTAATATACTTTAGCACTACTCATTTATCAATTTATATTAGTAGACGTTAAATAAAATGAATGAACATGTTATTGAAATATTAGTTCTTTGATTATTATATGGCTGTAAGAATGCACAATTGATTTATTTATTTATTTTTAATATATTTTAATTGTGATCACAATCTGAGGCTTCTGACAAAATGATGAAGGTGCAATCAAATGATTCTGTTCCTAAAATGGCAGCTCGATTGTAATAAAGTCATTATAGCTATAATTTATTCGTGTATACACTGTATATAGTAATGCATTTTGTGTGTGGTCCACCCATAATTCATTGATATCATTTTATGCTCTCTGTGTGTGAGAGACACTTTTTCCACACTCATTTGACTGGACATGGAAAATAACCATGTTGTTTTTGAGAGACCTTTTTAAGTACACACTTGTGACATAATTATAATATTTACCCAGCTTAAAAATGTTTAAGAACCGGACACTGTGCGTGCTACGTATGTGATGAGTAAAGAATAAAAAACAACGCAACTTCGGGGCTTGCATTTATAGGGGATAAAATAATCTATCATACTTTTGATCAGTTTATCGGTGTTGCTGAATGCCCACAAAACAAGTTAGTTCCAGTTATTCCTTAGGTTTTATAATATAACCAATCATCCAATTACTAGAAGTGAATAGAGAAAAACAGCAGAGCTTGTTATAAAGATTAAAAAAAAAACAGAAATCTTACTAACTGTTACAAAACGCTGACACAGGGGGCTTCTTCCATAAATGCTAAATAAACATCGCCTTACAGAAAGCTTCAACAGTTTTCATTCAACATTTTTCTTTGTTAAATAATAGATTATACGGTATGTCCACCATACAAGTTCCTGTGAATAAACTTTTACCATAGATAACTTATTGAAATGAGAACAGCTGCAGTACTGGCAGAGTTGCTATTATAAAAAATTAACTAAGCCAGTTTAAAAGGTGACCTGTGACTGATTCTAGACCCGTTTGATTTAATTGGGTCTAAGAGGAGTCTGCTGGTCTCCGGTGGCTTTGTGTTTGCAGACTGTGGTTTAATAGTGATTCACTTCTCCCAGTGGACTTCTGTGATATCTGTGTATTTCATGATCTTGCACAAGGAAACAGGAACACACTGCCACACAGTATTCTGTGAATATATGCTGTATCTCAGGGTTCTCACATTTGGAAAACACCTTGAACATGAGGAAATGGATGAAATGTTTTGGAAATGCTAGTAAGGTTGTGGATTAAAAATTTAAAAAAGAGTCTAAAATAGCATAATTGCTGCTGCTGTCATGAAGACCAAAGGACTGCCCGTGAAGCTTTGAGATTCAGTAGCAAGGTGGGGAAAAAAAGATGGAGAAGTTTATTAAAACATTAGCAAAGCTTTGAACATGATTAAGGAGCACTGTGAAATCCATTATAACCAATTGGAAAAAAAATATATTACAACCCAGTCACTACCAAGATCAGGCCAGACTGAGTTCTCATGCAAGGAGGGCAATGTCCAAGAGGTCAGCTATGACACTGAAGGAGTTACAGAGCTCCCTGGCTGAAATAGAAGAACTTGTGCTTACATCACCAATATCATCAGCTCTATACAGATCTGGCATCTGTTGGAAGCCACTTCTGAGAGATCATTTTAGAAAATCCGGGAGCTTTTGGAAAAAAGATTTTGTGGTCTGATGAGAATATACGGTGATATATTTGGTGTAAAGGCAAAGCATAATGCTTGGAACAAACCAAATAAAGCCAAGTTCACTGTGATCAAGCACGGTGGTGGTAGCCTCATGCTCTAGGGTTGCTTTTCAGTAGGAGGAACTGGAAAGCTCACGGCATCGCAGGGATCATAGATTGAGCCAAATATAAGCAAGTTGTTGAGGGAGGCTGTTCCAGTCAGCCAGACATCTGCATTTAGGGTAAATATGTACACTGCCTGGCCAAAAAAAGTCACACACTCTAAAATTTTGTTGCACCACCTTTAGCTTTGATTACAGTGCGCTTTCCTCGTGGCATTGTTTTGACAACCTTCTGCAACATGACAACATTTATTTCCATCCAGAGTTGCATTAATTTTTGGCCGAGATCTTGTATTGAGGACGGGAGTCGAACCACTCCGTAAAGTCTTATTCAGCACCTCCCAAAGACTTTCAATGGGGTTAAGGTCAGGACTCTGTGGTGGCCAATTCATGTGTCATTCACAATTTGAGCCCGATGAATCTTGACATTGTCTGAAATGAATATGAATATGCCTGTGCTGTCAGGGAAGGAAAAAATCCATTGATGGGATAACCTGGTCATTCTGTACATTCAGGTACTCAGCTGACTTCATTTTATTGCCACATAATGTTGCTGAGCCTAGACCTGACAAATTGAAGCAACCCCAGATCATAACATTGCCTCCAGAGGCATGTACAGTAGGCACTATGCATGATGGGTACATCGCTTCATGTGCTTCCCTTGTTACCCTGATGCACCCATCACTTTGGAATAAGGTAAATCTAGACTCATCAGACCACATGAGCTTTTTCCATTGCTCCACAGTCCAATCTTTATGCTCGCTAGCAAATTGAAGTCGTTTTTATCTGATTAGCCTCACACTGATTAGGCCAATCCTGTAAGTTCTGATCACATTGTGCACGTGGAAATGTTCTTACTTTCACTATTAAACATAGCCAGAGCTCTACTTTTGATTTTTTTTATAATGTGACTTTTAAAGATCCCGATCATTCAAGATTTTGAATTCATTCATTTTTCTGACTACATTCTGGCCTCAAAGTTGACAGTTCACCATGCTCCTTCCAGGTTTTAGTAATGCACTGGACAGTTCTTAACCCAATTCCAGGGATTTCAGCAATCTCATTAGTTGTTTTCTTAGCTTGATGTGGGCCAATAATTTGCCCACAGTAACATCTTTTCCACAACCACAGGATACGTCTTCCGACATGGTTGAGAATCTACACACTGCATCAGTTAGGATTAAAAGAATTGTTGCCAGCTGAAACATATTAATCACTGCAATAACGATCCAGTCATAGGCTCTTCAGTATTTGCTTATTTAAATCCAAACAGCGACCTTATTTTTAGCCAGGTAGTGCATGTTCCAACAGGACAATGAGCCACAGGACACGGCCAAAACTACGAAGGAATAGCTTGAAAAAAAGATCATCTGTGTTTTGGAATGGCCGAGTCAAGGCCCAGACTTTTAATCCAATTGAAACTTTGTGGCCACCAATGTTCTCCATCTAATTTGACAGAGTTGTTCAGAATTTGCATTGAGTAATAGGAGAAAAATGCCAAAATCAAAACATGCAAAGCTCATAGAGTCACATCTGAGACAACTTAAGGGGGTGAATACAAGTTAAGCAGTTTTTTTTTTATTTGTAAATAATTCTGAGGAGATCCATCCATCCATTTTCTGTACCGCATATCCTACGCAGGGTCGTGGGGAGCCTGGAGCCAATCCCAGGGAACTCGGGGCACAGGGCGGGCAGGGTACACCCTCGGGACCTGGTGCCAACCTATCATAGGGCACACACACACTCACACACCCATTCACACACTACAGACAATTTAGAGATGTCAATCAGCCTACAACACATGTCTTTGGACAGGGGGAGGAAACCGGAGTACCCAGAGGAAACTCCTGTGTGCAAACTCCGTGCACACAGGGCGGAGGCGGGATTCAAACCCTAACTCCGGAGATGCGAGGCAAGCATGCTAACCACTTAGCAATTCCTCCTCTGAGAAGATCTAAATGCTTTATTTAATTTTTCCTTAATTTAATTAAGGAGCAAAAATCCCTTTCTGGTATGCTTAAATGTGATGTAATACAGCAAAAAGAGAAATAATCATTTAATCGCACACTAATAGTGTCATTATACGTTATCCTTTAATGCATTGCATAATTTAACGTGTGTGTGTGTGTGTGTGTGTGTGTGTGTGTATTCTCTGCTGGATTAGGCAGCTTGGCTAAAACTATGTTAATTGCACACTCATTATCACCATTGTATTTCATCTATTTCATCTTTTAATCTGTTATAATGTTTAATCATGTTGCTCTTTGCTGTTTTCCTTGCAGAGATATACAAAACACCTCTTGTATGCAGTGTGTATGCTTCACTGGATGAAGTGATTCACCAAAGACATCTGTTCAGCAGAAAACTGTAGAAATAAAATCTGTTCAGATCTCCTTATGGCGGCTGTATTCTTCACCTTGCTCCTCTTCCTCCCCCTTCCTCCATCCATTTCTTCTCGTCCATTTGCAAAAACACCAGTGACCATCGGAGTGGACAAGAATGTTGTCCACCAAAATGGTGGCAGCATTACAATCAACCAATCCAGCAACAATGACATTCAAAGCTCAAACACAGTAGGACATAAAGAAAGAGAACTGGACCAGAAGACAATTAATGTCCACCAAAACAGCCAAAATAAACATGAGGTCTATACATATCCAAGCAGAACTGACCAAAAAAGCCAAAACAATGGAAACCTTGCACATCATCTGCCAGACATCATTATCATTGGAGTAAGGAAGGGTGGAACAAGAGCACTGCTTGAGATGCTGAGCCTTCATGATGCCATCGCTACTGCTCAAAGCGAGGTCCATTTCTTTGACTCGGATGCTCATTACAAGCAGGGACTCGAGTGGTACACATCGCAGATGCCACTGGCTCGACCTGATCAGTTGACGGTAGAAAAGACTCCGGGATACTTCACCTCTGTTGACGCTCCGGAGCGAATCTTTCACATGAACCCTTCAGTCCGACTCTTGTTGATTGTCCGAGATCCTGTGGATCGCGTTCTGTCGGATTATACACAAGTTTTTCACAATCAGCTTCAAAAACACAAAATTCCACAGCCCATCGAGGACCTGCTGCTCCGAGATGGCGAGCTTAACCTCAACTATAAAGCTGTGAATCGAAGTGTGTATCACCCGCATATGCAGCGATGGTTACGGGTTTTCCCGCGTGACAGCTTTCATATAGTGGACGGCAACATGCTAATCAGAGACCCGTTAGCAGAAATGAAAAAAGTCGAACATTTTTTGCACCTCAAGCCACAGATAACCGAAGAAAACTTTTACTTTAATCAGACGAAAGGCTTTTACTGTTTGAAGGAACAAGGCCACGAACGCTGCCTACACGAATCGAAGGGACGAACACATCCAAATGTAGCCCCAGAAATCCTGCAGAAATTATGCAAATACTTTCAGGAACCAAACAGGAAGTTCTTTGAACTAGTAGGAAGAACGTTTGATTGGAAGTGAGAACTGTTTTAAGAATGGACAAGGGGAAATTTTGCAAAGATTTGTTACAAAGCTCGTTCATATGCAAATGCAAACAGTTATTTAAACTTATGAAGAACATTTGTGAAATACTGTGAAAACTACACTGACAGTTTCACCAACAAAACAGCTGGGTGCAATTGCAAATCAGATTGTGAGAATTGGTGGAAAACAGTGAAATATTTCATGAAACAAACAGGAAGTTATGGGTGGGGGAAGAATGTTTGACTCAAAGTGAGAAGGCAGCAAAATCCATGCTAGTATTTTTCACTAATTGAACAGAAATTGTTTGACATCATAGCAAAGGATTACGCATAATCCTGCAAAAAGCTCTGCGGACTCAGTACATTCCTCTACCAGTTATTGAAGGACATTGGAGAAATTCAGCAAATAAAAATGGCACAAATAGTATTGTGAAAAACTGCTATCATAAAAAGGAGGGAAGTTTCGTCAGAGCATGATAGTAATTGAAAAAGATTAGATGAACCTTATATATTTAACCTTGGCTTAATAATATCGTACAATATTCATTACAACAAAAGCCCATTCGCCTTGATATAGATGACTGACTGAAAACCTACACACACACACACACACCTAAATTGAAACTAAAAACAGGAGGTTATTTAAACTTGAGAGAAAATTAATTCAACTGAAACTGGGTCGTGAAAACAGAAGGAGAAAAAATGCAAGCACACACACAAACCTCGCTAAACAGGATTAAAATACAATGTGTGAAAGTTATATAAAACATGCTGGACACTTTACGCACATTGTTTTAAGCTTGTTATTATTATGTGTTATTTTGATTTTATTTAGGATAAATGTTTTAGGACTCTGTGAAATGTGCCATTCCATTGGCATCATCAGCTCTAACTGTCAGTTTGCACCATGTCAAAATTACAATGGTTAAGAAAACACAAAGAGTTATACATGAACATGTTTTTTTAAGAGCACCAGAATATTACCTCATGACACTGTGCATTTGTGTATTTTTCGAAGGTATTTAGGAACAAAAACAGCAAACATTTACACACATGGACAACAACATGTGGGTAGCCAACTACAGCATAATAATAATAATAATAATAATAATAATAATAATAATAATAATAATAATAATAATAAAACCATAATTCCAAAACCAAACTTTACCATTTTGTACATAAAATGCAAAACTATATTATGCTATTTATTGTGATGTCTATACCAGACTGTCTATACCGAATTATAGGAAATGTTTTACTGATATGTATTAACCACAGAAGCAGCTGCATTTTTTTCTTTTTCAGTCAACTTTGTCTATAATGTGATTTCACAGTAAGAAAATTTTCAGCCCATAATTCCAACATGATGACCTGAAGGCATTATTTACACAATGATATGTCCATAATGACATAATCAGCTCTCAGGTGGAATGCCTTCATGTATTTCGATGGAAAGGTTTCTCAAATATTGAATATCAAGGTATAGTGCTATGAAAAAGTATTTGCCCCATCCTGATTTCTTCTGTTTTCTCATACTAAATTGTTTCAGAAATGAAAACAAAATCTAAGATAAAACAAAGGCAACCTGAGTAAACATAAAATACAGTTTTTAAATGATGTTATTTATTGAAGCAAAAATGTTATCCAATACCAACTGGGCCTGTGTGAAAATGTACTTTCCCCCGTTTTACTAATTCCCCAAATCTATGAAACTGCATTCATAATGGGGTTCAGCTGGAGTAGACGCAACCAGGCCTAATTACTGCCAGCCCTGTTCAATCAAATCAAAAACAACAGCATGAAGGGTTACAAAGCTATTTCAAAGGCTCTGGGACTCCAAAGAACCACAGTGAGAGCCATTATCTCCAAATGGAAAAACTCGGCACAGTTGTGAACCTTCCCGGAAGTGGCCGACCTTCCAAAATTCCTCCAAGAGCACAACATCGACTCATCCAGCAAGTCACAAAAGAGCCAAGGACAACATCAAAGGAACTACAAGCCTCTCTTTCATCAATAAAGGTCACTGTTCATGACTCCAGTATCAGAAAGACACCGGGCAAAAATTGCATCCATGGAAGGCTGGTGAGGCAAAAACCACTGCTAGCCCAGAAGAACATTAAGGCTCATCTGACTTTTGCCAAAACACACCTCGAGAATGTTCTGTGGACTGATGAGTCGAAAGTGGAACTGTTTGGAAGACAGGGGTCCCGTTACATCTGGCGTAAACCAAACACAGAATTCCACAAAAAGAACATCACACCTGCGGTCAAGCATGGTGGTGGCAGTGTGATGGTGTGGGGATGCTTTGCTGCTTCAGGGCCTGGGCAACTTTCAATAATTGAGGGAAATTCTAAATTCTGCTCTCTACCAGAAAATCCTAAAGGAGAATGTCCGGTCTTCAGTCCTTAAATTGAAACTCAAGCACAACTGGATTATGCAGCAAGACAACAATCCAAAGCATAGGAGTAAATCCTAGTCCTAGAAGCAAGTGAAAGTCTGATCTCCAGTTATTGAAAGCATTTGGTTACAGTTATTGCTGCTAAAGGTGGCACAACCAGAGTTTAAGTTTAAGGGGGCAATTAGTTTTACACATGGGTGATAGGTGTTGGATAACTTTTTTTTTTTTTGCTTCAATAAAAAAATAAAAACTATTGTGTGTTTAGTCAGGTTGCCTTTGTTTTACGTTGTATTTCGTAAAACTATTTAGTATGAGATATACACAAAAACAGAAGAAATACTTTTTCACAGCACTGTATCAGGTTTAGATACAAATCCACAGTGCACCTCTCCTTGAAATTATCTACACGAAATGTGAATGTTAAGTGACACAGATAACAAGGAAGCGATTACAGAAATACAATGGCATTATGGCTAATTTCTAAACCAGGGCAGAACTGAAACAGAACTCTGTAAACTGTCCATATTCTGACATACTCGCTGTACAAAACAGCCTAATGCACAAACTAGCATTATAGTAAACAGGCTAAAGCACAAACTAGCATTATAAGAAAGCTAGAATATAAATCTTTATTACAGTAAACAGTTTAACTTAAACTAGCATTACCGTAAATTGACTAGCCCTTGACCTAGAATAGCTAATCACAACCATTATACCACACAAGCTTTATGTGTTTATTAGCATTTTTAAAGCTGTTTTAACTTTTTGAATTCACTAACTGGCAAATGTATTTGTGCCTACAGTGACAGCTCAATTGTTTTATAAACTAGCATGAAATTAGCTAAACAGTCAGTATTCTTGCTAGCTGGCTACTTGCTAGTTGCTGATGAAAGCTTTTGATCATTACTTATTCTCCATTTCAACAGTGTAAATTGTTGGCGTTTACTGTTATACTGAGTCAGTGACTGTGCTAAAATACGTATATGCTACATTGTATAAGCTAAATTTATATTTGTATTTTTATACAGCAGTAGATTTTTTTATTTTTCGTATTTAAAAAAAATCTTTCTACAGTAATGTGCATTAAAAACTTCTTTTTTTTTTTAAATTTCCGTTAAATAAATAGATTTTATTTAATATTTTATTTAGTTGCCATGATCTATGCAAATGTATTACGGCAAATGTTTCATGTGCGCAGTCCTTTATGCTTTTACATATTATAAATATAAATAAATAAATAAATAAATAAAACTATGTGAATATACATATAATAAATATTGACTATGCTATCCAGTTTACTAAAGGTGGCCTTTTGTTAATAAAAATATAGTTTATTAAAAAAATATTATTACAGAATTACTAAAGTACGCCTCATCAAAGTAAACTGGATAGGGCAGTCAATATTTATTGTAGTATATGAATATTATGGTTATAATATTATATAATATTATTTTTCTGTTATTGTTATTATTATTATTGTTGTTGTTGTTATTATTATTATGAATGAGAGAAAAACAAATTTGATGAATTATCCTGAGTATGTTTTCACATTTTGTTTTACATGATATAAATGTAAAAAAAATAAATAAGTGGATACATTATTTATGTGACTATATATATATATAACATTTAACATAAATGAACATTTTTACATATAAGGAATGTAAAATAACCAGGGATGGGAGGGTTACTTTAAAAATGTATTCTGTTCATTACAAATTACTTCATTAAAAATGTAATCAGTAACGTAAGCCAAGTATCACAATATAAAAGTAATGTAATCTGATTATTTTTGGATCACTTCAAGGTCACATATGTAAATAAAGTCAAGAGAAAAGCAATATGATCTAAAATACTTTTTTTAGAGCTTATTTTAGAGCTTAAAAACATGATCAGTGTTTGGATTTGTTTTAATAAAATAAAAATAAATTAAAAAAAAAAAAAAGATCACTGACCCTGATGCGCGTGGCATTATATCACAAAAGCATTTCAGAGAACAATGTGTCTTAATTTCTACCAAATTAACTTTCCGCAAAATTTATTTGCGCATGCGACTGGCAAGAGAGAACCAGAACTATAATCATGCAGCTGTCTATATTGTATGTCATATCAAAAGATTCATTTCTTTGGTTTTAAATGTGAAAAATTGTAATCCTGGTAGTGTTCCCATTTTTTAATTTTTTTTTAGAAAATGTACCTGTAATCTGATTACGTTGTTTTTGGACGTTACTGTAACGGATTACAGTTACCAGTTATTTGTATCCTGATTACATAACGCTGTTACACCCCAAGCCTGAAAATAAATATACTATTTCACTCTCATTTATGTTCTAAGCATCTTTATTATATTGTCAGAGAAAAAAGTCTTACTGTTCTCATATATTTAACTATAGAGCCAGTACATACAGTGCCCTCCACTAATATTGGCACCCTTGGTAAACATGAGCAAAGAAGGCTGTGAAAAATTATCTTTATTGTTTAACCTTTTGATCTTTTGTTCAGAAAATTCACAAAAATACTTTGCTCTCATGGATATCAAATAATTGCAAAAAAAAAAAACATTTTTAAATATGTGTGCCACAATTATTGGCACCTATGAATTCATATGAGAAAAATATATTTGAAGTATATTCCCATTGATATTTTACATTTTTTTTAGTACACCTGGGTGACTAGGAACAGGAAATTGTTCAACCATGACGTCCTGTTTCACAGGGGTATAAATATGAGGTAACACATAGGCCAAATTCCCTTAGTCATTCATAACAATGGGTAAAACCAAGGAATATAGCTGTGATGTGCGGCAAAAGGTTGTTGAGCTTCACAAAATGGGAAGTGGCTATAAGAAAATAGCACAAGCATTGAAAATACCCATTTCCACCATCAGGGCAATAATTAAGAAGTTCCAGTCAACTGGAAATGTTATGAATCAACTTGGAGTTGAACGCGTGTCTATATTGTCTCAACGTGCTGTGAAGAGGATGGTTCGAGTGGCCAAAAAATCTCCAAGGATGACAGCTGGAGAATTGCAGAAGTTAGTTGCGTCTTGGGGTCAGAAAGTCTCCAAAACTACAATCCGAAGTCACTTACATCACTACAAGTTGTTTGGAAGGGTTTCAAGAAAAAAGCCTCTACTCTCATCCAAAAACAAACTCAAGCGTCTTCAGTTTGCCAGACACTACTGGAACTTCAAATGGGATCGGGTTCTATGGTCAGATGAAACAAAAATAGAGCTTTTTGGAAATAAACACCAGAGGTGGTTTTGGGATACACAGAGAGGTAGCCATATGGAAAAGTACCTCAAGCCCACGCTTAAATATGGTGGTGGCTCTTTAATGTTTTGGGGCTGTGTTTCTGCCAGAGGACCTGGACATTTTGTTAGGATCCATGGCATCATGGACTCTATCAACTATCAACAGATATTAAATGAAAACCTGACTGCCTCTGCCAGAAAGCTTAAAATGGGCCGTGGTTGGATCTTCCAGCAGGACAATGATCCAAAACATACATCAAAATCAACACAAAAATGGTTAACTGACCACAAAATCAAGGTCCTGCCATGGCCATCCCAGTCCCCTGACTTGAAACCCATAGAAAACCTGTGGGGTGAACTGAAGAGGAGAGTCCACCAGCGTGGACCTTGAAATTTGAAGGATCTGGAGAGATTCTGTATGGAGGAATGGTCTCAAATCCCTTGCCATGTATTCTCCAACCTCATCAGGCATTATAGGAGAAGACTCAGAGCTGTTATCTTGGCAAAGGGAGGTAGCACAAAGTATTGACTAAAAGGGTGCCAATAATTGTTGCACACCTATATTTAACAAAGTTTTTTTTTTTTGTTAAACCTGTGTTTTGTTTGCAATATTTTTTGAACAAAAGATCAAAAGGTTAAGCAATAAAGACAATTTTCCACAGCCTCCTTTGCTCATATTTACCAAGGGTGCCGATATTAGTGGAGGGCGCTGTAATGTATAAAACTCTCTCTCTCTCTCTCTGTCTGTGAATGTCATGTGTAATAGAATAACCTGTGTAATTTTTCCCTGATGATATGAGATGTTATCACTTCTTCCCTATCTATCTCTCTAATCTCTCTCTCTCTTTCTCTCTCTCTCTGTCTGATTCCTAGTGCCAACTCTCACACACTGTACCATGTGTATAAACCTAAAACGTGTGTATAAAAACAAGGTGATAGCTTACAACAATATAATTCAGGATCGCTCTTCCCTGGTTTCCATAGAAACGTGTTTGAGACACACACACACACACAGAAGGGTGTACGATGACAGCAGGAGTTTTCTCAGCCCAGAAGGGGAACAAGAGAGTGTAAGTGTGATATGGTGTGTGTGTGTGTGTGTTAGCGCTGTCTCTTATAGTGTCACACACAGACACACACAGGCTCAATTGTGAATAGAGATCGGTTTACTGAACAGATAATGTCAATCAAAAACTGATAGTTATCAGATACTTTGCTTGTGGAGGGGTGGAGAGGTGGAGGGTGGGTGATTTCAAGGACCCAGAGTAGACCCTACAGAACAAAAAATTTCCAAAACAGTTTGCGACAACGGCTCAGAATTCCATCACGCGTGCCTGAATAAGTAGTGAAGCAAGGAATGTTAGCTCCTGTTATCACTTACATTATTGCACCTATAAACAATCATTCCCTCTCCAGCTCCTCGTTTTTTAATTAATATGGCATAGATTCAAGGAAAGTCAGTGCTAAGTGGAACTAGCTTGATTTGCGGTACTTCCACAACATAAAACATAACTCTAAATGAGTAAATGTATGAATGTCTCGCTCTTTGATAAATGAAAAATTTAAATCGTTTGTGGGTTTTTTTTTTTTGCTGTGATATAAGAGGAATAAAACACTTCTGGGTGTACAGTGATATGAACAGTCTGTCCACATAACACCACCCCATCATCAACTAATTTCCTTTAACAGCACCCCACCTAAGTGTTTTATACCTAACTGCTTCAAAAGTACTCGATTTAAGATGTAGTGGCTTAGTGGTTAGCATGTTTGCCTCACACCTCTGGGGCTGGAGATTCGATTTCCGCCTCCGTCCTGTGTGCACGGAGTATGCATGTTCTCCCCGTGCTTCGGGGGTTTCCCACGGGTACTCTGGTTTCCTCCCCTAGTCCAAAGACATCCGCTGTAGGCTGACTGGCATCACTAAATTGTCCATAGTGTACAAATGTGTGCGTGATTGTGCCTTGCGATGGGTTGGCAACCCATCCAGGGTGTCCCCCGCGTTTTCTGGGATAGGCTACAGGCTCTCCGCGACCCTGTGTAGGATAAGCGGTACAGAAAATGGATGGATGGATGGCTGGACACTACCACCTCTCTACCTCGCTAATTTATCAATCTAATACAACATTATAACTGATTTATACTAGAGCACTGTTGAATTCTCAGTTGGTTAGATTGGCCATAAGGTGTCTGATTGGTCAGAAGGTGTTGATTACGTCGGTAATATGTGGCGGGCATTCTCATAATCTAAGCTTGATATTAAAGGAGACCTATTATGCCCCTTTTTACAAAATATGCAACCTTTTTGTTGCCAAGTCTTGGCAAGTCTTCAGACTTGGCAACCAAGTCTTCAGTGGCTCTGATGTTCATTCTTACAGCCAGCAACAGAACACTTATAAAGCTTACGAAGCTGAGACATTCTTCTTATCACTATAGCTGCTCCAGCGCCAGAGAACATGGCGGACTGTGTGCAGCTCACTCAGGGGAGGAGCTATGCTAATAGGGCAGACTCCGTCACCAGTCGTGGGCGGGGCCTGTTCCAACGTGACGTCACGTTGGAGAGAAAACGAAAACGACTCATTTTGAGACAAGAATTGGTTCATAAGTTTTGGTTTGACTTACATTCCTATTAAAATAACCCCCCCCCCCCCCCCCCATCTTTGCACAGTCTTTTAATTTGAAAGATATCATTTGCTATTACACTGACCAACAAACCTAAAGAATATATTTTCAACTTTTTTAAAAAATTTTGTTTGGCAAATTCTTTATCCATAAACAAAAATTTATGGGCTCACCTGCTACTCTTTCACATTTTTTGATTGAGGTAGACTCATTGCTCAGGTCTTTTTGTTTAACTAGTAATAAAAAATGTGATTTCTGAAACTATATGAAAAAATCTTTTGTAATGACTCTGTTGTTTAGGTTTAACCAGCATTCTTTCATTTATTGTTTTCATTTGTTTATTTTTAATTATCTATCTCTTGCTAGCATTGTTTCCTTATAGGAATTGTATGTATATGATTATCCTCACTACTTCCTTTGGTTGTCTGATTTTACATACAGATGTTTTGTTGAATGCTTCTTAATGTTCTCTTGAAGGTGTTTGTATATTTTCATCTGATTCATTAATTAAATCAAAATAAAAAAATTTAAAAAACTCATTTTGAGACACTGTTTATAATTTATGGGGAATATAAAAAAAGGAGTGGCTGGAGTTTTACCATTATAGGGTGGTTGTGTACACACAAACAAATTTTATAATGTGCTGGGTTTTTTTTTTTTTACAAAGAAAATAGCAGAATCATTGACATGGTGAAACTTTCTGTAAGGAGATGTTTATTTTATGTTTCTGAAAAGTTTTCCACCATGGGAAAGTCTTCAGGATAGAGCGCTTTACACTTTCCTGTTTCTTACTAACATGACAGGCTTCTTTTTTGTCTTAACCTTAAGACAGAGAGAAAAGAAAGTCTGGTCAGGGAACGACCATTTATAGCTACTGTAAAGTAAGTGATAAGAGGAATTAACGTGTTTTTGCGGATGAAAAGGTAACTATAAATGGATAAAAACAATTGTAATCATTGGCTATTTGCTGTGGTGAGAGAAATAAATCGCTTGATGTGATGTTATAGGAAAATCGCGTCAGGCAATTGTTTATTTCCGGTAGCAGTATGCCATGTTGTGCTTTATTTCCTTCACAACAGTCTTCCTCAAATCACCTCTGATAATGTTCACATGATCGCTATTCACTAATGAACATAGACTTCTCTTTGAATTTACACCTTTCTAGCTAGCAAACATTGTGCTTTTTTTGTTTGTGTAGGATAATCTGTTTACCCATTTAATAATGGAAGTAGATGACATTGCAAAAAAAAAAAACTTTTGCTAGCAAACATGTTAGATCCTGTCTTCATTCTAGTGTCATTTTGACGCTGGGGGTTTGGTGGTGAGATCACAGCTGCTGATGCTACAATTCGTCCATCTTGACGGAAGTCTCTTCCAAAGTCTATGCCAAGTCAGCATCTAATACTGAATTTCCCAGCCTCTGTACTTCGTTCTACTCAGAGATAAGATCGTCGACAGAGATAGAGCCATAGGAAACCTAACTATGTTTTCTTCTTATCTGCACAGTATTGCAAATAAACAATCTATTCCATAATTCCAATAAGCTACTGATGTACTGATATAGATAGATTGTTAAAACTCAAACAGTAGTCTGTTTTCATAAGTGAGCTTGCTAAGTAAGAGTGAACTCTGCAAATTAGGGGATTTGTTCGCGTTACTAGCTATGATGTATGCTGCCATCTGCTCTGATATTGCTCTATAATGAACTTCAAACATCCGTGCAACGTTTTGGACTGAAATTGCAGCACAGCACAGACAATAGCAGATAGCTTAGCATCAAGTTAACCAGCTAAGGTTAGTGATAACTCCATTGTTGTTTACCTTCTCAAAACAGTGATTAGTATGGTCAGTGTTATAGATTTAACCAAGTGCTGTGTCTGTATATTAACTGACCTAAAGAGACAGGGGTCTCTGCAGGTCGGAGTAATGGGCGTGCCAAAAGCTAGGGGGCGTTTCATGGCTATTTCAATTGGCCGAGAGCGCTGTCGGCTACACATACAGGCGGTCTGTAAGTTAAATTGCAGTGCTGCAGGGATGACGTATTTTTTAGGCCAACCCGGAAGTTAGCATCACCCTGGTTCCTTCGACAAAAAATAACTTTTGGATTGTTGCAGAAAATAAGCTCTGTGGCCAACAAAAGTTTATGATTCTTATACGTTTTGTTCATCGAGATAATCTTCCCAAATGAACACAACTTTTATGAATTTTGAAGCCTAAATACAATCAACAGAAGTAAAAAGCTAAAGTTAGGCTATAAACGAACTACACCACGGTCGCATGACTTCAACGTCACCACCACTACGCTTCCGATAGAATTTATAGCACTACAATTTGAAAAAAACACTACAACTGGAAAAAGTACTATAAATTGATAAATCTACAAGATGGAATACAAGTTTGAGTTGGAATGGTTTGCAACAGCACAAGTATAAACACAACCAGGCTGTAGTAGATGAGTTTTCCTGTTCGGCATGATGACGTTTAATGTCCCCGACAACCTCTGTAGTCTCATTTAGCCACTTGTTATCAATCGCCTTTTTCAAGACACGTAAAAGCTTGAAAAAAAAAACACGAGTGGGGTACTACTGATGTGTTTTATGTCGTAGAATAAAACATGAAAATATTTTGAGCTTGTGTTAACCACAGACCTTATTTCAGGCGTTTAACCGTTTAAAATGTCTAAGGGAACATGACGTATCTGTATGGTTAACGCTGATTGATCAATTCGGTTCCCAGCAAGAACCTATTTCCACCAATAAGAGAAAACTTTTGACACGCCCATTACTCTGACCTGCAGAGACCCATACTTGGACCTAAAGCCAATACTGCTATAAACTCATTTAAAAGTAGAGAAGGAGATCTTTACACTGTTCACAGTGTGAGCGGCCATGTTGATTTGATGTCACTGTGTAAACATGGAAGGAACTGGTAGTCACGAAGACTATTCAAGCTGAGGAAACATTTTCAGTGTTTTTTACCGGATGTAGGCTGGGAATTACAAGTTGCATCTTCACCTTGAATGCAGCATATGCACAGTAAGAGCATAATGAATATTCTGTGTCCTTTCAACACATCTATTACAGTTTGTGTTTACTCTGTATACTGTAAGAGAATGGGTTTGAGTCTGGTTCCTCACATCCATGCCATTGTCACCTCTGGCTTGCTCATCAGTAAAATCTACATTTGTGACGCTGCATCCTGTGAAGCTGCTTTGTAACACCGAGTATTGTTAAAAGTATTTTAACAATCTATAGAAATGAATTTGTAATGAAACTCCCCTCTTGAAAGTTTATATAGTTTGTGTTGCAGGACCATTTTGTGATCTTGTCAAACTCGCACTGATATCCTCACTCCATCACACTCTTTCACACTCCATCACACTTCTGCCACAGGAGTCCTCCGTTCCTTTCGTTAGCTGAGACTGTTTCTCCCGTGATTAATTAACATAGCTTACACTTTTCGGGGTGTCATTTTGCCAAGTAACACACGACTGACTACAGTCAGCAGGTGAACAAATATTCTTACTCATCTCAGCCAGAAAAACAGAACATTCAGTACTAATGATTTGTAAACTGGGAGGCTATAAGGGTAGTCGCCTTCGGAAATAGCGAGATGTTATTGGAAAAAAGAGAAGAAAATAAACACACAGTCAGTGACAGCTGGTCAGGATATTGAATGAGAGAGTTAAAACTCATTTTTATTTCCCATCAAGAACTCAGCGTTACAGTTAAGACACCAATAGGTTTGAGTCTTATAGCATAGAGCCTGATCATATAGGCATAAAAATTTGGGTTTGAGATCAAAAGATGAATATGATGATAGATCAGAATTTCAGCTTTCATTTCATCTATTACATCTATTTACATCTAGATGTGTTAAACAGCTATGACACCTTTGGTGGCAGACCACCCAATTTTTAGGTGGGCAAAAGCATAGCAACAGACAAAAAATATAATCAAGTACATTAAAGTAAATAACACTTAATATTTGTTTATATCCCTTGCTTGCAATAATTGCATCAAGCCTGTGACCCACTGACATCACCAAACTGTTGCATTTTTCTTTTGTGATGCTTTTCCAGGCTTTTACTGCAGCTTCTTTCAGTTGTTGTTTGTTTTGGGGGGTTTCTCTCTTCAGTCTCCTCTTCAGGAGGTGAAATGCTGCTCAACTGGGTTATGGTCTGGTGATTGACTTGGCCAGTCTAAAACCTTCCATTTTCCCCCCTGATGAAGTCCTTTGTTGAGTTGGCAGTGTGTTTTGGATAATTGTCTTGCTGCATGATGAGGTTCCTCCCGATTAATTTGGGTGCATTTCTCTGTAAACTGGCAGACAAAATGTTCCTGTAAACTTGTGAATTCATTCTGCCGCTACCATCACGAGTTACATCATCAATAAAGATTAGTGAGCCTGTTCCGGAAGCAGCCATGCAAGCCCAAGCCATGACACTACCTCCACCATGTTTCACAGATGAGCTTGTATGTTTTGGATCATGAGCAGATGCATTCTTTCTCCACACTTTGGCCTTTCCATCACTTTGGTAGAGGTTAATCATGGTTCCAAAACTTTTGTGTATCATCTCTGTATTTCTTTGTTAATTCTAATCTGGCCTTCTGATTCTTACTGCTGATGAGTGGTTTGCATCTTGTGTTATGGCCTCTATATATCTGCAGTGGATTGTGATACCTTCACTCCTGCCCTGTGGTGGTTGTTTCTGGTTTTTCTTCTCAGCTCTCACAATGTTTCTGTTATCATGTTTTCCTTGGGCAGCCTGTTCCATGTCTGGTTGCTCAGTACACCAGTAGTTTCTTTCTTTTTCAAGACATTCCAAATTGTTGTATTGGCTATGCCCAGTGTTTGTGCAATGGCTCTGATAGATTTTCCCTCTTTTCTCAGCTTCAAAATGTCTTGCATTTCTCCCAATGTCAGCTCTCTGGTCTACATATTGGTTTATCCTTTTTAACAAAAAATGCAGTCTACACTGGCAAAAACTAGGGCTCAAACCAAGAGTAGACATTCAGAGCTATTAATTCTTTAAACAATCAATTTAACAGGGCACAACTGGGCAGAAAGAAACACTTGTCAGTCACATGTTCCAATATTTTTGATCACTTGAATAAAAAATGGGTGGGTTGAACAAATGGTGTCATGTTCTAAGTTGTTTAACACATCTAGATGTAAATATGAGGAAATGAAAGCTGAAATTCTGATCTATCGCCACATATTCATCTTTTGATCTCAAACCCAAATGTCTTCAATGCATAGCAAAAACAACAGAATTGGCCTTGCAGTTCCAATACTTTTTACACACACACACATACTATATATATATATATATATATATATATATATATATATATATATATATATATATATATATATATATATATATATATATATGTGTGTGTGTGTGTGTGTGTGTGTGTGTGTGTGTGAATGAATGTATGTTTGCATAGTGCCCTGCGATGGACCCAGTGTTCCCAGGATAGGCTCTGGATCTGGACCTGACCAGGATGAATCAGACACACACACACACACACTGACTGCTGCAGCAGAAGCAGGTGGAAGTGTTTAAGTAGGGTAAAATTTACCAGCACAGTTTACATATTTTAGATTTTAAAACTCAAATGTGTTAGCTCAGTGTAAGAGCAGGTGCTGAAAGGAAGTTAGACATGCTTATATCTCCACTTTTTTTTTGATCAATGACCTTCTGCCCTGCACATCTGCTCAGTATATAAACTCAGATAAATCCTGAACATGTGGTGCCGCATGTACCAGGCACAGAATCACACACAATAGTGCTTATATGCCAGTCTGCAACACATTGTGAAAATAGTAAATGAGACCTCGTGTGTACATTCTGAATGGTTAAGGTTACAGATTAATTTATATCAGATATACATTAGTTGTCATTATTGTGGAGGATTAATGTGAACATTACAAATCACTGCCGCACTCAGAAAACACAACATTTTCACCACAGTGCTAGACATGGAAGACCAAATTACACGGTGGTAATGAGGAAATCAGAACAGAGAGACAGATGACTGTCTTGTTATAGTTTTGCTAACAGTAAAAATGTAAAAATGGGATACAATACACAAAAGGCTAACAGGTCAATCAGTTACATAACAACTGCATCAGGTAATACAGGTGCATCTCAATAAATTAGAATGTCGTGGAAAAGTACATTTATTTCAGTAATTCAACTCAAATTGTGAAACTCATGTATTAAATAAATTCAATGCACACAAACTGAAGCAGTTTAAGTCTTTGGTTCTTTTAATTGTGATGATTTTGGCTCACATTTAACAAAAACCCACCAATTCACTATCTCAACAAATTAGAATATGGTGACATGCCAATCAGCTAATCAGCTCAAAACACCTGCAAAGGTTTCCTGAGCCTTCAAAATGGTCTCTCAGTTTGGTTCACTAGGTAAGCCACAAACATTCATTGCTAAAGAAGCTGGCTGTTCACAGAGTGCTGTATCCAAGCATGTTAACAGAAAGTTGAGTGGAAGGAAAAAGTGTGGAAGAAAAAGATGCACAACCAACCGAGAGAACCACAGCCTTATGAGGATTGTCAAGCAAAATCGATTCAAGAATTTGAGTGAACTTCACAAGGAATGGACTGAGGCTGGGGTCAAGGCATCAAGAGCCACCACACACAGACGTGTCAAGGAATTTGGCTACAGTTGTCGTAAGCCTCTTGTTAAGCCACTCCAGAACCACAGACAGGTGTCTTACCTGGGCTAAGGAGAAGAAGAACTGGACTGTTGCTCAGTGGTCCAAAGTCCTCTTTTCAGATGAGAGCAAGTTTTGTATTTCATTTGGAAACCAAGGTCCTAGAGTCTGGAGGAAGGGTGGAGAAGCTCATAGCCCAAGTTGCTTGAAGTCCAGTGTTAAGTTTCCACAGTCTGTGATGATTTGGGGTGCAATGTCATCTGCTGGTGTTGGTCCATTGTGTTTTTTGAAAACCAAAGTCACTGTACCCGTTTACCAAGAAATTTTGGAGCACTTCATGCTTCCTTCAGCTGACCAGCTTTTTGAAGATGCTGATTTCATTTTCCAGCAGGATTTGGCACCTGCCCGCACTGCCAAAAGCACCAAAAATTGGTTAAATGACCATGGTGGTGGTGTGCTTGACTGGCCAGCAAACTCACCAGACCTGAACCCCATAGAGAATCTATTGGGTATTGTCAAGAGGAAAATGAGAAACAAGAGACCAAAAAATGCAGATGAGCTGAAGGCCACTGTCAAAGAAACCTGGGCTTCCATACCACCTCAGCAGTGCCACAAACTGATCACCTCCATGCCACGCCAAATTGAGGCAGTAATTAAAGCAAAAGGAGCCCCTACCAAGTATTGAGTACATGTACAGTAAATGAACATACTTTCCAGAAGGCCAACAATTCACTAAAAATGTTTTTTTTTATTGGTCTTATGAAGTATTCTAATTTGTTGAGATAGTGAATTGGTGGGTTTTTGTTAAATGTGACCCAAAATCATCACAATTAAAAGAACCAAAGACTTAAACTACTTCAGTCTGTGTGCATTGAATTTATTTAATACACAATTTGAGTTGAATTACTGAAATAAATGAACTTTTCCATGACATTCTAATTTATTGAGATGCACCTGTATAAAGATCTACACTTAATTCTATTTACATTACATTGGGCAGTACAGCTTTAAACACAAGACAAAAGAAACCAGGGTTTCCGGGGGTCCTTAAAAAGTCTTAAAATGTTTTAAATTCCTTAATGTAAAAATAAGGCCTTAATTAGCATTAAAATGTCTTAAAATGTCTGTGCTGTGAATTTGAGTCTCTTATAACGTGCATTTAGACACAACACGCACCAGATTCACTTTGGTATTATCAAAAGAGATTAGCGTAATCTCAAACATTTTTTGTGGGCAGAGGTTTACAGCATTTCACCTGATTGGTAATGAGAAGTGAAATAAAATAAAAAACTGTTGCCGACTAAACAGAGATCTTCCTGTCGTTTTCTGCCAAAATAAAAGCCAAGGTCTAACGCATAAAAGTGAATATATTACTATTGTTATATTACTATTTGTACACCCAAATAAAAATGTATTATTATTATTATTAGTATTATTATTCAGTGCAATGGTAATATTACAAAATAGCGAAGTTTATATATATATATATATATATATATATATATATATATATATATATATATATATATATATATATATATATATATATATATATATATATATTTCATTACAAAAATGTATGCACATTTATAACACTACATGTTACATTACCCTGCCAGTAAATTACAAGAAACAATTGTAAACACTGCTGCGAGGGGGTTTCTAATACAGCTGCTGAGGGAGTGATGGCAAATTTGACATCTTTTTCTCATCTGAGTGCCGTAATCCATCTCTCTATATATTTTTTTTCCCTCTCTTGGAAAGTCATGGAAAGGAAACACTTTCACTGTAGGAGCAAATGGCAATGCGAAAAGGATATTTGCTCTGGTCTCCCATATACCTCTATAGAAGTTTACCCTGCTATAGTTTACTTAAACCCAGAAATGGATGTATATGCATTAGCACAATCCATTATAGCTGATGTATCGTGTAGCATGATTGAAGTGATGTGCAGGTCTTAAAATTGTTTGGAAATGTCTTGAATATGGTATTAAAAAGTATGCTGATACCTGCAGATACCCTGAGAAACGTTTCATTTTAAATTGAAAAACAAAACAAAACAAAACAAAAAAACACCAACAACAGGAATTTATTTCAATATTACACGAATATGTAAACTTTTCAAGCATTAATTCATATATTAACATGGGTGTTAACAAGCTCTAGAATTAATAAAATACAGTTATGAAATTAACATTGGATGGCAGGATGGAAATTTCAAATCTTTTGTAGCTTACAAAACGGGGGGTGGATGCTAGGGTGCTGCCATGTTTGAAATATGTTTGATGCGAATTCTCGATGAGAAAACACTTTGATGAGGATGGAAATGATGTAAATCAAATGCTGTGGCCTTTACAGTCACCAGATCTCAACTGAGTTGAACATTTTTATGATTAATGAATTTATATTGGTTCTTCCTTTTTGTCACATCTGAATTTGAATGTGCATTGATACAAAGCATAACGGCTTCTTCTTTCATCTTATTAGTAATAATTCATTCCTTTATTTGCAAACACAAGTTATTTGTCTTTCATTTGTTTACAGCAACATATGTGCTTTATTTATTTCTTACATGTACTTGTACATGTACATTGTACATGTATTTTTTTTATTCTTTATTTGTTATTTTTATAATGGCATATATAGCATGTGTTTATTTATCTATTTATAATTCAATGGTATATATTTAGGTTAACTTTTATTTTATGCACTGTACAGTTATATTGTGCCAACACATTACACTGTATTGTTTTTAATAAAATGTCTGTATTTTTGTACGTTTTCGTATACATATGATCACCGCAATCACTGTCAGTAATGGAGTTGCTATAAATGCATTGCATAAGCAAATAAACATCAACTACACGAGTTAAAGGGCTATAAATAGTGTAAGTGTACACGGCTCAGGAAGGAACCCGACAGGAAGCACATATGACATCCTCTATGGTCTCTTACAAGTAGCAAGTGTCAATGAGGAGCATGTGTTCTGCTTTTAGGTGTGTATGCGTGTGTGTATGTGTGTGTGTGTGTGTGTGTGTGTGTGTGTGAGAGAGAGAGAGAGAGAGAGAGAGAGAGAGAGAGAGAGAGAGACAGATTGAGAGGGCAGTGAATGGACTTCAGTGATGTGAATAATTAAAAGCTTCAGCTGATTAAAATCTGAAGTGTGAAGAATTCTTCTATCCTTCTCTCTCTTTCTCTCACACACATACACACACAGTTTTTAATATAATACAAACAGTAAATAGTAAATAATAATAATAAAACCTGCAATCATCTCAAAGCAAGACTCGTTGATCTGTAAGACTTCAACATACTACCCTCTCTTCTACTTCATCCTCTGCCAGGGCTCCATTACACTTTTTCTCCTGTTTATAGCAGTTATCTCAAGTCCAAAAGAACAAGGTTCCATATTTATTCAAACGGTTCACATGAGTCAGTCAGTGATCACATTTCTGTCTGGGGTTCAACAGTCACTCTGGAACCCCAATGAACCCACAAAACAAACAAAAAAAATTGCAATTCGAGTTTAATCTATCCATCCATTTTCCATACCATTGATCCTACACAGGGTCACGGGGGGAACCCGGAGCCTATCCAAGGGAACTCGGGGCACAAGCTGGAGGACACCCTAGACAGGGTGCCAACGCATCGCAGGACACAATCGCACACACACACACACGTTCACACACTACGGACAATTTGGAAATGCCGATCAACCTACAGCGCATGTCTTTGGACTGAGGGAGGAAACCCCCGAAGCACTGGGAGAACATGCAAACTCCATGCACACAGGGCGAAGGCGGAATTTGAACCCCCAACCCCGGAAGTGCGAGGCAAATGTGCTAACCACTAAGCCACCGTGGCCCAATTACTTTAAACTAGCTGCTGTTTTATATAAATATGTATATACGTAACAGCTGTAAACATTACCTCACCAGCCTCTCAACTGCAGTGCAAAACTCTCCCAAAACTTTCCCATGGTGGATTATTACAAAGTACTGACACTGGAGACTCCTTCCATTAATGTAAAATAAACATCTCCTTACAGAAAACCTTACATTGTTCTTCGTTAAACAACAACAGTATTATTATTATTATTAGTAGTAGTAGTAGTAGTAGTATTAGCTTTAGATATTATAATGACTTAGAATGAGCACATTAATATAAACCAATGATTTGAATTACAGCTGCCACTCTGGTCAGAGCTGCTGTAATAGAAAATGAATCAGAATCAGAATTCGAGGATTTGACAGCGCTGTGGTATAATACAGTTTAATCACTATTATAGCCACAGACATCATAAGGAATAATTAAATAAGTAAAGAATTGTGGACCTGCTCGCTCTCTCTCTCTCTCTCTCTCTCTCTCTCTCTCTCTCTCTCTCAGTAATGAAGAAACACTTGGTGGGTAAAACCATTAAGCCTATAGATAGAAGACTCATAGTCAGCACTAATATTAACTATAAAACCTAATATGTGGTGCATCTAAAGTGATAATTAGAGTGATTAGATTAAATCTAGATTGTTCCAATAAAGTAAAGCCTTTTCTACCATTTCACAATTCACGAAACATTTAATAATAAACATTTCTCAATTCCCTGTTCCAAAGAGTGATCGAAATCTTTTGACAGGTAGTGTATATCTTTATATATTCGTCAAACATATATGTGTGTGTGTGTGTGTGTGTGTGTGTGTGTGTGTGTGTGTGTGTGGGATGATAATCTTTAAGTGGAGGAGCGTTCAGATGCTAATCTCAAACAGGAAGTGAGCTGAGAAACCACCAGCTGAGAAAAAGTGACCTTGCTGCTACTGCTGCTGCTATCTTGTACACACACATACACACACACACACACACACACACACACTCTGGCCTACACATCCTCTCCACACTGAAACCTGTACTCGCGCTCAGTCGACTTCTCCTCACACAAAGAAACTCAGTCTCACTGAGTGTAAACGTCTCCATCCCACCAGGTAAGAACTGTCTCACTGTCTTAGTCGCTGTGTTTGTGGTTGTTCGTACAGTAAAAGTGTGTGTGAAGACCTGTGTGAGCAGCTCACCTGGGGGCCTGTATAAATTAGTGATCTAAGTGAATGATGAATTATATTAAAGCTAGTATACAGTGTAAAAAGTATTAGCATGCCTTTTCTAGTGTTGCTAGGCTGTTAGACTGTTAGACTGTTTTTAGCTCAACTGCTGGGTGCCAGTTAAGTGATGTTGGAGATTCTTATTGCAGTCACTGTGCTTTTTTAATGCCACTGGTGTCTATTTGTAATGTTATTTTTGTAGATAGCGTGCCCGTCTAGTGTTGTTGCTGTACCCTTTTTAGGACCCTGTTAGTGTGTCTATTGTAATAATTGTGGTGTGCCTTTACTACTTTTTGGTTTCCCTTTTACATCACATCTAATGATATTGGTGTTGCCTTATTTACCAATGTTGTGTCTTTTTAGTGAATTGGTGTGTCTTTTTAAAATTAATTTAAGTTTTAGTTCTGTTGGTGTGGCCCCATTAACCGTTAGTGTCGTTACTGTTCCCTTTTTAGTGCAACTAGCGTGCCCATATTAGTGCAATTGATGCATGTTTTTCACAGTTTGTACAACTGGTGTGCCATTTTATGTGCTATGTTGTGCTGTTAATGTACCCTTTTAGTCCTTGAGTTGTGGGTAGAGCTGTCTAATCCAAGACAGGGTCAAGACAAGGCTAGCCAAAATAGAGTCAAGGCTGAGTCTTAAGGGGTTTGAGGCCAAGTCAAGATAAAAGTTAGACCAAGTCCAAACTGAGACTGAAAACCAAATCCTTTTTAAGCCTTCTTTAGAGTTAAGCTAATGGACTGTTTTGACATGATCGAGTCACATTTGCAATGATGAAAATGCGTGAGCAATAAAACAGCACAGTAAGATAGCGTGTAACTTCAGCTCCATACATAACACGCTTCCAAATATAATATAAATCTCCAGCAGTTCAGAATATGGTTTATCGTGGACAATGTTGTTTCTTGCCTTGCCACTGGTAAACAAGATTGTGTAGCAACAATATTAACACCCATTCTTAAATAATTAATTGAACTTGAACGAGGTATGCAAGTTCTATCAACTAGTTTGCTTCATTCGTGCATTGCTCCAGTGATGACTGAGTTGTCTAAAAGAAGAGATTATTTCCTGGCAAATTTTGTACACTTGAAAAAAAGACGAATCTCAGTCGAGACCAAGACCATAATTAGTGATACCAGTGCCCAAGACCGAGACAAGTCCCAGTACAAATGACAATAAGTCTAAGACTTACTCAAGATCGGACTCAAGTCCTAAAGCCCTAGCTGTTGGTGCATCACTTAGTACTGTACTGTCAGTGTGCCATTTATATATTTACATTGTTCCATTTTAAGTGCCATTAATGTGCCCTTTTAAGTCTTTACTGCCATTTTTAGTGCCTCTAGTGTGCCTTTGATTTACTTTATTGTCATTGGTGTAATCATTAAGACATATTAATGATGCTGGTGTGCCCTTTTAAAAATATTCTTTTAAATTTGTTTTTAACATTTTAAAACATTTATGCATATGCTGTAAGTTCTCTTTAATCGTGGGCTCATTAAGCACTTTGTTAGAAACGTGAAAATTGAGGAAGTGAACACTAATGGTAGAAAGAGTTACTGGTTTTTTTAATCTGAAGCGGCATGTGTCTTGTGGAACTGCAACTACAAGACGTGTGCACTCTGGTTCTGTGTATAAAACACACTATTTCATTGCATTTATCTTCAGGCACACAGTGCAGTAATGTTCATTATTGGCGTGTTTAATCATAGGTATATTAATAGACAGGTCTTGATTTTTTTTTTGTCTAAAGATCATATCATATATCATACATATTAACTGGTCATTTTGTCATATTCTGTCATAATAATGGGCATTCCCCACAACGCTACCTAAATGAACAGTGAGACAGTCAGACTCCTCATATTTCCCACCATAGCTTAAAGTTAACTGTAATTACCACAACAACCACTTCACATGATTATATCTCTTTAAAAAACAAAACAAAAAAAAACATTTACATTCATAGCATTTGGCAGATGTCCTTATCCAGAGTGAAGTACAGAACTGCTTTATAGTCTTCATTAGAAGCATCCTCATGCTAGTTAGGGTCTAAGATTACCATGAAGCTAAAACTGTTAGAGAGGAGTTAGCACAGCTAGGCTTGCGTAATATAAAGAGAAACACAGTTAACAATTTAATTGTCTAGAACCAATATGCTAAACGCTAAAAACAGACAGGAAAACGAGCATTTCCACCATTTCAAGTTTAACACGTTTCTTTTTCTTTTTTTTTTTGCCTGTTTAGTGGTTGCCTGTTAATGTTATGGCTCATATGAAAGTAGACACTCAGGGCTTTAAGAATTTTTCATAAGTTTTTCTTTTTTCCCCTAGCCTACTAGGTTTAAATGTTATAATTATATTGTGACAGTTGTATACAGTGTTTTACTATCAAAATAGTTTTAGTCGTGCTGTCCATTTTTATCTCTGTACCAATGTTACTGTAGAGAGGTGTGAATTATTTGCCGAGCAGGGGGCTCATACCCCTCCCCTTTCCCATCACCCTGCTTGCCAGAAGCTAAACACGGAGTCACGATGCTCTACAGACAGAAACCCAACAGTGTCTTGACTAATCTAAAAACAAACTTGCAGCGATAAATTAATTCATTTGTTTATACTGATTGTAAATGTCCGATAAGTCGATTTCCATTCCGCCGGTGGAATGGAACGCCAGTGTACTGCGAGAAAGGGTTAAGGAGAATACAGTGGGGTGTAACAATATTGGGAACTGCTTGGAGGCATTAGCAATTGCAAATACTCAGCTGGATGATGGATTTTAAGGTGATTCTGAAAAAAAAAAAACCATAACAGTACATTTTCAATATAATATTTTACAAATCAGTTGTCTAATGTCTACACAGCCAACATTTTTCACTGTTGATCGGCTGCCGCTCAAAGTGTTTCAAAGCATCTTGATGCTGGCCGGCACAGGAGAGCAAAAAATTTTTATTTAATCACTTTCTAATTATCATCACCATTAACATCATTTGCAGTGTTAGATTTGTGACTTTGGTGTAGGCCTATTGAAATTTTTTATAGGTCAAAATCTTCATCAACAAAACTTCCTGCAGTTTTTGACCATTTTCTGCTGAATATTGTTGGTGGCATCCCTAAAAAATATTGTTAACTAATGTCAACTATTACATCAGTGATGTTCACTATTACCTATTAACTAAGTCAAACATACACTGATAGATTTTATTGCATATTAATGAACTCAAACATTCTCCATTTACCTTGAGAGAAAGCAAGGGAGCCCTGCCGGCGTCACTAATATCAGTGAGCTCAAAACACCTATGCAAGTGTCAGTCATTCCAGATTCACATATTAATTGGCTCATCTCCCATTTTATTGGGGAGAAAAAGACTTTTATATTTATAATGATTTGAGTGAAGGTGTATTTTGAGTGATAGCTTGTACTAGCTAACGCTGATGTTAGATTGCAGCACACTTGCGCAAAATGCGTAAAGGTTGGCAGGTCTGGTAATATAAGATAATCACAGTAAACATCACTGGCCATTGTGGCAGTGTAAGATCGAGTAGAGATGATTAAATTGTTATATCCTACAAGCCTAAGTACAGCAGCAAAAGCAGTGCAAGTAGAGTTTTTTTTTAGCACTCATTTACATGTTTAGTGAACAGACAGGTCTGAAAGTTGATGCTACCACCTGGGAGCAGAAGAGAGAAAAGTCTTAATGTGTGTATTCCTTGTATCTTGAGTAATGGTGGGTCGAGTTTAGCTGTGCTGGAGGCTGAATATTTAATGAGTGCCTTCAGGTAGGTAGGGATTAGTTTTGGAGCCATGGAGTGATGTGGGGGAAGACATCACCTAACACACATACTGAATAACTTCCACAATCAGGGTCACGGACAATCATGGACAAATTTTAATTCAAGCAAAAGTTGTGGGTAGCTAACCATCGCTAACTGCACACCATGCCATTAAATGTTAGTTTTTAAATTACACGTCACACGAATGAGCAGTGCGGTGGCACGGCAGGTAGTATTGCTGCTTAACAGCTCCAAGGTCCCTGGTTCAATCCTGAGTTCAGGTTACTGTCTGTATGAAGTTTTGCTTGTTCACCCCCATTTATCTGCATTTCCTGGTTTCCTCCCACCTCCCAAAAACATGGCAGTAGGTGGTACCCTGCTAAGGTGCAATAGGATTCAGAGCCACCGTAACCCTGACCAGGATAAAGCAGTTAATGAAGATGGATGAACTTCACAGAAGTTGTAGATATTGTAGTTTTTGCATTTTTCTTGCTGTGTAATACAATATTCCTTACTGTAGTTAATTAAGGGTCCAGGCACCAACGGTGCTGGAACCCTACTGCTTTTGCATGAGTTTTTCTTAGTCTTATTCTTTTTCTCACATAAAAGAATTGTGCAGACCAAACCATGGGCTATGGGGTCTAATTGTGCCAATCGTGGGGCTATAGACAGGGTTTATCCTTTTGGCCCATATCTAATGAGCCATATATCCCACAACCAAAATTATTTCCCCCCTGATTCCTTGGGTTGTCCCAAACAAAAATCTTCACATCCATAATGAACATCCATAATGATCAAAAACATGCTGACATTGTCAACTGCCACATACTAATCAATTCTGTCTAATTTACTCAGACAGCTGAAACTCAGGATTGGTAAAAATAGATTTGCACAAGATCATATGCAAAGTGTAGGGCAAGATCATACATAGGGGGTAAAGCTACATTCAGATAACTGTTTCTTGGGAACCATAAGTCCAATCAAGCCGAAATTTGATATACTGTGTCTCTGTGCTAATCTGTAACTGGATTTTTATGACATGATTACTTAAAAAAACATGGCTGCCATTGTCCAATCAGCTTTCAGCAGGCATTTGACAAAGTTACCATTGGTAACTTAATAAGAATTAAACCTACACGAATGTTTTTTATACACAGTGTGTTTGAGTATGTGTATCTGCATATTTTCAAATGATTTTAACTGCTTAGCAACTAAAACACAAGCTAATTTTAACAGACAACAATTAACAACTGTAATAATCATAGACATATATACATTTCCTACACAACAAACCTACAGTACACTCTACTTCAGGTCGTGTGTGAGTTAACAATATAGATTGAAGTACTCTGGTGTGTATTTGTAACCCCAAAGTGACTGCTTGAAATTTACGGCTTGCACGCTTTTTGGTTTATGCTAATAAGGCAACTTGCGGTAAGAAAGTCTGTTACACAGTGCTGTGTTCTTAACACACCCAGAGTTTCAGATCAAGATATGTCTTTCAAATAAGATACAGTGGCAAGAACTGAAACCAGATCGTCAAATACTATTTCTGCATTTAAATTGTCACTCTTGGTTAAGCACATTTTTTTTCTTGCACGATATCAGCTTGAGAAAGGAGCGGTGTTAAGTCCAGTTCCACTGTCTGGCAATAATGACAATATGTCACAATGAAACACATTTTGAATCCAGTCTGCATCCTCATTCGGAAATGATCATATTACTTTAAATTGTATTTTCTATTGCTTTAATGCTACATTATATTGCGAGTAATAGCAAAGAGGAAAATGCAATCTGCTTTAGTCAGTCCACGTATTCTATCCCCCTTATTTTCTTAGGTTTTAAAATGGAGTTTCTTTAAAGGCAGTGGTTAAAAAATGTCTGTTCTGAGAGCACTAAACAAGAGAATTCTTCATTTATTTTGTGTCTTGGAGGAAACGTGTTAGCCTTTACCCTTTCTGGTTGGTAGGCATGTTGCATGATGGGAAGACCTGGCTGGTGGGTGGGAATTGGCAAAGACTAAATTGGGAAGAAAATAAGGGGGAAATTAGGTTGCCGAATCTGAAAAAAAAAAAAAAGTTTGTGCACCTGGACAATTGTAACTTAGGATAAAACCAGATGGCCAGTATGTTGTCTAGACTAGACTTGAGTTCACCTTTTGTGCTTCTTGTCCAAGCAGAACACAACACTGACACAACGTTTCAGGATGAGCCTGGTTGAACACTTACTTCGACTGGACCTCCATCCCATAAGCAACTTGTGAGACTGTTTGGAACAGCAACTGCAACACCAAAATAGGCAACACGAACTTTAGATGAATTGCATTCAGTCAGTGGAAGAGACTATTGCGTAATATTCTGTTATGCCTCTGCTCACCTTAATAACTGCGCCAGTCGTGTCAGGTACGAGTGCCACCACAGTTTGCATCCTGGTCAGTGCTGTGTTCTGGTCTGGATATGAAGCACAAAAGGCAAACCTCTGTTTCCAGCCAACAACTGATGATCCGGATGGTCCAATCATCCAGGTGCACAACTAAGGCTCTGCTATTGGTGGATATACAGTACATATGATAAAGTGCATGCAGGTGAAGATTGTGATGGATGTAAACTGAGTTTATGGGTTTGTCTTGGAGATTATGATTACTTTGAGGTGTAGAATTAAAGAGAGAGAGAGAGAGAGTTTGGAGCCTCTGCTCCTCATTCTAGCACAAGGAGGAAGCAGCAGGAAACCGCACTGAAGTGAAACACTAAAATTAGAGCTGGTAGTCATCTGTACATCAAAAACACAGATGAAAAGCAAAGAAATACAGACAAGGAGAGCTTACAAGTGGTGTGTATGAGTATGATACAATAGAAGTTAATGTAGAAACACATTTATATCTTATCCTGAAAGAAGACTCTTAGCAGAGTACATTTGTTGTCTGTTTGCACCAAATATGGGTTTACACAATGTAAAGTTATTCATCAACTTTCACAAGGTTTGGGCATTAAATATGTGCAGAGTTGTGGACCCAGTTTGCAACAGACTGGTGAGAAATTAACGGGGGGGAAAAAACCAACATGATCATCGCATATGATTTTCATCCTCATCAAACCATTCAGTTTTAGAGTAGTGCCATGCTGATGGAGGGAGAGGGCGGGGGTCATCCTGGAAGAGACCACTCCCATCAGGATAGAAATGTTTCACGATAGGATAAAATTCATCAGTCCGAAGAACTTTGCAGTGAAGTGTTTAAATTCTTCATATATGACAGCAAATACCCAACGAATACCATTTTTATTTATTAAAGCAAGACATGTCATGCTTTGCATCATTATATACAGTAGTTACTAATAAATGTTGTGGGCAATCTGTGAAACAAGTCATTTCCTGTTTTCAGTTATGTCATTCCTCTTGAAGTTAAAACATAACAAACCAAAAAATGCAACTGGTTGCTGAAAAAACCACAGAAAAGCAACGTTCTCCTTCCTGAAAACTTTCCCATAATGGAAAGTTACACAGTAAAATCCCTAGTGTTGAATTAACACCCAGAGTGTTCATTTCTGTCCAACTGGACATAAACATTGTAGGGTGTTATATGAACACTGGGGATTTTGCTGTTTACAACCTTACCTGTGACTGTTACAAAGCGCTGACACTGGAGACTCCTTCCATAAAAGTGAAATGCCTTTATTTGTATTAATTTGGATAGATTTCATTATTTTATTAATGAATGTTGATTGAATCAGTGTTGTGCTTTATTATTAAAACTTTGTTGAATCATGGAAATTGGTGTTTGTTGTCTTGATATAAATCTCTCTGCAGTTTAAGCTCTAATGGCTAAACTATAAAGGGAATAGCGACGCTAATAAAAATGACACTCAACTCTGAATTAGAGCGATAGAGAGAGCTGGACAATGGATTCTTTCATGCTTTGTAAAGTTTACAACCTTTTGCAAGACCATGACACTCAAATGCCATTGTGTGTGTGTGTGTGTGTGTGTGTGTGTGAGAGAGAGAGAGAGTTTATTTTTAGGACCTCTTCATAGTGTTAGAATGTGACGGTTTTACACACATTTACAAACGCGTACCTGTGCGTTTTGTTTTTCAGTAAAACACTGTATTTCCTTGAAGTGGAAAACTGTCCCTCAATGGACGACATTCAAAGATAAAGGTACCACATACACTTTGTACAGATCATAAAATGTAGAGTGTTATACCTGATATATGCTTAATTTCCTTTGCAGAAAAGTCACACGAATACCACATTTTTGTACATTTCATATTTCACGTTGACTTTTTCACATGTAGAGCATGTGGTTTTATTTTTTACGTTTATATGTTATTTGTTCTCGTTTTTATTCTTCACTTTTTTAAAATTTCTTTTCACATTGAATATTTTTTTTCACATGATTTAGTTTCACATGTTCACATGTTAATTCTTTACACGGAGTCTTCACATTTGATCGCATATTGTTCATGTGACATTTGCTTGAATTCACACATGCAATCCTGCACTGAAATGAAACACTAATATTAGAGCTAGTAGACATCTGTATATCAGATGCAAAACAGAGAATTACCGCTGGTGTGTATGAGTATGATACGATAGAAATTATAAACACTTAAACACGTTCTATCTCCTATCCTACTCTGCTAAAACTCTTAGAAGAGTACATTTGTTGTCTGTTCGCACCAAATTTGGGTATACAGTTTACACTTTCAGGGTATAACATGTTGAGATGCATTTTCACATCACATATTTCTCACTAAATTTGCATGTGGAAGACATAATCATGTGAAATGTTTTGTATGTGATGTTTCTCTGCGGTAACTCTTCAAATCGTTAGTAATCGGGATCTAAGTATTAGATGTATTCAGTCAAGGCCAATTAAAATATCAGTAATTTAACATTTATGAACTTAATGAACATAAACCTTTTGAGAAAATACTCATTGTGCTCATAAATGTGACTGTTACTGTAGCTTTACACTGGTGTGCTGGACTTCCCTATACTGCTTTTTTTTTTTAATTTATTTATTTTAAATATATATATTATTGTAATCATTCTTTTACACTTTCATTTAGTGGATGTACGGCACATGGTATATATTTGTGAGAAACTAAAGTGTGCAACTTTCTCCTTAAAAAAATATACAGACAGAAAATTACAGCATTTTGAATTTAAATTCCACCTGCCAGTTGATGATGTCATAATGGTTGTTACAGCACCTGACCAATCAGCAGCTTTGCTGAAAAGCTGAATCTTTGTTGAAAGCATGAATCCTTACACACACTCACTTTCTCTTTGTTGCATTCTCTTTGCTGTAGTCCATTGCCGCAATCGAAAATGGGCTACTGAGAATTAATCCAGGTCACTGTGTGTGTTTGTGTGTGTGTTCATCAAATGCAGAGTGCACATCGAAATGTGTCTCCTTTGAACATGGTGAGTCGAACTGTCTGTCTCTCTCCTAGTCTTTGTCTGTATCGTTCTGTCTCCATCATCTATCTGTCTGTCTCTCTCTCTCTTCAGTTATACATTCTGTTTCACACATTCACCATAATATAAATGTTCACCAATCAGGATCGTTGGAACAGAGGAGGTGGGATCAAACAAAGATCTGATCACCATGACGACTCAGACGAAGGAGACTACCACGAGCCAGAGGAACCCATAATGCGCTTTCCTAGACCGAGCCAGCCGCCTCAAGTGTATGCAGGTAACGCATTCCACTGTGGACGTGTCTTAAGCCACACACTATCCACTATATAGGCCACGTACACACCATCACAAATGCCAAACACACACTTTTGACTATGTTAGTATCCTGCAGAGTGATCATGATTCATGGTAAATAGGGTGGATTGTTTATTTTTTATTTTTTTAAACACAAATATGTGTTTGGTTTAGAGAGTTATCATGAGGTTATGTATACAATAATGAAACAGACTGATTCTAGAGGTGTTACAGTGTCTCCATCTAGTGTCCAACTTATGCTTTAAATGGCTCCTATTAGAAAGCTAATTTGTTTCAAGTGTGTCGTTTGGGATACGTACGCATTGGACAGTGAAGCATATCCAATAACAGCACATCCTGAAGTGTATCATTCCTCTTTTCCAATGCTTACAGTTTTATTTATTAAAGAATTACATGGTGTAATTGTTTAAAAAAAAATCTGTTTACAGTTACATTTAATGTTGTGGAACATCCACGAAACAAGCTAGTTCCTGTTATTCGCTTACATTACACTCATCCGTCCTGAAGACTCCTTTTGGAAGTTGCCCTTCTGAGAGTGATATGTGCATTTGTGATGGGGTTTGTGTATAGCCTGTGTAGTGAATAGAGTGCGTGTGTGTGTGTGTGAGTAGAAAGCCATTTAAAACACTGTTTGAGTTCTAGAATGTTCTTATATATAAAATAAAAAGCATTGTATATACAGTATAAAATATATAAACAGACAATAGAGACCCTAGAGAGGGCTGTGTGTGAAAATCCCAGGAGATCAGCAATCTCAGAAAAACCTAAACTCTAATGGCAAGGGAGGGAAAAAAAAACCTCCCTGAAAGAGCAGGAGGAGGAAATATTAAGAGGTATATTAATATAATTAATATATATATATATATATATATATATATATATATATATATATATATATATATATATATATATATATATATATATATTTGTGTATATATCTTTGTAATGGTGATCAAAAACAAATGTAGCGAAGTTGAATGTTTTATTTATTTATTTGTTTAAAAAAAACAAAAACATGTAAAAGTACTATGATTTAATTATATTCAAAATATTGCTGTTATGGTGAACCATGTACTTAACCCTTTCTCACAGTACGCTGGCGTTCCATTTCACCAGCAGAATGGAAATTGACTTAGTATAAACAAATTATGTCCTTATTGTAAACTTGATTATGTCTGTAAGGTGTCCTTGAGAGTCTTGAAAGGCACATATAAATAAAATTGATTATTATTATTATTATTGTTTTATCTCCACAACTCTATTATAATATTAGTCAGGACAGTTGGGTTAGTTGGGTTTCTGTGTGTAGAGTAAAGTGACTCTGTGTTTAGCTGCTGGTGAGCAGGGCGATAATAACTTTGGCAGAGAGATAAAAACAGACAACAGACAACAATAAAACAACTAACTAACACTTTTTTTTAATAATAAAACATTGTATACAACTGCCACAATAAAATTATAACATTTAAACCTAGTAGGCTAGGTACAAAAGGAAACACTTATGAAAAACTGCAAATTCTTAAAGCCCTGAGTGTCTACTTTCACATGCGCCATTATCCACTACAGTGGAGTCTGATATCACAAATAAATTCAATGCTGAACATGGGCATCCCCAAAACAAGCAGAAATTCTATTTTTAGCCTCTGGAAAAAAGAGTTAAGTACTATAACATTTGGCAGACACCCTTATCCAGAGTGACTTACATTTATGTCATTTATACAACTGAGCAGTTGAGAGTTAAGGGCCTTGCTCAAGGGCCCACAGTGGCAGTGCTGGGATTTGAACTCATGACTTTCTGATCAGCAGTCCAACGTCTTAACCACTGAGCTACTATAACCAGAGTACATCTTCTTTTCCTTTCGGCTGTTCCCTTCAGGGGTCGCCACAGCGAATCATCTGCCTCCATCTAGCCCTATCCCCTGCATCCTCTTCTCTCAGACCGACTACCTTCATGTCCTCCTTCACTACATCCATAAACCTCCTCTTTGGTCTTCCTCTCGGCCTCCTGCCTGGCAGCTCTAACCTCAGCATCCTTTTACCGATATATTCACTCTCCCTCCTCTGAACATGTCCAAACCATCTCAACCTGGCCTCTCTAACTTTGTCTCCAAAACATCTCACATGTGCTGTCCCCTGATGTACTCATTCCTGATCCTATCCATCCTCGTCACTCCCAAAGAGAACCTCAACATCTTCAGCTCTGCTACCTCTAACTCTTCCTCCTGTCTTTTCCTCAGTGCAATTGTCTCCAAACCATACAACATCGCTGGTCTTACTACTGTCCTGTACACCTTTCCTTTCATTCTTGCTGGTACACTTTTATCACACAACAGACCTGACACTTTTCTCCACCCATTCCAACCTGCCTGCACACGCTTCTTCACCTCTTTTCCACACTCCCCGTTGCTCTGGACTGTTGACCCTAAGTACTTAAAATCCTGCACCTTCTTTATCTCTTGTCCCTGTAACCTCACTGTTCCACTTGGCTCTCTGCCTTTACCTGTCATCGTACCAACATTCAAAGTCCCTACTTTCAGTCCTAAACTCCTGCCTTTCCTCTTCTCTCTCTGCCTACAGACACATCTTCCTCCTCTCCTTCTTCGACCAACAGTAGCCCAATTTCCACCAGTGCCCTGTAGGTCAACGGCACCGATGGCGGTCGTTGTTAACCCGGGCCCCGACCGATCCGGTATGGAAGTCATGTTAGTGATTCGCATATTGAATTTGGCAAAAGTTTTACGTCGGATGCCCTTCCTGACACAACCCTCTCTATTTATCCGGGCTTGGGACCGGCACAAAAAGTACACTGGCTTGTGACCTCCTGTGGCTAGATTACTATAACCAGAGTACATATAGTTCATTAATTTCCACTGCTGTTCAAGCCTGTTCCAGCATGTTCTGGGTCATCAGCTACTATATTGGTGGCTTTACTGAGGCAGCGCTTGTGGTTGATGTCATGTATCGGAAGCAGAGTAACCCCGGTGATGTTCTCTTTACTAGCTGCTGCTCTACCCTTGCGGTCTGATACTTTGCAGTGCCCGTACCAGACAGTGATGCAGCTGGTCAGGGCACCTTTGTAGACTGTGGTGCAGATGGGGAGGGGGAGTTCCTGAGTCAGCACAGGAAGTGGAGATGCTGCTGGGTTTTTATAAACTGTTATGAAGAGTCCTGGGATGAGCGCAGAACATTCTTTATGATTATAGCAGTAGTACTTAGGTACAAGTCTACAGTGTCCAGGTGAGATGTCTACTAAAGCAAGGCTGTAGTGTGTGAATGTATGTGTGATTGTGCCCTGCGATGGGTTGGCACCCTGTCCAGGGCGTCCCCCACCTTGTGCCTCGAGTTCCCTGCGATAGGCTTCCCCGTGACCCTGTGCAGGATAAGCGAGATGAATGGATGGATGGATGGATGCATGAAGCAGTGTGTGAAATGTTTTTCTAAAAATATCTAACAACAGTGTGTAAGCAATTAAGAAAACCTGTAAGAACCCGTGGCTCACAAACTGTGATGTTATGTGTGCTGTATGTAGACAAATGTCCTGTGAGAGAACGGCCTTTTCCCAGCGGAGCCAAAGATTTGAAGGTGAGTATAGTGTGTGTGTGTGTGTGAGAGAGGTTGAAAGAGAGAGAGAGAGAGAGAGAGAGAGAGAGAGAAGTGTAATAATGTGTACTACTTACAGCTGAATTCTGTGTGTGTGTGTGTGTGTGTGTGTGTGTGTGTGTGTGTGTGTGTGTGTGTGTGTGTGTGTGTAGAACATTTTGGATACTCCTCCACGACTGCCGAAGAGGCCCCCAGGTAATCAGCTGGGGACATTACTGTGGAAATGCAGATGCAGCTAAACATATTCTATAATAACATGTTCCTGTAACTGACTTCCTCTCAAACAGGAAGCGCAGCGCCGATTGTAAACCGCGATCTAAAACCAGGGAGACAGGGGAAGGTCACATCAGGTCTGTGTGTCTGTCTCTCTGTCTCTCTCTGTCTCTCTCTCTCTCTCTCTCTCTCTCTGTCATACACACACACACACACACACACACACACACACAGTACTGTGGAAAAGTTTTAGGCACCCAATTTTTTTTTAGTACAAACTTTGTTATAGATTTTTTATTTTATGACTTCTACATTATCAAGTCAGTACAAAAAACATTTTCGATTCCCAAACATTAGTTTTCTAGCACAAAATTAAATGTTACAGAAAAATGTTTGTATGTCATTAAAGAAAGCAGCATGTTACATAAGAGACACTTTTCAGACAAAAAACACAATGAAGGCTGCTGGGTTTTGCTGCAAAAATAAGAAGTGAGTGCGAAAGTCAAAGTCTCCAGATGAACTGTGTCTGGTTCTGCAAGATGCTCAATAAAACTTACCAGCTCATTTCCTTATGAAACTGCATTAATTGTACCGGGGACTACTATTTTAATTTTTTTGTCACACCAAATATTGACATTGTTTCATTTACTACTGTTTACTGCTCTTTACTGTATTTTTTTTAAAAATGTAGAAACATTTCATTTCATTATTTTGAAGGCATCTGTGCTCTACAGCATTTCTTTGCATGTGCCTAAGACTTTTGCACAGTACTGTAGTATATAAAAATATAATAATAATAATAATAATAATAATAATTATAATAATAAGAATAAGAATAATAATTTCTTTTTAACGTGACTTTTGCAGAGCGAAGATCACAGACTCTAGGCGCTAATGAACCGGTAAACAAATCCACATGAAAATATATATACATTTTCACTTAGGGGTGTACTCACTTTTGTTGCCAGCGGTTTAGACATTAATGGCTGTGTGTTGAGTTATTTTGAGGGGACAGCAGATTTACACTGTTATACAAGCTGTACACTCACTACTTTACATTGTAGCAAAGTGTCATTTCTTCAGTGTTGTCCCATGAAAAGATATAATAAAATATTTACAAAAATGTGAGGGGTGTACTCACTTTTGTGAGATACTGTATGTGTGTATATATATATATATATATATATATATATATATATATATATATATATATATATATATATATATATATATATATATATATATATATATATATATATATATATATATTATGCATATGAGTAAACACATGACTGTGTGTGATTTCTTTTTCCAGACTACAAAGATCCCACCGAGGTAACGACTGTGATGCTGGATATTACATTCCAACTGTCAACACTAAAACTATTTATTTGACTATTTGATTTCTCTGTTTGTTTGTTTACACCCCCCCTTCGAAGACCATTGAGACTTTTTTGGTGTTATTAGATCTAATAAGGTCCTGTAAAGAGAAAGCATACAAACTAATACAACCCTGAAAAACCAACACCAGCCACCAACCACCAACCAACCACCAACGCTTTCAACATATTCAGATTAAAGTGTTAGGAATAATATTCCCCACTTTTATCAAAAAATTTCTCACAGGAAATTACTTTTTTGGAAACAAACGTACACGTTTGTCCTACTATCCTTGTAGGGACCTCATATTAATATAATTATTAACACAGCTAATTAACACTTTTACACCTACACTAAATCTAACCCCAACCTTAACCTCGGTAACCAAAAGGAAGCATTTTGGCTCTTCTAGTTTTTTGTTTGTTTTTAAATAAAAGCTGCAATTTGTGTGGACCAGCCAAATGTCCCCACAAGATCAAAACTGTCAGATACTGGGGACATTTGGGTGGCTCCCCACCAAGAGATACATACTGTACAAACATGTCCACAACCATGCACACTTGGTGGACCTAAATTAATGCATACACAAAAACAAATACAGACGTTCAGAAGATACAATACAGATTTAGATCGGATTTTCCTGAACTCATGTGTACACAAGCATGTTTGCGTGAATGAGGGATGGAGGGTGCAGTTGACTCCCTGTACTCTAATTCTGGAGAAAAGTAAGATGTGTCACCCCACTACATTCCTCCTAAATAGAATACTGCACCTAAAATATTTTGACACGCCCACATTTTTCATTCCAGGCCAGTGAGATCACTTCCACGTGACTGTTTTGATCACACTGACGATGCTCCTCCATCCAGATCTCCACCCTGTGCTCCAGTGCGCACACCACACATACACACACGCACTGCAGCTGAGTGAGTACACACATGCACACACACACACACACACACACACACACACATATTTATGTATACATATACAGACACCTGTGTATTTACAGACTCACTTTATAAGCAAACAGACACACAAACTCTTTTATTGACTCAGGTACACCTTACATAGGCTACAAGCAAACACACACACACACACACATACAGGCCAGTTAGATCACTTCTGAGACACACTGATCACACTGAAACATCTACAGCTTTGATGTTCATTCAGCCTGGCAAAGAAAACACACCCACATACAGGTACCCGTATGCATACACACAAATTTTATGCACATAGTAACAATCATGTTGTGTTTATTGGTCAGCAGTGGTGCGAGTCTGACAGAAGGCGAGAGTGTGAGTCACCTTTCTCACTTATACTCAAAATTATAGTCGGGAACGCATGATTTTCCTTTAAATTGTCATGCATTGGTAGATATACAATTCTGTCCAGTGTATAATAAAGTGTCTTTTTTTCCTCACAGGTGAATAACAGCAGATTAACAGGTAAGTGCTGACTCACTCTGCCTCCAGTTCACTCTTCTACATTTGTCAATCGTCTTATTAACCCCACCCACTTCACAGGTCTCCGAACTGGCGGCAGTCACCGACACTCGCTGGATCTGGAGTCACATGAACAGGACCGAAGGTACTAATAAGGGTGATCCTCATTGTGCTGATCAATTATGAGCATTATGTTACAATAACATTCACTTCACTTTATTACATTACATTGGAAGTACATGAAAAATGTAATTAAAAACATAAAATTATATGTATTAAATATATTTATGTGTGCGCTACTTTATTTGATCTCATTTCTGAAGAAAATAAATATTATTTACACTTTTCTTTTAAATTAAACACCAATTTATCAATTTTCTTACGTTATTTTATTTATTATAATTGTCTTATACTTTAAATATACTGTATGTAGACCCCAGAATGAATAGCTGCCACAAATACTAATAACGCCATTGCTGTACAGGCTCCTAATAAAATTAGTATACAAACACTTATAAATATAAATGTAAAAAGAAACCTACTTCCATTATTTATTTGTATACCACAGCACTATTGAGTTCTCACATCTGAGTGCTCAGAAGGTGTTAAGTTTCTATAACAGCAGCTTTAACAGTAGTTCAGCTGCACGGCAAGTCACAGGTTTTTATTAATACTCTCATTCTACTACGTTATCATTTCGAGTAACAGCTCTTTCACAGGGACTTGTATGGCAGATGCTACACATAATGGGTGTAATTAATTAATCTTTTAGCAAAGTTGTGTGTAAATGTATGGGTAAGCCAAACCGAGCTAAAATGTTCCACTGGATTTACAAAAAGTTTCAGACCTCACGTGCGTATGTTGATCACCCATAAAGTGCAAAGCGTGTTTCCGACGCAGCTCGTTTGTCTACAAAGCTCCATAAAAGTTCATGTGCACAGTCAGCTGTAAGCACAAAATGAACGATCAGGGTAAATTCTAAAAAACAGAAGTGGAAGTTATTTTGACTCACTTCTATGCCAATAAATGTATTTAATAATACATATAATAATAATAATAATAATAATAATAATAATAATAATAATAATAATAATAAGCAATCACTAAATCTTCCCTGAACTGAGGCGTTTGTTTATGGTCCGTCCTCCGTTTATACGGCATAGTTTCTTTGGTTTAAGAGCAGCAAATACTAGCAAGTGCAGACCAGGAAATCTAAAAGAAAGGGCTAGAAACACTATCTGGCACACAAATTAGATTTCTTTTACTATGTGAAGTTGAATATTTCCCTAAAACCGTATGTCCTTTTTGGTCCTTTAATACCACAATAATTTGCCTTTAATTTATTCATGCACAACACATCTTAACTTTTATTGTTCAACAATTTTAACTTAGTACATCACCTCATAATTTAATAAGCACCATCACATTTTCAGCCATTTGCCACAATAAAAGGAATGCAATCAAAACAAAAGTACATGAAAATTAAACAGTTGTTGAACAGTCCTGCCCATTTACCCCATTTTAATGTGCTGCAAGAAATGATCCCATGTTTTTTTTTTTTTACTTTCCCTGTCATTAGTATGCAGTCTCTCCAGCATGTTCTCTTATGATACGTTTTCAATCAACCCATCAATCCAGTCTTTCAGATCTGAGGTTTTGGGGCATTTCCAGTTGTGTAGAATCATCCTAGCAGCTGTAATATTACCAATCTTAATAAAGATGAATGCATTTTTTTTTTTTTTTTTTGCTACGTTGGGTACCACCGATTTATCTCCAAGAAGGCATAGTCATGGCTCCAGAGGTAAATTAGACCCCAGCCACTCTTCACGTATTCCCAGAATTTTGCACCAGAATGTGCAGAACATTCCCACATCATATTTAAGTAAGTGCCCTCCTCTTTGTTACACTTCCAACATAAATTGTTTCCAGCTATCCCCATCCTGTAGAGCCTATCTGGCATCCAGTAATATCTATGTACTATTTTGTACTGGATGAATTTTCCCCTAGCCTCCTGTATGTTCTTATTGCCACTCATTGTCATTAATATTAATCCACAAATATTTTTGCCATATCGTTTTCAAATTAGTGTCTGCACTTACAGTACAATGAGCATTGGTTTGTAAAACATAGACGCTGTCTGAGCTTCCCATGGTAACTTTAGATAGGTATACACAGGCTTATCATTTATATTGAATTTGTTCTTCAATATAACAATGCCTAATCTGCAGATATTTCCCAGAATTCCCTTGATCCCCAATGTTTTTTTTTTTTTTTTAAACAATACACATCTTCCTTTTTTAACAATTTAATGTCCTACAACATCCACAAAGTTAGTTCCTGGTATCACTTAAATTATAGCACCTACTGCGTAAACAGTTATTCCCTCGCCGGCCACTTGTTTTTCCTTTCTCTTATGAAGTTAAAAAGACAAAAGAAAATGCACCAGAAACAAACCTGAAAGCACACATTCCTGACCTTCTTACTGACTGTTAGTTAGAAAGTGCTGACACTGGTGTCTCCTTACAACAGTCAACTATTAGACATCGTTATCAACCATAAGACATTGTTAAATATCACGTTTTTTTTTTTTAATTAAGTGCATTAATATAAACCTGTGATTTGCATTACAGCCAGAACTTCCGTTGAAGCTATGGTTATATGGTTAGAGAATGAATAAACACCTTCTGACCAATCAGATTCGAGAATTCAACAGCACTGTGGTATAATAAACACTAAACACACAAGCTGTTTAAATACGTCTCTTATGCACTCTAACACACACTCTAACCTAATCCATAGTGTAGTGTAATTGTATATAATGGTGTATTTATGGTGTACTCTCTCCCCTAAAGATACTTGATGGAAGAGACCGCTGTGCAAGGTGCGTGTGCGTCTTTAGTCTACACTCTGGGGGAATATCAGTGGCGTGTTGTGATGTTTTGTCTGTTCATCGTGCTGTGTTATTGTCGTTATAGTTTCAGTCAGACAGATGCATCATGAGTGGCCGCAGGTTAAAGCAGATACAGAGCAGGCCAGCTACACAGGACACAGCAAACCAGTAGAGGTAACACACACACACACACACACACACACCCTACTTCTGTTCCATCACCCCAGGCCACATATTCAACTCTTATTGGCACTAAAAAAAAATTCCACCATTGTAAGTGCACTAGATAATCTCCACTACACTAGTGCACCATGGAATGAATACTGTGTGGTTTTGTGTTCCTGAGAGATAATTCAGTGTTTCTGTTTCAGGCATCTGCTGAGCAGGAATGGTATGTAGGAGGCTTTAGTAGAGTTGAAGCAGAACATGCACTTCATCTGGTGAACCGGGTAACCACCCACCCCAAACACACACACACACACACACACACACACACACACACACACACACACATACAGTATTGCATTACTATTTTTGTGGGATGCTTCCAAAATCAGATCTCTATATTAGATATTAGATATGATATATTAGATATATATATCTATATTAGATATTAGATGATGACATCGTTCCACTTGGCCACCATATTGGTGCTGATACAACTGAAACATATTCCCAAACACTGTGGATAAAAAATAAAAAGCTGACGCATTTTCCTGAAATAACACTCATTAAAAAAAACAAAAACAAAACATGAACTAGTCAATTTTGCTAGCTAGGGTTTTGTGTAAAACATATGGCAGTGGTTTAGGGTGACTGTTTAAAAGAAACCATGAAGATTTTGAGAATAAAGTTGTAATATTTTGAGAATTCAATTATTATATTTAGAGAAAAATGTGGTAATATCTGTTATATGGGGGGGGGGGGGGGGGGGCTTGGGGGGGAGCCATAATATATTGAGAAAAAAAAAGTCATTCAATTACAATTAATTAATTTTGAGAATAAGGTTACAAGAAAAAACACTACAAGAAAAACAAAACCCGTAGTATTACGACAAAAAAAGGCATAATACTATAACAATTTCCACTTAGAGGTTATGCCCAACTACATTGGCATTATGGCTCGACAATTGTTTGCCTCATTTCTGAATCAGGATAGGAAATTCCTTCTCTTTTACTCTCCTCTTAACTTGTGGGGTACAACAAGGCTCCGTTTTAGGACAACACACATTTAAAAAACCCCAAAAAAACCAATAATAATAATCCAAAAAAAGTATATGTGAAATACAAAGCAGATTAGACTTTTCTTACAGTCTAACTACATTTTAAAATCATTATCTTATGCTTTAGCACATACTTCATATTCCATTGCATCCTGTGCTCTTTGTTGACAGGAAGGAGCTTTTCTGGTGCGCGACTGCTCCAGGAACACTACACAGGAGCCATACGTCCTGGCCATATTTTACGACAACCGAGTCTTTAACGTGCAGATTCGTTTTTCTAAGGAGACCGGCAAGTACACACTGGGAACCAGAATCAAGACTGACGATGTGAGTAGTGTTATGGTGTCAGGTTTTCCAATCTCTCAATGGCTACACCCCGAAGCACACTAATGAATGTGTGCAAGTTGTATGCCTTGAAAACTATGATGATATAATTAATGGTAGGTTTGTTCCACTCCTCACCAAAATATGCATAAAATGTCCTTTAGCAAAAAGTGCTAGCTATATGTTTATATATCACATCACAGTTTTTTCCAGTTAGCTAGACAACTAGCTAATCCACAAAATAATGTTTGAAAATACTGACATCCAATGATGGTAAACTCCATTGATACGCTAGTCAATGAGGCATTATGTGTCAGCAAGTGTGTCTCCTTAGCTGTGTCCTAAACCTGTGTCAAGGTAGACATGTACAATAGAAAATAGCATTTAGCAAGCAGTGTTAGCTAGCTAACTGCCTCTAGCCATGCCCCAAACTACAACATAAAAATATTGTAGGTTTAGTTTTCAACATACAACTGTACTCAGTGTGTCAAATGTTTGTAACACCTTTGGTGACTGAACTCTTTGTACAATATATGCATACTATTTAGTACTGTAGTATTTTTTTTTAGGATGAAGCCACAGATAGTGGCCAGTAGTCATTGTAACTGGGTAAGTTCATCATGGTTGATAAACATTTAGCTATCTAGCTACCCTGTTTGCTAAACAGTGTTTGGTTGATCATGTCTTTTTCCCCCCGTCATTTTATGCTGCATTTTAAGTGTTTGTATTACCTTCCAGACGTTTGAATCCGTGGCTGAAATCATCAAATTCCACTCCATATTTCCCATTTTGCTTATCGATGGACGAAACCCGTCATCTGCGTCCAGTCAGAAGAGACAGTGTGTCCTCATGTATCCCGTCACAGCTGAGGACATGAGGCGATTGCTGAGCTAAACAATTCAATGATAAATGACAAAACAAAGCAGCATACTGCAGAACAATATATGCTCCATATGTATGAAATACAATTTAAAAAATAATAATAATAATTAAAACACACTGGAGTTAAATACACACCCACACCCACAAATGTAATATAAATATTGTAGATGTAGAGAAAGTGAACAAAGTGGGAAAGGTTTCTATAGAAACAAAGCAAAGTGCTAAAACTGGTTTCACCTCCTACAGCTTCAGAAGCACTTTCTTGAACAGCTGATGAATGACTTTCCCCTCCCCCAAAAACTAATTGCATCTCTGTACACTTTTTGTACTATGCATAACTTTTACTGACTGAAGTGATTTGAATGAAATGAATGAAAGACAAATGTATTAGAAATAAATAAATTAGGAAGAAAGAGTATGTTTAAGTGATGCTGCTGTTTGTTTAGCTGCTGTAACTCCAATTATGATGTCACTCTACCAACATTCCCCTCAGTGTATTTCAATGGGAACGACTCACCCATTACGAAATATTTAATAAATATATAGAAAACATATAGTAAAACTTGCTGGAATTATCTACAAGACAGTTTGAGTGCTCTACATGTCCTGTACATTAAGGCTGTGGGTTGCGCTCATCACAGAAAAAGAAACAGGGATGTGGGAGGAGAAGAAGCAGAAGGAGAACTGTGTAAGGAATAAGAGCCCTGTGTAATGAAACATTGCATTGCACTCACTAGATGCCAAAAATAAAAAGACAAAAGAGCCATTAGAATCAGAAAATGTTTCACGTTTGAAGCAGTTGTAAATCTGCCAGGAACTGTATCCATGGGCCCACTGTCCCGACACTGAGGACAATGATGACAGCCCAAAGATTACAGGCTTAGAACTGTAGTTTAATCAATTTTCATGGTTGTTGAGTACCAAAAACAACTGGTAAACACCACTTTCATAACAACAAGCTGTCTGGAAGCACTTCCTGAGAGCACTTCACAAAATGTAACTCCTGAACTTCACCAGGCATCATTAAAACTGAAACTGTCATTGTGTTTGTGGTCTGATGAGCATTTTTGGTAAAAGGGACTACAGTATATACCAAGGAAAATTACCTGATACCCACCATAAAATATTGATAAGAATCTGTGATGCTTTGTGGCCGTTTTGTGGCTGGTGGTTCAGGGGGCTCTTGTAAGGATATTTCAAGGTAAAACCTGGTTGCCTCTGCCAGGAGGGTCAGATTTGGACATAGATAGAACTTCTAATAAGATGATGAGCCAAATATACAACCAAATCAACACAAATGGTTTAAAAATCTCTGTTTTGCAATGACCATCTCATTCGCTGGACTTGAACCCTGTGGTGTGACCTGAAGAGCAAAGTCCATACACACAAAGCCAAGCATATAAAGGAGATTAACATGTTCTGCATGGTGGAGTAGACCAATATACTTCTACAACCATGGATACCTTTGTTAGACATTACAGGAAGATTCATTCAGTGCTGATCATTTGAAAACCAGTTTTGAAGAAATAAAAATGCACTACTTAAAAATTAAATAAAACTATACCATATTCATCTGTATGAGTTGGATATATCACTTATCGTATGTTATTCTTTTATATATTTTTACACTTTCACAGGCTACAAGACAGTTGAAAATTTGAAAAAAGTTTTTCCATTTTTCAGCTGTCCAAGACTTTGAGTGAGTCTGTGCCCATTATAGCCCCAGATTTCTATTGTAGCCCATCTGCCTAAAGGTTTGACATGCTGTGTTTCCAGAGATGCTTTTCTGCTCACTGTGGTTGTAAAGAGTCGTCGTTTGAGCTAGACTTCCTGTCAGCCCAAACCAGTCTGGTCACTCTCGTCTAACCTTGTCCACCCCCAGAACTGCCTCTCATTGCACATTTCCTGTTTTTCACACTATTCTGTGTGAACTGTAGAGACTGTTGTGTCTGACAATTCCAGGAGATTAGCAGTTTCTGAAATACTCAAACAAGCCTTTCTGACAACCACCAACCATGCCACTGTCAAAATCACTGAGTTCAGATGTTTGATGTGAACATTAACTGAAGCTCTTGACCTGCATCTGCATGATTTTATGCATTGCACTGCTGCCACATGATTATTGCATGAGGATAACTGCATGAGTGAGCAGGGGTACCAGTGTTTCTACTGAATATATACAGTACTGTGCAACGTTTTTATGCACATGAAATGCTGTAGAGCAAAGATGCTTTCAAAATAATGAAATTAAATGTTACAGATAGTAGTCTACAGTACAATTTGTGCAGTTTTAAAAGGAAATTAGCTGGTAAATTTTATTGAGCATCTTGAAGAACCAGCCACATGTCAGTTAGTCTCTTACATAATATGCTAGTTTTCTAGCACAAAATTAAATGTTTGAGAATCTAAAATGTTTTTGTACTGACTTCATAATGTAGAAGTCATAAAATAAAAAAATCTATAACAAAGTTTGTACATAAAAAATATGGTGCCTAAAACTTTTGCACAGTACTATATATATATATATATATATATATATATATATATATATATATATATATATATATATATATATATATATATATATATATATATATATATATTAATGAAGCTCATATACTTGAACAAAACCACAAGGAAAATTAGCTTTTTCAATCATTTATTCAACAGATTATCAATAGATGTGATATTCTTCTGTGGAAGAAGTAAGTACACCCTTGGCCTCAGAAGCTAGTATTGCCCCCTTTAGCAGAAATAACTTCTTGTATGCGTTTTGCATAAATTGTCCACCAGGCTTACTGGAATTTTTGACCACTCTTCCATGCCATATTCTTTCAGTTGCAAGATGTTTGAGGGTTTTCTTGCATGTACTGCTGTTTCAAATCCCCCCACAACATTTCAATGAGATCGAAATCTGGGCTTTGACTAGGCCATTCCATAACACTCCAATTTCTTCTTTCTGAGCCATTCCTTGGAGGATTTGCTAGTGTGCTTAGGATCATTATCCTTTTGAACGGTCCACTTTTGGTTCAACTTCAACCTTTGGATAGATGGCCTCACATTATCTTCAAGCACTCTTTGATATGATGCAGAATTCATAGTTGGATCAATGAACGCAAGCTGTCCAGTCCCTGAGGTAGTGAAGCAACCCCAAACCATATCATTTCCACCACCGGCCTTCACAGTTGGTATGAGGTGTTTCTCTTGAAAAGCTGTCTTTAGTCTGTGCCAAACATGTCTGCTGTTATTATGGCAACTCTATCTTTGATTTGTCTGTCCAGAGCACATTATTCCAAAAGGCCTGGTCTTTGCCTATATGCTCATTGGCAAACTGTAGTCTTGCAAAGGCTTTTTCCTGACGCCTCCCATGCAGGTCAAATTTGAAAATCTCTTTATGATTGTAGATGCATGTACTTTGACACCAACAGTTGCAAGATTTACTAGCAGATCCTGTGATGAAATTTTGGGGTTCTTGGAGATTTCTTTTTGCATCAGACAATCTTTTCTTGGGCTGAATTTGCTGGGACAAATTGGCAGTCTGGGCCATTTAAAATCTGGGCCATTTGTAGATTATTTTCCTTACAGTGGAATGATCTATTTCAAATAATTTAGAGATTGTTTTAAATCCCTTGCCAGACTCTTAGGCATCCACAGCCTTTTTTCTGAAGGCCTTACAGAACTCTTTAGATCTTGGCATGATGACACTGCACACCTCGATAGCACAGGGAACACCAGACAGTAGATATGAGAGGGGTATAAATAAGACCTGCACTCCCTAATTAATAGGCACTGTTTCAAAGAGATCACTAGCTTTCATCACATTAACAATGATTAGCACCAGTCATTAGAATGTAGTAATGTTCACAAACAGCAGGTACATATTTATTTATTATTTTTTTAAACTATAAGCAATGTGGTTAGTAAAAATTGTATTCGGTTTACATTGTGAAGTCAGAATCTTTATGTAATTTGTGTACAACATTTGAATAAAAAAGCATAAACAGTTCACATTGTATATACATTTATACAGAAATGCACAGATCAGTTTTTTTAATCCCTTTAAACTGTACACGCTGGATTTACATAGAAACACTCAGTCATGCTGCAGGTTTTAACACGTGTGTACTTGTAATTATATTAAGTTTTAAAATCATGGTGATTTCCATATTTTAACCATGGTTTTACATTATTTTACAAAAAGTGTTATAAATGTGCTACACGGTTACTAGTGTTTTTCAGTGGACATTGCTTTATCAGCATACAAACCTTGGCCAAATCTCATTTGGGATGCAGCTTAATTTTTATATGATTTAAGTGTGGTAACTAAATTAATGAAAATAACAAAAAGACCAAAAGGGCCACACTTTATATTTCACACTTTATATTTATTTATGTTTTCTATTGTTTTAAAATCATTATTAGTTTTTTTTTAAAGGTTTTATTCCATACTATAAAGAATTGGGATAGAAAAGTGCTCTATTAAAAGCAAATGTCTTACCATTACAGTCTACTGTTTTATCAACCTTCCGCATTTAGACTGTGGTCACATTACAAGGCTTAATGTAAAACTTTGCTATTTTCTTATTTTGCCATTTATGACATCTATGTCATTAGTGTCGATGCTGATGGACCCTCATGTACAATAAATAATGTCACTGGTGGTATATTTTGTCCGGTTTTGTCATCTGTATTAATGCCTCATCTCCCCAAATATCAAGCAAATCTGCTAGTTCACTCTCCCTCCTTTGACAACACTGTTACAGTCCTCCATTTTCCACTAACCTACAGCTGACATGCTGCAGACAGTGAAATATGATGACAGTAAACTTCATTTCAATCAGATATTGTAATTATTAGTTTATTATTAGTTTATTATATTGTAATTAAAAGGATCATTGTGCTGACAAACCACTGGAAAATTGAGACCTGCATAAAATAAAAAAAATAATAAAAATAAAAAAAACAAAAAACCACACAAAATGCAACACCAAAAATGCAACACCAAAACATCAAATTTGTAAATTTATCTGTACTTTATGGCTCACTTGATGGATTAACAGATAACCACTTACATGCAGGGTTTTGACTTTTTGTGGCTGCAACCCCACACATTCCACTTGGTACATCCATTTGAGAGGTTTCATACATGGTGAAGTTATCTGTCAGGAGACATTTATTTAATACTTATGGAAGAAGTCTTCAGTGTCACTGCTTGGGAAAAATCAGAGGTTAAAGCTCTCGAATACAGGAAAGTCTTCAGGACATTCTTCAAGACAACCTTCAGGCTTTTTGATTTCTTGCTAACATTGCTTGCCATGTCTTTTTGTCCTCTTAACTTCAACTACAACTTAGTGTTTTATTCCTTAAATCAATAGCTTATATTAGGATTTGTAACTGGAATATGAGGACTCTCTCACAAGGATGAAAACGGGGTTATAATAGGATCATTTGTGACAGTAAAAAATGCTATATTGTGTCACATTTAGGCAAAAAAGAATTCATTTCTTGGCTAAACTGTAATTCAAAACAATTTATACCACAGCGTGGCTGAATTCTCAAATCTGACTGGTCAGAAAGTTTAAGGCAAATCATTTCAAGAGAAAAAAAAATAGAAAGTCTGGTGAGGAAATAGCTGGTAAATAGCTGCTATAATGGAAGTGCTAACAGGAACTAACTGTTTTGTGGACATTCTACAACATTAAAATTACAACTGGCAAATTGCTGAAGTAAGAGGAATAAAACACTTGAGATATGCTGTTACTGGAAAACAATCAGCTTCTGGGTGGCAGTTTTTCAAATGCTTCTGAAAATTTAAATAACTAATTAATAGCATTTATTTATATATTAAAAAAAACCAAATAAATTTTAAAAAATTAAAAAATACAAGACAATGAAAGAACACTTCAGTAATGATAGGTCCCATACTTGAAATACTCCACACAACTGAGCAGTCAAATAAAACATTAAAAAAAATGAAAAAAAAAAACAAACAAACAACAACAACAACAACAAACCATTATATGTGGTCTACATATTGACCAGGATGTTCTGTTTAGAATTGATTATTCAAACCTTATTGGAGAAGTTCTTGGGCAAAATGTCTGGCATTTAAACTAAAAGTGTGGTTTTGGCTGATAAATTTTAGTGGCTAAAATGTCAGTGCATCCCTAATATAAAACATAAGAAAAAGCAGGACATTTGTCAGGCAGGTTTAACAATCACAAAAAACATCCATCTACTGGTGTGGCTATAGATTTGGGATGGCATACAGTGATAATTAAATCTGAAATGGTTATATTGTTAATATGGCAGTCTGATATTGCATTTAATACCACCCAAACTTGTAAAGAAGTTCCTAAAAGCTGTGACATCATGTTGGCTATAAATCTATGAATTAATTACATTCAACCAATGGCCTCATAACACTTCAATATTGATGTTGGCACATTACACAAAATAGCATTCATACTTCTCGTATATATAAAGCATTTAGGGAGCACTCCAAAATCTAAGATGCGGCAAGTCTCCAGGTTTTTTTGTTTTTTTTAAGTTTCAATATTGTCTGTGTGGTTATGTTAATATTCTATAGTGGAATATCTGACGTTGAACACTGTGATATGTTGGTAAAGTTCTTGTGTCAAATGTAAAAAAACATTTCTTTAAACCAAACCTTTATATACAAACATAAAAGCTTTTCCTGTACATGTATTAACAATTTACTCTAGATCCAGATTAGGATCCTTCTGGATCCCTTGAGTAGATTTTGAAGTACACTGAGTAAATAACAACTAAAACGTCCACAAGTCCCCCAAAAAAGTTCCAGAAAACACTAAAAATACTGTAAAAAAATAAAAATAAATAAATACAATTTAAAAAAAAAAAAAAAAAAAAAAGGATTTTCTTGCCTTCCAATACTGTTTTTAGCAAACCAGGGTTTGTTAAAAACAGTGTTTCTTAAAAACAAATGTTGTCAGAGCACTTTTTTTTCAGATACACCTTTTAGAAGAAGCTCGGTGACCTGATACTTTTGTCCCTGGACTTTTTTCAGTGTCATTTTAAATGCAGGACACGTTCTCACAGGTTTGGGCAGGGTGGTTCCATCCTGATTACAGAGGTCAGGAGCGGAGTTTCTACAGTGCAGATTATGTAAAGTCTGACCTTCTACACTGACCATCTGGACTAGTGGAATTGGATGGTTCAGAACCACCACAGGTTGATTTGGTCCTGGAAGTTTAACTAGTTGATCATCCTTTAGCGGAGTCAAGCACATTTTTCCCATTGTACCTTTCCCCAACAACTGCTGGTCTTTAGAGGACTTGTGTTTCTTAGCCCTCTTCTTTTCTTTTTTAGCTTTCTTGTTTGTCGGTGGAATATCAATGCATACTAGACCTATCCTTTGGTCTTGAGCAGTTTTAGTTTCAGGCCGTTTTCTCTTTAAAACCAGCTTAATTGTCCTTTCTTGTACATTTTGCTGGTTTGACGTGCAGCAGACAACAGGACGAGCAGTTATGCTTTCCTCACTATCTTGTTTCTCTTGAACTTTATTTGCAGAATCTGAAAGGGAAAAAAATTCCAAACTTGGAATTCTGATCAAAGCTACTATAGGGTTCATGGACGAAGAGAGAGGGCCATCACTCTCTGCAAGCAAGCTCTTCTCCGAGTCCAACTTTGTTTTCTCAATTTTTTCAGGTTGTGTGGAATGGTCACTCTTGCTCCCTGTTGAACTGTTCATATTGGATGATGGATCTGTCTGTAGAGGATCAATTGAAGATCTACAGAATTCTGGTATAATCTTATCCTCCTCATCATTTGCAAATGTCTTCTCCCCCATGGAGTCTAGCTTTTCTTTCACTATATCTTCAGGTGCCTTGGATTCTAAAATCTCATCCTTCTTCTGAGCAAGTTGACCAGATTTCTGAACACTGTCAGTCAACAATCTTGTTTCATCCTCTGTTTTCAGGCTAGGTCTACAGACTATTTGGCTGTCTGTGTTTTTTACACTTTCTTTTGATCCTGAAACTACGGATATCCGAGCTTCTCCTTCTCTGGTGTGAATATGGCTCGGAGTATCTTGAGGAATGGGGCACAGTGAAAAAACGGATGAAATGACAGGGAGTCCTTGATAACTCAATTCTGCATCATCCTGTTTGTTTGTTGATGTTTGAGCAGCTCTGAGCTCATATTTAAGACCTTCAGCTGTAATGTTCTTGTTACTTGCATGTGGAGAAATGTTTTTTCCTGTACAGTGCATGTGAGACAGTGGCTTAACTGGTTCTGTCGCAACATTTTTTTGTCCGGCACATAGTTGTTGCGTAAACTTTTGTGATTCTGAAGGGTTAGACACTACTGACCTTGAGACAGTGTGGAACCATTTACTTGAAGATCCTGGTGTCTGTGTCCCATTCTTCCTGGAACAAAGCACTTTCTCATTCACCTCAGTTTCATTTTTCACATTTACCTTGTCATCTGCTGAAAGTTTCTTTAGATGTGATCGCTGGACCAGATGCTCAGAAATGGCATTTGCCTTTGGCGTGTTGACTTCATGGTTCATATTTATTGGTTGATTATCATCTGTAGTAACCCTACATTTAAATGACAATCTACTTGTTGTAGCAGTTACAGTAGTACTTTTCAAGTCCCCCTGTTGAGGTCCAGTAAGCTGCTGTGGTACTAGCCGAAGCTCCAATTCTCGTGTACCATTGACATTTTTCACCTCCACCAATTCAACGAGGCATCCAGCCGGGATGGTAATCTCTTCAGGACAGGATACCGTTAAGGGTTTATTGTGTTGTATGGGCTGGTTTAAAGGTGCTAGCAATTCCACTTGAACATTGGACTGAGGAGGGTTTCTCTCTTGAGGACCTGATATCATCAAGTGTCTGTTGTGTTGTATGGGCTGTTTTAAGGGTGCTAACATTCCCACTTGTACACCTGACTTTGTACTTGACTCAAGAGTCATAGGTGGTGTCCTTATAAGAATATTGGGTCTTGTCTTGTGTTGACTGTTTTTTCCTGGTGTCTGAGCCCCATGTTTTATGGACGGTATTCCCTGTCTGAATCGCTCAACAGGGATGGTGGAATTTGCTGAAGATGGAACAGGCCTTTGTACTACATGTGCCACTGGAATATTTTGTATAGCTCCAGAAATAACTGACTTTTGTGCTACTGGAGCGTCACGTTGGTTGCTGAGAAGTGTCTTCAGATGATTATTATTACTGACTGGAAATCCAACTTGAATTTTCGGAATTATCTTGGACTGAATTGCTGTCTTCTCTGCGGTACCTACCACTTGGTTCTGAAGGGGTGGCTTTTGCTGAACTGCACGATCTCCAGATATGCCAACATGAACTCTGGGAAGTGCACTTGTTACAGCAGTCTTTTCCAAGGATGTTTTTTCAGTCATTTTTTTAATACACTCTATTGCTTTACCTACAGTTGGACCTACTTCTTTAACAGTGACATTTGGTGAATTAATAATTCCTTGTGTAACTTTACATACTGTCTGAGTAGTACTGGGCACAATGTAGGGTTGAGATTTAATAATGGGTAGGCTGCAAGTTGTACTTGTAACATGATATGGTACACTAGGTCTTGTCTGACTAGCACTAGAAAGTAGACTGGACACATTTCCCGCTGAACGGCTCACAAACATTACATCGTTTGAAGATCCACCCAAAGTTCTTGGAGTGGGCAAGCACAGACCATTAGTCCCTTCAATTGTTTTAGAACAATCAGTCATGAAGATTCCATCTGCAGACTTGCCATGTATCCTCTGAATGTGTTTTACCATGTAGTCCCTCCTGACTGCTCCGTAAGTGCACCAATTACACTTGTAGGGAAACGAGCCTTTGTGTTTAACAAGGTGTCGTTGAGATTCGACTCTTGAGTATGAGATGTGGTTGCAGAGAGTACAGGAGAAGATCACTTCCTCATGTTGAGCCACGTGCCTTTCAAATAGAGCAGTGTCTTTGGTTGAAAAGCGGCATTTCTCGCAACAGAGACGCCCGTTGAGGCTTTTGGGTGCCTCTTTAGTCTCTTCTGTCTTTTCAAGAAACAAGATAAAATTTTGTTGCAAGCTGTTTGAATTCATGGTTGGGACTCTAAGTTATTCAGCAAAAACCAAAATATTCGTATAGTCAGTACTCTTAAGGTAGATGAATGATCCATTCGTGGGAGTATAAAGTTGTAATGGACCTAAACAATGAGAAAAAAGGAAAATATGTAATTATTAGTTAAAGGTAATTATTCAATTCAATGAAAATAATTACATACATTATTTACCTCACTGCTACTGTACATCAAGTTGTTTTTTTTTTTTTAGACATCAATTATAGTGAATAGACCACACATCCACTATATGGCAAAAGGTTTGTGGAGACCTGACCATCACACCCATATGTGGACCTAAACTATAACTGTTGCCACAAAGTTGGAAGCACATAAGAAAATAAGGAAACACCTTATTTTCAGCCTTCTGAATGGCCTCGATCTGTTTGAAGGATTTTGTGCAAGACTCCAGTTTAACCATTTCCGGTCATTTCAACTGACTAGTTTGCATTCATCACAGCATCCATCAACACTGTCATTTAGACTCTCATAACATTAATAATTATGGATTCGCAGAAAACTGGTACCGTTTGTGCACTTAGGGATTGCCATACAAACTGGCACAAACAAAAGGTTTTCTTAGAGCAGCTGTGTTATCTCCATCCGAATCCCAAAAATGAAGAAGCCCTTCGGTTTTGATTACAAGCTCTGAGCATAAAGAAAACCCAAAGTGACTGTACATTTGCTCTTTTCACTTGAACAGAAGACCTACAGTGCCCTCCACTAATATTGGCACTAGAGCTGCAACAACGATGGCACATGACATCAAACGCACGTAATACAACGCCACTAGATTTAGCAGAATACCCAGAGTAAACAAAAATTAGTTTCATCAATTTACTGTTTATTCCCAACATAACCTCAGTCACCATCAGGCGGAATCATAAGTCAAGTGACCGCAGTAAAAAGTGTGTGACCCAAGTCCTCTAAGGCAGGGGAGCATTTTATATTATATGCCGCGAAGAAGATCAAACTTTACAAAGCAGAGCTTGAGTAGCATGGAAGCACAGCAGTAATGTACAAGCACAAACTTATGTTTATATCCAAAATGCTACACGGTCTGCAAGGGGTTGGGGAAACTGGTGCGACTTGCTTAAAAGGTTTAGTTTAATTCTAGTTTATTGGCATTATATGCTGTATTTGCACGACACAGTGTAAATTCTGTCGTTTATTATAACAGGAGTGATCTATTACATTGGCCACGTTGCTCCTCACTTGAAATTGACAATGCCCTGGAAGAACTTGAGTGGCCTGCACAGAGCCCTGTCCTCAAACCCACTGAACACCTTTGGGATGAACCGGGATGCCAACTGCACCCCAGGCTTTCTTGCCCTACATCAGTGCCCAACCTCACTAATGCTCTTGTAGCTGAATGGGCAAATCCCTACAGCCATGCTCCAAAATCTAGTGGAAAGCCTTTGCGGAAGAGTGGAGGTTATTATAACAGCAAAAGTGGGACTAAATCTGGAATGGGATGCTCAAAATTTACAAGTGTTATGGTCAGATGTCCACATACTTCATTTCATTGTTTTTGCCAACTCACTGCACCATCTGAAACAAGTTCTTCATAACAGCAATTATGAAGATTTTCTGCCTACTCAGCACAAACATGTTACATCACATATGCATGAGAAGCACACACACATCATTTATATAAATAAATATTTAAATGTATACAAAACAAAACCAAAAATCTCAGTTTCTAGATGACCTGCATTCATGAAATCATGGAAAAGTTAATTTTTTCCCGTAATTCAAAAAGTGGAACTTTCATATATTCTAGATTCATTACACAAAGTGAAATATTGAAAGCCTTTTTTTGTTTTAATCTTGATTATGGCTTACATCTCAAAATATTAGTATAAAGAACATATAATACAGAAATGTCGACCTTCTGAAAAGTATGTTAATTTATGCACTCAATACTTGGTTGGGGCTCCTTTTGCACGAATTACTGCATCAATGCGGCGTGGCATGGAGGCAATCAGCCTGTGGCACTGCTGAGGTGTTACGGAAGCCCAGGTTGCTTTGATTGCTTCGATCAGCTCGTCTGTATTGTTGGGTCTGATGTCTCATTTTCCTCTTGACAATACCCCATAGATTCTTTATGGGTTTCAGGTCATGCAAGTTGGCTGGCAAATCAAACACAGTAATACCATGGTCAGCAAACCAGTTACTAGTAGTTTTGGCACTGTGGGCAGGTGGAAAAGGAAATCAGCATCTCCATAAAGCTCGCCAGTAGATGGAAGCATGAAGTGCTCTAAAATCTCCTGGTGGATGGCTGCATTGACTCTCGACTTGAGAAAACACAGTGGACCAACACCAGCAGATGACATGGCAGCCCAAATCATCACTGACTATGGAAACTTCACACTGGACTTCAAGCAACTTGGATTCTGTGCCTCTCCACTCTTCCTGCAGACTCTGGGACCTTGATTTCCAAATGAAATGCAAAATTTTCTTTTGAAAATCTGAAAAGAGGACTCTGGACCACTAAGCAATGGTCCAGTTCTTTTTCTCCTTAGCCCAGGTAAGATGCTTCTGACGTTGTCTCTGGTTCAGGAGTGGCTTGGCACTAGGAATACGACATTTGTAGCCCATTTCCTGGACACATCTGTGCGTGGTGGCTCCTGATGCACTAACTCCAGCCTCAGTCCACTCCTTGTGAAGCTCCCCCAAGTTCTTGAATCTGCTTTGCTTGACAATCCTCTCAAGGCTGTGGTCATCCATGTTGCTTTTGCACCTTTTCCTACCACACTTTTCCCTTTCAGTCAACTTTCCATGGATGTTATTCCATGAAAATTGTGGTTGTGTGTACTGAACCAGACAGTAATAGCTGTTAATTGTGTTTTTCATGAGAGCAGTAACTGTAATGGGGTTATAACATGGAATTGTTTATAAATGCAAGAAGTGTCATACATTTACAGAATAAAGTAGCGTTACTGTGTTCATATGAGTGAATGTGTATGTTACTGCAGAACATTCAACCTCTTACCGGTTAACACTTAGTTTATGCTTTTGTTTTTCTTTTTCAGCATTTTTAATATAGTGATTTAACTTCTGATTTAAACCTTGTGGACAATCAGTTGTTTTTTGTTTTCAATATTTTCATTAAAAAATCATTTGCACAATGTTTAGCATAGCCCACATAGACACATTTAATACCTTTTTCATATCCTTCAATTTGCACAATGTTTGAAGGACAACATTTTTTTGAAAAAAATACAGAAAATAAAAAGTGGCCTTTTAATACAACTAATCGATTAATCAAAGAAATACTCGACAGATTAATTGATTACAAAAAAAAAAAAAATTGTTAGTTGCAGCTCTAATTTATTTTGTTTTGTTACAGAGAGCGATAGAGAGGATTTACCTAAAGGAAACAAATAATTGTAGGTTTTGACTATAAATTGTTAGTGTCACATCCTACAGCTATAACATGAACCCAAGTTATCTTTCAAATGTTGTCAATTACTATGCCTCCATTTCCCAATTCGCAAAATGTGTCAGAATTCAGGTACACACATGTCTTGTAGATGACTTCAATCTCAATTTTAAGCTTTTACATGCACATTAACTGATGTCATACACATTTACTGGATTCTTGTTTATGTCCCTGAACTTTGTTAGCACCTGCCCCTTACGATTTGTCTCTTCATGCCTGGTTTGGCTCACTTGTGTTGTGAACTAGTGTCATATATTCCCCTGGTGGACATTTATTTTCTGAGAAATTATGTGTGCGTCAGTGCTGCTGTTCAGAGTCTTGTTACCATGGCCCCTGGTTTCCTTGTCCCTGCTGGTCTTATTTTTTTCTACTCTATCTTCAAGTGTTCTGCTTTTCCTGGCTTTATATTTGTTTGCCTGCCTCTTGGAATTTGCATGTGTTAACCATGTCGGTCTCTGCTGTAATGCTAGTTATGGATTTTAATTTTTTTTGTTTGTTTGTTTGTAACTCCAAATAAAAATACTATTTCATTACCTTCAAGTGTCCAAAATGATAACAGCTCCGAATTCAATCGGCCTTCTATAACCAGAAACAAGCTCCTCTGTTTGGCTTCTGCTTTTCTGTGATACGACAGCTGTGTTCCAATGGTCATAATGATGCTTTGTGTGCTGGTTTGGATAGTGCCTATTATCATCCCAGAAGTTGTTACAGTGCTTGCAGTTCATGCACTCCCCATGTTATCTGGCTGCCTGCACACTCTTTGGAGTGTTTTCTTGGTGTTTTAAATTCGCCATGTTCCTCGACGTGCTAGTCTTGCCTTTGCATATTTTGTAAAAAACGTTGTTTACACCATGTACAATCCAGCAGTTCAGTATAAATGATATTGAATATTTTAGACACCAACTCCTTCGTGTTGTCAGCTATGCTGCTATGTTTGCAAGCAACATGAGAAGGAACCGTAAGCTAAGGAACTGCCTACTCTTCGTTATTAATGGTTTGTTTATGTGTCTGTCAGGGACAAAACAAGCTGGACTAGTGAACAGAGTAAAGTCTGGTTTATAAAACAACATGTGCCATGTCAGTCTTGAATGCCACTGGCAAAATGTGTTTAGTATCATGGCACATACAATCTCTCTGTGAAAACAGGTCATGGAGCCATTTTAATTGTTCATAACATAAAAATTACCATATCTGTTGTCTTGCTTATTCCTTTCTTTCATTTCCCTCCATTCCTTCCCTTTCAGTTCCTTTTAACAATTGGGTATTTCCTTCAAAATACACATATCTAGCTGCATTTGGAAAGCACTTCAACGATGTCACCTCTACAAGTGATTACACTACTAGAAAGCCATTGCTAGAATGTATAATGATATTTACAGCCGAGTTTCCATTTTAGGGCTGATTCTATGTCAACAGAGTCAGGTGTGTTTATGGGGGTGATGGAGATGCTTCCACTTAGCTGCAAGTCCCATTCACAATGTCACTCTAACTAGCCAGTTTGTAATTCCAGCCCTTATTGTCACAATAAACAATCAGACCCACAGATATAGGAAATCAAAGTGCCGCATTAGCGGCTGTTGCTTAACACAACTAATTACAGCAAACTTGAGATGGTCAAATATTGACATAACAAATACTAGGAACGTTATCTAAGCACTGAGGTTGAGTACTATCAGTTGAGTAATAAACAAGAAACTCGCCTCGCCACCATGCCATAAAAATCCCACCATATATTCATTTCAACTCAATGGAGTTAGACAAGGCGTAATTCAACTCAATTACAGTCCAAGTCCAGTTACATAAAATTCCTTACTTACATAGGTCTGGAGAAGCAACTAACATGACTGAATGGCATCTACAGTTACCTTCTAATGGTTAAATTATTATGAATTACAGCTATGACTAAGACCATTCAAAGTAGTTATGTTTTGTTTTGTAGCGGTGCTTCATGTTACCACTTCTTACTAGTGCCATTGGACTCCGAACAAATGAGATACAATTATTTTTGTGATGCAGGAAGTATTACTAGCCATCATAACTGCCATTTCTGTGCCAACAAACAGCGAATTGGATACAATGGCAGGAAGAATTACTAGCCATCATAACTGCCATTGTATCCAATTTACTGTTTGTTGGCACAGAAATGGCAAATTTCCAAGTGGGAGGAGATGAACAGCTCTGAATAGTCTCCAGGTCATCATGCTGTAATTACTGTATTCCCTACAGGATATGACTTTACTACTAAGTAATGTATTTTCATATTAGACTTTTAGAAATTAAGTTGCTGGAATGGTACCAGCAAGGACGCATCTTTTGTACCTTAAGTACAAAAATGAAGCTTTAATCTAAAAGCTAAATCACAACTACACCACATGCACCTTCCCAGGTAAAAGATGCATATAAAGGTACATAAGATGGACCCTTAATGTTATCACCACAGTGACAACTGACAAGAGTACAGTTTGGTAACTTTACAGTAGTATTACAATACATTCATGCATTTCAATTCCTTGAAGACCGAATTCATTACTTGCTTTTCGACTTGTTTAAGATTGCTAAAAACTTGAAAAGTTAATACTTGGTTCTTACTGCTTGAATCCAGCTATGAAATATTCTTTTAACATCAAAGACAATGATCCTTGTTTATTATGTATTCAATAACATGGCACAAATGGCAGTATTCTCTGAGTAGTTACTGTGTTGGATACATGATGCAAATTGTTGTTTAAAAAAAAATAAGAATGCCGTCGTTATATCATTAATTCAAATCGATATTATTACATCATTAAATCAAAATCCAAGAGTACAAGTATACTGAAATAGATAAATAAGGCAGAAGCAGGTATTCTAGTACTAGTAGTATTATTAATATTATTGGTAGTATAATAAATAGTATGGTCGTAAACTAGGATTGAGACTTAACACACGTTAAATTCAAGTTAAGTTAAAATCGACCGCAATATTGGCACGTCACAACACTCACAAGAGCGGTGCGCGTGTGTACCAGGATTTCGGGCAGAATTGCACGCGCACTCTGTGTATGTGTCTGTCTGTCTGTCTGTCTGTCTGTCTCTCTCTCTCTCTCTCACTCTCACACGTCTTTGTTTGCGCCAAATGCCGCCATGTCGAATTCCCTTCTTTCCCTCCCACCGCACACACTCGGTGTAAAACACAAACCTTTCCCGCGGCTCCGCTCCTCTGCTTAACGCCGCACCTGTATACCACTGCTCCATGGCGTCTTATAACGCCAACTAATCCATCCGTATCGGTTTAATTCCCGTGAATAAACGCAAGAGATCCGTGCTTGAGTCATGCAGCGCGTGCATCCCATTGGCTGTGTGTGGTGCACTACAGTAGAGCTCTACACATTCACCACACCGCTCTGTTTAACCCTCTACAGCCCGGAGCTTCCGGTCTTTTCCGCTTGTTTCTTTTGTTTGTTTTACACGATTTCCGTTACTTTTTTTAATGTTTTCGGTCTGAATACGTGTGAGTATTGTTCGTTACTCCGGTGGGCACGTAAAAAAAATCGTGTTTGTACCAATTTTCGGTACTATTGTTTTACATCCATGTCATTACTGACATCTGCAGGCAGAGTTATTACGACTTCCGTCATTTCCGCCACCGGGAATATTTCCGGCCTGAGGCGTTTCCCGAGACATTTTCTGCTGCCAGCTCTGGGAGATACACCGTGATAAACATTAACTAAAGAGAGCTGTGCCAGACCAAAACAAAATGAAACATTGATACTGTTAGTGATTCCATATTTAAGCTATGTTTAAAAAAAAAAAAAAAAACCCACACATTAGCAAATATGATATTGGTGTCGTTTTTTGTTTACAAATTGTTGTAGAGATGTTAAAGAAAACATGTATATAAAATAAACAGTATCCACAACAGTGAATGCAAATATAAAAGGGAAAAAAGAAAACTTATGTAAGGAATAGCACACGACAGACCGTGCAGTTATACAAAAATAAGGCACACCGAGGTGGAAGCCGGGTGCCACTACCAAACCCTGGGTTGTTAAACAACAAGCTGTTTTTAAATCCATTTGTTGTTAGTCCGAAATTGCTTACTGTGACAGTACCTACTGCATTGGATTCAGTACCTACTTCTCGGCTGTTGATACGGTACGTACTGATCAGTATACAGGTGCATCTCAATTAATTAGAATGTCATGGAAAAGTTCATTTATTTCAGTAATTCAACTCAAATTGTGAAACTTGTGTATTAAATAAATTCAGTGCACACAGACTGAAGTAGTTTAAGTCTTTGGTTCTTTTAATTGTGATGATTTTGGCTCACATTTAACAAAAACCCACCAATTCACTATCTCAACAAATTAGAATACTTCATAAGACCAATAGAAAAAAACATTTTTAGTGAATTGTTGGCCTTCTGGAAAGTATGTTCATTTACTGTACATGTACTCAATACTTGGTAGGGGCTCCTTTTGCTTTAATTACTGCCTCAATTCGGCGTGGCATGGAGGTGATCAGTTTGTGGCACTGCTGAGGTGGTATGGAAGCCCAGGTTTCTTTGACAGTGGCCTTCAGCTCATCTGCATTTTTTGGTCTCTTGTTTCTCATTTTCCTCTTGACAATACCCCATAGATTCTCTATGGGATTCAGGTCTGGTGAGTTTGCTGGCCAGTCAAGCACACCAACACCATGGTCATTTAACCAACTTTTGGTGCTTTTGGCAGTGTGGGCAGGTGCCAAATCCTGCTGGAAAATGAAATCAGCATCTTCAAAAAGCTGGTCAGCTGAAGGAAGCATGAAGTGCTCCAAAATTTCTTGGTAAACGGGTGCAGTGACTTTGGTTTTCAAAAAATACAATGGACCAACACCAGCAGATGACATTGCACCCCAAATCATCACAGACTGTGGAAACTGAACACTGGACTTCAAGCAACTTGGGCTATGAGCTTCTCCACCCTTCCTCCAGACTCTAGGACCTTGGTTTCCAAATGAAATACAAAACTTGCTCTCATCTGAAAAGAGGACTTTGGACCATTGGGCAACAGTCAGTTCTTCTTCTCCTTAGCCCAGGTAAGACGCTTCTGACGTCGTCTGTGGTTCAGGAGTGGCTTAACAAGAGGAATACAACAACTGTAGCCAAATTCCTTGACACGTCTGTGTGTGGTGGCTCTTGATGCCTTGACCCCAGCCTCAGTCCATTCCTTGTGAAGTTCACTCAAATTCTTGAATCGATTTTGCTTGACAATCCTCATAAGGCTGCGGTTCTCTCGGTTGGTTGTGCATCTTTTTCTTCCACACTTTTTCCTTCCACTCAACTTTCTGTTAACATGCTTGGATACAGCACTCTGTGAACAACCAGCTTCTTTGGCAATGAATGTTTGTGGCTTACCTAGTGAACCAAACTGAGAGACCATTTTGAAGGCTCAGGAAACCTTTGCAGGTGTTTTGAGTTGATTAGCTGATTGGCATGTCACCATATTCTAATTTGTTGAGATAGTGAATTGGTGGGTTTTTGTTAAATGTGAGACAAAATCATCACAATTAAAAGAACCAAAGACTTAAACTACTTCAGTCTGTGTGCATTGAATTTATTTAATACACGAGTTTCACAATTTGAGTTGAATTACTGAAATAAATGAACTTTTCCACGACATTCTAATTTACTGAGATGCACCTGTAGGTATTGAGCATGAATACAATCCGGACGTACTATGCGACACAGATTCTGACAGCTTTACCATGCCAGTCCTGTTGCCTTATGGGATAGCGCAGCGTCCATTGCTTCCATACTGCAGAATCTCGACGGAAGCAGTAGGTCATCTGGATATTTCTCGCCTATTGTTAGGCAAGAGAATTCTACTGTGAATTCAGACATTCTACTCCTTTGGCGTACTGCTTTTCGCCTACTGTGTAGTAAGTATATTTGGCTGCAGCCCACAGGCAGTGGTAGCTCAGTGGTTAAGACAGTGGACTACTGATTGGAAGGTTGTGAGTTCAGATCCCAGTGCTGCCTTGAACAAGGCCTTTAACCTTCAACTGCTCAGTTGCATAAATGAACGTAAGTTACTCTGGATAAAGGTGTCTGTCAAGTGCCGTAAATGTAACGTGTATGACCTGTTACTATGGAAACAATAATAGTGCATTTAATATTACAGTTCATGTTACAGTCAGACCTAATAATAACATAACAAAAAAGATGCACACCTTCTGACAAATCAGATTTGAGCATTACATTTACAGCACTTGGCAGACACCCTTATCCAGGGCAACTTACATTTATGTCATTTATACAACTGAGCAGTTGAGGATTAAGGGCCTTGCTGCTCAAGGGCCCACAGTGGCAACTTGGTAGTGCTGGGGTTTGAACTCACAACCTTCTGATCAGTAGTCCAACATCATAACCACTGAGCTACCACTGCATAAGTAAGAAATAAAACACAAGGGAAATTATAGGAAAATAATCAATGATGCAGCATTACCATTACCAACACAAAGTTAATTGTTTTCCAAAAACAGCATGTCCCAAAATGTTTTATTCTTCTTTTACCACAGTGATTTACCAATGATTACAATTTTGAACTTATTAATGAACAATTAAGTTTTTTTTTCCATTTATAGTTGCATTTAATGTGTGGAATGTCTGTGTAAAAAATGTTACTTTCTAATTTACTAATGATCACTTATGGCACCTATAAACAGACGTTCTCTTACCAGCCTCTCTATTTTCCTCTTCCCTGAAGTTAATAAAACAGAAAAACACAACAATTTATTTCAGATCCATTTCACATGCCATAGCTAAGTAGGATGGATAGTTAAACTTTTCCAATATACACTGTCGACCATGTTAAAATTCACATGATTTACTCAAAGTGACATCATTTCCTGGACTTGGGAGCGGGGAGATCTGGGGGAGTTTCTGGAATCAAGAGTTGAAGCATGTTGAATCATTATTATTTACACAATTTCCATTTTAATAGAGTAATACTTAAAATGTATGTCCTCAGGGGCAAAGTGACATGTTTGAGTTGTCTGTTTTGGGTAATGCAATTTAACTAATTACTGATAATCACTGTTTCAGGAACATGTACAGTTGTGTCTAGCTGCAAAAAAAAGTATAATCCTGTGTAACTAAACTAGTCAAAACACACCAGAATACAGAATTGGTTAGCCAAATATTATAACAAATTTTAACTTTTTAAATTTTATGCTTGGGATCATTGTCCTGTTGGAAGGTCCAATGGCGCCTAAGCTTCAGCTTCCTCACAGACAGCATGACGTTTTCTCCTACAATTTCCTGATACTTCAATGAATCCATCTTGCCTTCCACACGTTGCAGGTTTCCAGTGCCAGAGGATGGAAAGCAGCCCCAGAGCATCACCGAGCCACCACCCTGCTTGACTGTGGACAGAGTGTTCTTTCTTCATTCTTCTTTCTCCAGACATACCGCTGATCCATCGTGCTGAAAGAATCCCAAAACTTCTGTGGCTTATTTATATGATTTTGAGCCGACTTTTCTTGTGCTTTTGGGTCAGTAGTGGTGTATGTCTTGGAGTTCTGGCATGGAAACCTTCTGCGTTTAGTACACGCCATTCTGTGCTCACTGAAACCTCGGTGCCTGTTGCCACCAAGTCTTCAGATGTCCTTTGTGCCGACAGCCATCAGACTGTACAACACCTAACCACCCCCTCCTTTGACTTGACTTTACCACACTACATATATGTTGTAATATATTGTTGTAATATGGGTACCGTATTGTACTATTTATATTCTTTACATATCACTATTCATAGTTATTGTTATATGTTTATACTGGATATACTGTACAGCTGCTATAGGTTATTGTATATTGTATTGTGTAACATACATTTTTACAAAGTTAACATTAATAGAAACATTATTAGCATTAAATCACTTCCATTCCCCAATCAGCAGTGAGAAATCTCACATTCTCATACACAAACTATACTTCAGTTTACAACATGAGTCATGGTCAACATAATAGCCTGCAAAATCCACAAGAGCGCTATCATTGCTCATGTTTATCCCTGTAGTTATAACGTAATATCCCCCATAGGTGTAGCACCACAGCGTGCATCACTGCATATCATGCATCTCGTTGGTTTCCTGTCTTGAAAGAACGACTACTTAGCTTGAAAATTATGTGCCTGTTTCCACGTAGATTTTTTTTCCCACTATAAATTTATTCATATCTAAATAAATGTATAAAGTTAACTTCTTATTGAATTAAGTTATGTCTAAGTTATATTTTTTTAAAAAATAATAATGAAATGCTCCCTTTCCAGCTAACAGTCAAAGCATTTTGTTTGAAACGTTTTAATTATATTTGTTAATGTATTGCTTTGCCGCTGTCCGTGTGAATTTTAATCAGGCGGATGCCTCAGCTACCCAAGCGGTCCTTGGGAAGCGCGATGTGCGCGAGCGCGCAATCTGTTGAAGCTTACAGGGGTGCAGCGCAGAGGCCGACTTTACCATATATGGACAAAGGCAAGCATCCCTCGAGCCGCTCTTACTTCCGCGTTTGTGCGATTAGGCGGAGACCAAGCGGCCGGTAACAGGGACCGAGCTGAAGGATCCGGGCGGCTCCGTTTGCCATTCATTTGAAAAGGAATACATACATCGCGAAGAACAAGCGGACAAACATGTCGTACGAACTGAGTAAGTTTTAAGTGTAGGTGCGCTCTGTGTTGTGTGTGATACCCGGAAATCGTGATCCTGGTTTCAGTTGCTGCCTCGAATGACAGCGGCTGTGTTCCAATTGTCACCCTTTCATTCTATAGGCTACTACACTGGCCGCTCGCATCCTATTGTGATGTATTGAAAACCATCAGCACGCGAGCACTCTTTAAATTTCTTGAAACCGTTAGAATAGAATGGGCGCACTGACGTCACCGGCACTTAATTTTCACTTTAAAGTAACACAAACGCAGCAATAGCGAGATGGCCATTAGCTAACTGGTTAACAAGCTAAAGCGAATGTAAACATTACACGTATTTTTTCATAGCAGCACAACGATACTCACTGATAACAGCGAACCTCACTGTAGTTTGACATTTCTAAACAAACCGCTCGTGTCTTCCTGGTAGTTCATTTAATTCTGGGATTGAACACTCAGTAAAAGTGTACGTACTTGCACCCTAGGGCAGGTTCTAAAATCATATGCCAGTGTCATACACGCTAACAAGCACACTTTACTGCCAGGAATTAATTTCAAGAGGAAATATGCTGAACAAATTCGTCACGTCATTTATACAATTATGTTGAGAAGTGCGAGGCGCTCGTGCATTTTGGATGGCTGCCAGACAGGAGCAAAGTGTTTAAGAAACAAAATGACTTCGTGACACTTCTTCTGAAAATGATTAAAATAGCGTGCTAATAGTTATTTTAGGAAGGGGGGAATAACATTTTACCTCATAAAACCAAACTCTACTGTTGTTTTTCTCCTCTATAATCCAACCGCTCAAAGTGTAGCTAGCTTGCTAATACCTCAGACTGAAATGAAATGAAATGAAAAGAAAAGGGGGGGGAACAACAACAAAAAAACAGCACTATCCCGATTGGTTAATTGTTACTCACCATAGCAACTGGTAACCAATTAAAATGTGATCAAACAGTCGCGTGCCTTTGGACAATTAAATATGGACGACTTGTAATGAACTCTTTATTGACTTTTTATGAACATGATTAAAGCTTAATTGCTGTGCATTCTCGATTCTGATTGGTCAGAAGATGTTCATTCATTTTGTATACAAGCAGTCCTGACAGTTTCAGTTGGCTATATTAATGTGTGGTTAAAGTTATGGTTTCCATAGTAACAAGTCATTCACAAAGATTTGGATGCTCCATATAATCTCAGTTACGTGTACTTGTTGAAGTTTTCTGTAAGGAGATGTTTATTTATGGAAGGAGTCTCCAGTGTCAGCACTTTGTAACAGTCAGATGTAAAGCTGTAACTTTAGTTTTCAAGGCTTTGCAGTTTCCATGGTAATATGACTGAGCAACATTTACAAGGGACGCAGGTGAGGGGACGGCTGTTTGCAGCTGCTATAACATAAGCGACGGAGGGTACTAACTTGTTTTCTGGACATTCCACAATATTAAATGTAACTGTGAATGGATAAAATCTGATGCATTGTGGGCGTTTTTGCCTTACATATATAATCAGCTGTACAATATGTGTTAGGTTAACCACTGACGAATAAACATTTGGATGGGCATAAAATATTTTGGGCGGTTCAAACCCGAACACCTCATTTTCTACTACTGCTCTCATACTTATATTTTGCAGTTTTAAAATTTTGTTTGCAAAATGAATGATTTTGGGACACTATGTGTAATATCTATGGGCAAGCAAAGTTCACACTTGGTGAGCATTCTAGCTACAACATAAGGACACTCTAGCTAGGGATATGCAAGTACACAGATACGCTAAGCATTTTATTTACTAGTATACACTAGCTAAGCATAGCTAGTTAAATCGGAGGTTCTACTTACTATGGTCTCTTGTTAAGTTTTAAGGTCACTTGATACCCTGCTAGGTAATATGCTTTAGGCAAACGTATTCAAAGTAACTTGGGACACGACCCAGAAGTATGCAGTGACTTGTGTATAAACATTGACTGTGTGTTAAATTTATAACTTTATGTATGTATGATTCGAATATTTATTTGCGTTAATCTCTTACAGAGCACTTGTTTGCCAGCCTTCCTCAAATGGAAAGGGGCGTGGCCAAAGTTATTGGCGGGGACCCGAAAGGGAACAACTTCCTGTACACAAATGGAAAGAGTGTTATCATCCGGAACATTGATGTAAGATCTTGTTCTTTATACAGTCCATTCTGAAGTGACTATAGTTGTGCCCTACTTCAACAGTTTGAAGCTGTGTTATTCTGTCGCACGCTCACTGACAAATAAACAAGAACGGCACATTATTAATGAACAGATGGGACCCAGCTAAACGGTTGGCAGAGTATGACATGGCTATGAGTGATGGTGTGTAATTAGCTTACTGCGCACAATGTGGCGATGACTGTAGCTAGTCGCCACAACCAGAGCTAGAAAATAAAAGTTTTAAAGTTTGCATATATGCATTACACATATGCATTTTTTAACATTTATTCTCATTGTTATTCCTATTTGTTTACCTTTATTATTGACTGTTATATTCTAAATGTAAATTTTTACTTACTACTATGATTGTATGATTATTGTTTCAAATTGTTTTCTTGTACCTGTGTTCCCAGGTACCATAAAAAGGATCTTGCAATGAATAAGCTTTTATGAAACCTTAAACTTGCTAGCAAATTTACCTCCTGGTATTTGTCCACAAAATTTAACAAAATTAATTTGTTTACCTGAAATTCACTAAATTCAGAGACTGCACCAGTTATATCAGCCATTCAACAAATGATAATCTTCACAAAGTCCTCATTCACAACTTTATACAATTTGAATTCCATTGACGTATTACCCCTTTTGAATGACCAACGATTTTTAAAAATGCTGCTATTTGACAGATATAAGCTGATGTTCCTCTGATTTGGTTGCTCAGTGCTCCACTTAGCTCCACAGAGTTATTACTGCACCTAGTGGGAACTGCAACAAGCGCTAATAGAGGTCCATTGGGGAAGGCATCACGCTGCCCCATGGCCGGTTGAAGAGCAGAGGACAGAACAGTTAATGGGGTTTCCAGATTGGGCTCGTTTATATAATTACAATCCTATAATTATAGGTGGAGACAAAGTGTTTATGATGTACAGAACCATTTCTATTGTAAAATATATTGCAAAGTTTGGGAGAGGGAAATGGGGTTTATTGAGTGGGTAATGTCTATGTCAGACATGCGTGCGTCTGAGGGAAAAGATGTCTCCATTTTCCACTGGCCAAATTTTCTGCGCTTGTTTTAGGTCTTTTGTGTGGTTTTTGAGATGTCGTTAGGCTGGAAATTTTTCAACCTGGAAAACCCAGTTAATGATATTACCTTAATCAACATTAACTTCAAACTTTAAACTTGGCTATTGGTGATCCAGGGATACCTGTCACTCAGGAGAGTACGGGTCACTACTTAATAATCAATCACTTATAATCATTAATCATTGATTGCGCGCGCGCGCGCGTGTGTGTGTGTGTGTGTGTGTGTGTGTGTGTGTGTGTGTGTGTGTGTGTGTGTGTGTGTTACAGAATCCTGCTATTGCCGACGTCTATACAGAACATCCTCATCCAGTCATCGTTGCCAAATACGCACCCAGTGGCTTCTACATTGCCTCAGGAGGTGAACAGTTCACTTTCTCTTGCTTGTGTGTGTGTGAATAGACAAAATGACTGCTAGTTTTTAGTGTTCTCCATACAAACCCACACTGTGTAAAAGCATATCTTGTCTTAGTTACTGGCTCTAGGTCCCATACCACATGTTGTTTTCTACATAGTGCACTGCTCGTTCCCCACAATTATACACTATTTAGTGAGAATGGGGCACATCCTGAGAGAGTCCTTCTTGTTCAGGCTGACTGTTTTTACACTTCTACATTAATCTGTTTTGTCTCTGTGCACTTTAGATGTGTCGGGTAAGATACGTATTTGGGACACGACCCAGAAGGAGCACTTGCTGAAGTACGAGTATCAACCCTTTGGAGGGAGGATAAAGGACATCAGCTGGACGGAGGACAGCAAACGTATCGCCGTGGTGGGAGAGGGACGAGAGAAGTGAGTCGCAAAGGATGTGTGCTCTGCATGAAGGGTCTGCCTTAATAGGCATTGAAAATAATGTTAATCGGAGTGCAGTGTAGAGTCCTGTTATTCCGAAGTCTTAGAATGCCTGGTTTATGCATTGTCAGAATTATTTCTGAAAGCATTCAGAATGAAGCCTGGATCATTTGCGGTGTTTCCAAACAGTAGGGGGACTTGGAGCAATGAGAGACAAGGTGAAATCTTTAACTGTTACCCGAATAAACAGATAACATGTATTTTACATTATCTTTAGGTTTCTACATGATTCAAGCCTGTTAAATTTGACACAGACCTTGTTTAAAGCGGGCCCCTGTACGACTCTATACCCACTCATCCCATATTACGCTTTATATTTGAATGGACAGCTACTATAAAATGTCGTTCCATAAAATAAAAATTAAAAAAGCCGTTTTAACCGACAGACCTGTTAAGTAAGGAATAAAACACCATATGCTGTTATATGAAAATAAGGAATGACTGTGTGGTGTGATGCTGTTACCCCCTTGAAGTTGATTATGTCCCACTTGTATAACAGAAATTTACCACTTACAATTTTTTAAATGTATTAAATCAGTTTTTATCCGTTTATAGTTACATAGACGGTCCTGGAATGTCCGCAAAACAAGTTGGTACCTGCTATCACTTGCGTTATAGCAGTTATAAACAGCCGTTTCTTCACTAGCTTCTTTCTTTCCTCTCTTAAGTTAGATGGAAAAAAAACAAATGCAGCTTGACTAACTGTTAGAAAGCACTGACACTGGAGACTCCTTCCAAAAAGTGCGAAAACATATCAACAAATGCACATTTTTAAATTCGTTTAGCTGGAGTGTCCTTTATACAAGTTCCTGTGTAAGAAACAACAGCGTATTAGAACGAGTACATTCATATAAACCTCTGATTTGAATTGCAGCCAAAACTATTGTCAGAGCTGCTGTTACAGAAAATTAATCAGCACCTTCTGACCAATCAGAATTGAGAATTCAACAACGCTGTGGTACAAAGGCAAATAGTTTGCTGACAGAATCTTTGGTGACCAAAAGCACTCCATGTGATGTATCTCTTTAGAAAAGGTAATGTGTGTGTGTGTGTGTGTGTGTGTGTGTGTGTGTGCGCGCGTTTGTAGGTTCGGTGCAGTGTTCCTGTGGGACTCGGGCTCCTCTGTGGGCGAGATCGTCGGTCACAGTAAGGTCATTAACAGCGTGGACCTTAAACAGACCCGGCCGTACAGACTCGTCACAGGCAGCGACGATAACAGCACCACCTTCTTCGAGGGTCCGCCCTTCAAATTCAAGTGCACTGTCAGCGTAAGTCCACTTCAGTTATCATCTCAATCTCAAGCAGGAGCAGGTCTGAGACAACCACACACCTCCTTTATTTACAATATAGGCCACATATATACAAATATAAATTCCACCTTGTCACCAGTTCACAAGGGGGCATGTCCCAAACCACTATATAAGCCAAAAAAAATTTAGGACATCCCTCCCTTATGTCCTAATGTATCGTAAACTGTAATCTAAGAATGAAACTCGTATAGTAACTGATTATGCACAAACGTACGTGTGTGTGTGTATGTGTTCCTGAAAGTTTAACACTGGGATGGGAAAAGGAGTGGTGCTGTGTGTTAACAGGAATGAGCAATGTGTCTGAACATGTTTCACTTTGGCAAACACTTTTACTACCTCAGACACACACACACACACACACACACACACACAGGAGTTAGTGGAGCACTTAATTATTTTCATAAATGTTTTAGGTCAACGATAAAGGTTTTGAGCATTCTGCTGCATTGGAGAAATAACACACAGCAGTAAAAGTATGCTTTTGAGCGCACTCCTGCAGACGGCCAGTGTCAGGTTTATATTGTTTGTATATTGTCTAATTGAATCCAATTTTTATTACAAATTATATCATCAGCATAACTTGAGCGAAAAGTAGAATCCTTAAAATATTTACATGAATTTCTTGGTATTTCCTATGTCCCGTTTTTTTTTTTTTGTTAACACTCAAACTGGCATTGACTACACAAGCTCGCGTAAAACCGGATAATCCAAATTTGTGTGAAATCTGATTATCAAATCCGTCGTCTGAACATGTGCTTCAACGGACGCGATAAAACTCAAGGAACTCCGACCTTTTATACAAAGGAGTTAACATGGTCAATGTCACAAATTTGCTTAAATGTGCAAAGTGACTTTCTGCTGACTTTCAGTTTAAAAAAAAAAAAAAAAAACCCTGACTTTTAGACCTCACTGTGTGGTGGGCAAAACCATTCGCATGGTGAAATTTTATTTATATATATATACACACACACACACACACACACACACACAGTTCTGAAAACTATGGCATGTCACTATCCAACAACTTGATCAAACTGCGACGTTCAGTGTGGGAGGAAATCACATTTAGCTAGCAAGGTTTTAGGCATCTTTAGGCAAACTGATGGTTTTTACTGAAAAAATCACAAGTAAATAACTTTTACTGTAATATGTTCATTTTTTCAATACCCAAGAAACTGCCCTTTGCACCTTTTGCATAATGAACAAATGCAAATTGGAAAAACCTTTCTCCCCACTACCCACAATGTAGTCGAAAGCCCATGTTCAATCAGTCTGAGGTTTACATGTACAGATTGCAAAGAAGTTCCAAACAACACACTTACTTACTTACTTACTTACTAACTTTCACTTTAGTAAATTTATTACTAACTTTGGGGTTGGGGGTTTGAACCCTGCCTCCGCCCTGTGTACGCGGAGCTTGTATGTTCTCCCCGTGCGTCGGGGGTTTCCTCTGGGTCCTCCAGTTTCCTCCCCCAGTCCAAAGATATGCATTGTAGGCTGATTGGCATTTCCAAATTGTCCGTAGTGTGTGAATGTGTGCGACTGTGCCCTGAGATGGGCTGGCCTCCTGCACAAAGTTACCTGCGATAGGCTCTAGGCTCCCCAGTGACCCGGTATGGAAAATGGCTGGATGGATGGATGGATGGATGGATGGATTACTAACTTTGAGTTAGTTGGCTTGCCACATGTTTTAGAGGTAGATGTTTTCCTCTGATAATTTCATTATTTTTGCATATCAGACCATGGTGGACTCTGCGGCTTGACCCGATTTAGTAGCCAAAAATCATTTTTCGGTGGAAAAATGCGAAATTGTGAAATAGTATTAACAACATCAAATCGACCCAAAATCAACCCATCAGAAAGAGTATAATTCAATCCAGGCGTTTTTATACATCACGGTGGACGTGGTCACAAGGACGCTTTACAGAAATCCCGATGTAGGTTTAGATTTGGCGACAGCGGCAGGGAAAATCTTTCTGAGATGACACAAGGTAGAAACCATGTGAAGACTCTAAAGGGAACCAGTCCTCTGCTGGATGGCATCAGATAGTGCGGAGTGACACAGGATAATCACTTCAGTCTTTAAGTCCACTATTTTGCCTATGTATTTAACAAACAAATCGTCTAGGTCGCAGTGGTTCTGACGTGCAAATACAGCAGTGCAAGACCCATTTGAATGAATTCTTAAAGGTGAATGCAGTGATGGAGACGGAAGAAAAATGTGCAGTGTGGAAAAACCTTTTCTTCCCAATTTTCACTGATCAATATTTTAATCGATTCTCATTCAGCTGTTTGGTTGCATGCTGTAGGTTTCGTTTGTATCCTGAGAAATGAATGTTTGTGAAGGAACTAACACAGATCATTAGCTCTTGTAGTCATGAGACCAACTCTGATAAAAATGCTGCCTAGATTATTGACTGATTGTCTTCAGTTAAAATTTTATAATCACTATAAGAGACTAGGATTTAAACACCCTGCAAAATAAAAACACCAACACAGGAAACGTATTTACCTTTGCTTGCTGAAATGAAGCTCTGTGTTTGTGAGTTCACTCTGTTTTGCTCTCTCTCTCTCTCTCTCTCTCTCTCTCTCTCTCTCTCTCTCCCTCTCTCTCTCTTTCCCCCTCTCTCTCTCTCTCTCTCTCTCTCTCTCTCTCTCTCTCTCTCTCTCTCTCTCTCTCTCTTTCCCCCTCTCCCTCTCCAGGATCACAGCCGTTTTGTGAACTGCGTTCGTTTTTCACCAGACGGAAGCCGTTATGTTTCAGCAGGGGCTGATGGACAGGTAAAGCCAAAGGAAATGCAGATGTCACACCTTAAGCATTAATGGCGTTCCCCCAGATTGTGCTATAATTCTCTGCAAAGCAATCTGACAACAATGGGCCTCATTTATCAATCTTTTAGCAAAGGTTGTGTATAAATATTTTTGTAGGCCGCACCGAACTGGCGAACAACGTCCTTCATGCATGTTGTTGAATGCCAGTCATCCATGAAATGCAAAGCAGGTTCACTCTACAGCTTGTTTGCCCTTGCCGCAAAAAGCTGAAGCTCACAGAGAGCTGAACAAAATGACAGCAAAATAATATCAATCCAGAGAAAATGTATCAGTCTGGAGACAAATTATAGAAAAGCTGAATTAGGTGTGAATTTCGTGAGGTGAAAGAAATGGTTTGACATGAAAATAGAGGAAAAATAAAGGTATCTATGCTGTGCTTGGTGTCAGTGATCACCTAGGTACATCACACAGGGGAAACAGCTATGTGTAACTGCTTTATGTGTCCTAGCAACTGTCGGCCAAAAATCTTTGTAAAAGCAGGAGGGAATGTGACATAAGGAAAATTGATGTATTCAGTAAGAAGCCAATGATTATACGCAGCATAGTAGGGAGTAAACGGCACACTGCAGATTGAGAGCTAACAGATCGGTCACTAATCGGTCACTTAGTGCTGGCTGCACAACATTAAAAGAAGATGCGAGTCATACGATTTGAAGCCTATCAGTTTTATCTATCAAAGTTTCCATTTGAGTCTCTAAGTACATTTGCACAAAGGATTTGAATGTTTTTACAGGATTTACATGAATACCAAACTTCTTGTGTAAATGTTCCCTAGAGGCCCCATTACTTCAAATGTCTCACTGGGTCATTTCTTTATTTAAATTTTTATTGTTTTTTTATTAGGGCTGTGACGGTGGCCATGACAACCGCACCACCGCGGTGGTAGTTTGCCACCGTGATGGTGGAGTGCCACCTGCGGTAGTGTCACATCACGCGTCACGTTAATTTATCTGCTTGAGTGGGCACTATGACAAATACCAAGTACAATGTTTTGTATACAATAATAATAATAATAATAATAATAATAATAATAATGGTTACAATATTAATTTGTAATAATAGCCTACCATATAGCGGGAGACTTTATAGTATTACACAAATTACGTAATCATAATCAGACGCCTTATATGGTATTGTCTGTTAGCTTGGTGCGGGTTTTTTTGAGCATGGCAAAATCCAGTCAGGCAAATTTTACTTCGGGTTCTGCTGCTGCAATGGATCTTGTTGGGAAACTGAATGTTACATCTGCGATCTGGTAACATTCTGGATTCGTGCCCAACGAGTGAGGTGAAACCAATAAATTTGGATGAAGCCATATGTCGGCTTTGTGGAAAAAAAGAAGTGTTAAACGGGCAAACACTAGCCTCAGGAGCAAATCTCAGGAGCCATCTCCAGGCGTGTCACCCAGCCGCGTTATTTTATTTAATATTTTTAACATTAGGTTACCGTCCTGCTGGTATTTCTTTCAAAGTTTTATAGGCTTGTGGGATACTACAGCTGTAAAAGAAATAAAGGTCATTAAACCTTGTGTTTCACCCCCTTTCTTTCTCTCTCGTTCCAGATTTTCATTTACGATGGAAAGACTGCTGAATCACTGGGAGTGCTGGGAGGAGATAAAGCTCATGAGGGCGGGATTTACGCTGTATGTATGTTTTGTTTACCTTTGTGTATATAGGGCTTTGAATTGTGTGTGTTTCACTGGTTTTGAGATGCAGCTGAGACTTCACTGAGATACAACAGCAAAATGGCCAGGTGATACTCTGGCATGAGTGTTTATGGTCCTGACACATGGCTTGTAGCAACAGATTAGCAAATCATGTCAGTAACGAGATACTTACAAAATGGCAAGCTTTAAAATGGAAATAACAGGATGAGCTGGATCAAGTGCTATTTTACTGGATAATGAGGCTGGAAGACACAAATTTAACCAAATATACTAGACATCCTTTTTTGATGTTTATTTCAATGCTTGCCATCCTTTCATTCATATATCATTTGTATTAGTCTTTATTTTGAAGTTTTAAAAATGTCGCTTGCTTTTATGTTTTATGTCGTAATTTTCTTCACATAAACATCGATGCAACTTTGACTTGAGACGGCCCCATGTGATTAAGACCCTAAAACTTATTTTAAACCTACCTGCACTTACATGATGAAATAAATGTCAATAAATGTAAAACCTAAGCTTATAAAGAACACAGCTGTCATACCTGAGCACTTATAATGATGATGACCCAACTCTGTAGGTGAGCTGGAGTTCAGACAGCACTCAGCTGATCTCCGCATCCGGTGATAAGACGGTCAAATTATGGGATGTGGCGAGCGGCACTGCAGTGACTACCTTTAAACTGGGTACAGACGTTCTAGATCAGCAGCTGGGTTGCCTGTGGCAGAAAAATCACCTCCTGAGCATTTCGCTGTCCGGATACATCAACTACCTGGATAAGAACAACCCGAACCGACCCATTCGCACCATCAAGGTTAGTACAGCAAGACAGCATTAATAATTTTTTTTAGTCATATTAAGCCTCAGTTTGGAACACAGCTGGTCAGATATTAATTGTTGTTTATTACTCGCTTAGGGTCACAGTAAGTCCATTCAGTGCGTGACTGTACATAAAGACGATGGGCAGAACATCATCTACTCTGGCAGCCATGACGGACATATCAATATCCTTTTACACATGAAGGAATTGTACGGTGGTTGCTCCACATCCCCAGATCAACAATTACAAAAACAATTTTTTTTTTTTTTTTTTTAATGTGTTGAGGTCTGTGAGGAGAATTTTATTTTACATTTATGGAAGGAGTCTCCAGTGTTGGTGCTTTGTAACTGTCAGTAGTGAAGCTGTAACTACAGTTTCCCCATCATTGTCCCCATGGCCCCCAAATATTATATCTTACTAATGTATGTAGAAGGTGCTTTAACTCTTAACTCTGCGATTGTGGTATAGCCACTGTCACAAAAAGTGTGCATTACTGTGTGTGATATTTGTTGCGCCATTGTTAACCCTAACGTGTGTGTACATTACTGGGACGCTCAGAGCGGCGAGAACGACGAAATATCAGGAAAAGGACACACAAACTCCGTGACTAGGCTTACTGTGGACGACTCTAACCGACTGGTGAGCTGCAGCATGGACGATACCGTTCGCTTCACCGATCTGAAGAAAAAGGAGTACAGGTAAAACTCACAAATGGCGAGCGTGAGGCTTTGTTTACATCTTGTCAAAACACATCGATTTCAGTGGTAAAGACCGAACACACCAAATCATGGTCGTGAATGAACATTACACTCCATTGGTCAAACAAAAGTTTTGATAGAATGTACCCTGTCGTTGCTGGCAGGCGTATGTACATTTTCCTGGACCTCTATTTGTGCACAGACGCATTGTCATGCTGGAACAGGTTTGGGCTTCTTAGTTCCAGTGAAGGGAAATAGCATAAAAAATGTTAGCATAAAAAGACATTCTATACAATTTTGTGCTTCCAACCAACCTTATGGCAACACATGGGTGTGACGGTCCGGTGTCCACATACTTTTGGCCATATAGGTAGATCTGAGTCAACTTTTAAAAATGTCAGATATACGATCATGCATGACCACACAACACACACACACACACACGAGGTATTATACCAGAAATAGTGTACTGTAGGTAAAAGTACGCACTGTTTTTTTTTTTGTGTGTGTGTGTGTGTTAGCGCTTCTGACCTGGCGAAGATGGACGCTCAGCCAAAGACCGTGTCTGGCGGGTCAGGAGGCTTGGCTGTAGCTGTGTGTATTGGACAGGTAATACGTACACACACATTTGTTTGCATGTTTGTTTAAGTAAAGAGATACCAATCTATACATAAATTCGTTTTTAACGTGATGCTCTGAACGTGGAATATTGTCCACCACCCCCACGTCCCTGGCCAGCTTTCTTTTACTTTTTGCCAGAAGTTGTGTCCATGGTTACATTTAGCTGGTTCCGTTTAAACAAAATAGTGCCTAACACACATGGGTGCCAGTGCAAAGAGGATGATGGTCCCTCAAATGTGCCGAACTCCCCGTTAACTCCCTCAAATCATTCGTTCTGTTGCTTAAGTTGAATGAATAGAATGGAATTCCTGCTATACATTTTTAATGCAATTCGCATGTTTCTTTCCTGTAGGTGGTGCTGTTGAAGGATAAGAGGAAAGTGTTCACTCTGGCTAATCTGGGCTATGAGCCAGAAGTGGGCGCGATTCACCCCGGAGGTGGCACCGTGGCAGTGGGCGGAGCTGTAAGGAACCACTGAGTGCTGTTTTTGATGTGCATGTTTCACTTCCTTCAGTGTCACTTGTTGTCCTCTTGTTAACAAGAAGCTTTTACACGCGACTCAGCTTAGTTAAGGAACCCCACCTTACTGACTAAATGAAGATGCTCTAACTGAAGTTTTAAGTATTATATGTATAAAAACATTTTGTCATTTATCAAAAAAAACAAAAGCATTTTATATAATGCTTAAAGAATATACAAAGAAAATTGGCCAGTGATTCGTTGGGCATTGTGTGTGTGTGTGTAGGATGGAAAGGTGTATCTCTACTCAGTCCAGGGGAACACCTTGAAGGATGATGGGAAGGTTCTGGACACTAACGGCCCTGTGACTGATCTGCAGTATTCCAGAGACGGGGCATTCCTCGCTGTTTCAAACGAGAAGAAGATCATCATCGTGTACACCGTTGCCGATGGTTACGCGGTAAATAAATACAACCATTATCCATTTGCAGCATTGTAATCATACTGTTTGTAGTGTAACAGTAACCATATCATCATCAATATCTTCAATATAATGTACCCGTGCATGCAGGTTAAGAGCGAGTTCTACGGGCATCATGCTAAAGTGGTATGTCTGGCCTGGAGTCCTGATAATGATCACTTTGCCTCCGGAGGAATGGACATGATGGTGTACGTCTGGACCATCTCTGATCCCGAGAAGAGGATCAAAATTCCCGGTACGCAAACTTACATTTACTGTTTTCCGGACTATGCATGATTTTCATACTTCAGAAGATGCTGTTGGGCTTTGTTTGTTTGTTATCCTAATTGTAATCTTCCTGTTTGTGCTACTCTGTCTAATGACTTCTTGATAATTATGGATTTGCAGATGGATATTTTTCCAGGTCTGAGATCACCACCCGGTTGCACCAGTAAAATGTAAACTCTATCATAACCCAGTTTGTACAGTAAATGGGCACCAGGGATGGGGGGGAAAAAAAAAAGTACTGAGAAATTACTCTCACTGGTTACTTTAATAGGAACCACCTGTATAACTACTCACTCAGCCAATCATGTGGCAGCAATGCAATGCCTACACTCATGCAGATACAGTTCAAGAGCTTCAGTTAATGTTCACGTCAAATGTCACAATAGGGGAAAATCCAATGTGATCTCACTCAGAACAGTCTCGCAGAATGCTGTGTTAGACGGAAATGCCTTTTTGACGAGAATGGCTAGACTGGAAGGCTACAGTAACTCAAATAATCACTCTTTACAACCCTAGTGAGCAGAAAAGCATCTCAGAACGCACAACATGTCGAACGTTGAGGCTAATGGGGTTCAACAGCAGAATGCCACATAGGGCTTCACTTATGTCAGCCAAGAACAGCAATCTGAGGCTACAATGGGTTCACCAAAACTCGACAGTTAGAATATTGGGGGAGGGGCAGTAAATGTCGCATGGACTTTTTCAATCTGATCAATCTGAAGTTTTCTTTTTCTGCTTCTTTATCATGGATTTGGTGTTTCTGATTGGCTTACGCACTACTAGTTACGACATACCTTATGATGATCGAACTTGCGTTCCACTGGAGCAGGACTATATCAATGGTTTCAGCTCAGGAAACAATACAGCACTGACTGTGGATCAAAAGATATTATAAAACCCTTCCATCTGCCAGAGTGGTTTGTTCCAATAGTTTGACATAGCCTAGAAAGAAAAAGGGTGTTCTATTGGATGAGGAAGTGAGGACATTTTTTTTGGGGAAATGAAAATGGCTGTGACGTCAACTTTGTACAATTTCATTATTTACAAACGGGACTTTGTGTTTTGTGTGCGTTGCAGATGCTCACCGGTTGCACCACGTCAGCGGCTTGGCCTGGCTGGACGAACGCACGCTTGTCACAACCTCTCACGATGCGTGTGTGAAACAGTGGACGCTAAAAATCTAAGCACTCTCGCACACACTTGCAGGATCAGCAGCGACAGGGACTGCTGCAGAGAATCTGTTTTTTTCTCTCTCTCTCTCTCTCTCTCTCTCTCTCTCTCTCTCTCTCTCTCTCTCTCTCTCTCTCTCTCTCTCTCTCTCTCACACGCAGACTTGCGTGCTCTCTCTCTTTCTCTTAGTTTTTAAGAGTTGTGTGCAAGTAATCTCAACTGCCTCTGTGTGTGTGTGTGTGTGTGTGTCGCCTTTCTGCCTTCAGCTGGTTAACACGCTCCATATCTCATCTTTATGAAAGGTGTGACATTCCAGAGGCGCGAGAGTGAGACCTCCATCTGGCAACATTCAGTGCACACACTCACACACACACACACACAGTCTAAAGTAAACACATTTCTAAAACAACACAACTCCTGATTTTACACCAAGGTCAGTGTTACATCAGGAGTAGTGTTATTACACAACACTGTGTCATGGCTCGGTCTCATATATAATTTTTTTTTTTTTTTTTTTTTTTTTTTTTTTTTAACCAGGTGGAGGTTTAGCTTTAGCGCCCTCTCTTACTGTGTTTTGCGCTTATATAATGGACCGTGGTCTGTTTCTCCAGTCTGCTGAGAGGATGTGTGTGTTTTGTTCAGGGAGCAATAATGGGTTGTAAAGCAGATACGAAACAGTCCAGAGATTTACTGTAGCGTATGTGTGTTGGATGTGTGGGTGTGTGGGTGTGAGAGAGAGACATTGGTGTTCTTTCCTCTGTCTCAGTCATTGTGGGTATGTTTGTTGTGTTAATATATGCCTCCACTTTTTCACTGGAGTGGATGTGAGTCATACTAATGATTATAATAAATGATAGAAATAAAGCTCAACACGTTTTATGCATGATGTGTGTGTGCTGTATTTCCATTTTGCATTCTGTCCTACTGAAATGTTCAAAAGGTTGTTGTGTTCATGTGAAAAAATGTGTCATTTGATGAGTACCACACAAAAGCGTCCTGGGTATTAAAAAACAAAACAACCCCCCCCCCACCTCCTCCAAAAAAAAAAAAAAAAAAACATTAATGAATTTAAAAACTGCCTATGTTAAATACTTAATATGGAAGCCAGACAACTCAAATATGCTCATGGAATGAAAAGCTACGTTATAGCAGTGGCCATCCCTATACTGGTCTGTGGTGGTGAAACAGAAGCTCAGTATCCCAATCCCAACATTATTATTATTATTATTATTATTATTATTAGTAGTAGTAGTAGTAGTAGCAGCAGCAGCAGTAGTAGTAGCATTGATTGCTACTGATTGTAGCAGTGGTCAATACAGTCCTTTAGAGCTTCTAGGTCATAAAATTGTCAATGCCAAATTAAGTGAAAATATTATTATTATTATTATTATTTTGTACTGTAGGGTGGTAGTGTTTTGGCTAGTAGTCTAGGAGTGTCCACCATCTTGTTTCTCACACTCCATCTGAGAAGAGGATGTTCCATGCATCATGCTTTGAACATCACGTTAGTACATCATTGTGCCTCTGTGCACCACGATTACCCATACACCTGCTCTCTGCATCATGAGGCAAAAATGCTTCAATGCAGGAATATGATATGGAAAGCTTACCAATGGTAAAAACCAGGGGTTCTCTTAACGTTTTATTTTTGCATACTTCTCACATTGTTTCAGATCTTCAGACAAAATTTAATATAAGACAGACAACCCAAGTAAACACAAAATGCGGTTTTTAAACGATCATTTCATTTACTGAAAGAAAAAATGTATTCCACACCAACTGGCCTTATGTCGAAAAATAATCACCCCCTTAGTTACTCAGTCAAACAATTAACCAAATTTAATTGATAACTGGGTTCAATTAGACTAGACACAACCAGGCTTGAATGCTGCCAGCCTTGTTGAATGTAAACATAATCACTTAAATAAAACATTTGCAGCAGTGTGAGCTTGAATTTCAGCTAAAAGGTCTCAGCAGCACACTGTACTCCGATTCCCAAAAGAAATTCCAGAAAAGATGAAAAAGGAAGTTATTGAAATATATAATTCTGAGTTACAAAGCCATTTCCATGGCTCAGGGATCCACAGAACCATAGCCTACCAAAATTTCTCCAAGAGTGCATTGATGACTCATCCAGGAGGTCACAAAAGAACCTACATAAACATCTTAGGAACTGCAGACGTCCCTCTCCTCAGATAAGGTCAGCGTTTATGATTCCACCATTAGAAAGGTACTGGGCAGAAATGGTATCCATGGACGTGTTGCAAAAACGAAAACCATTGCGAATATGGTGGTTCCTTCTACAAAAAACACCTTGATGACCCCCAAGCCTTTTGTGATAATGTTTTGTGGACCGATCAGTCAAAAGCAGAACGTTTTGAACCATGGTCCTGTGACATCTGGCTTACAGCTAGCACAGCATTCCAAAATAAAAACATCATATCAACAGTCAGACATGGTGGTGGTAGTGTGATGGTGTGGGGATGTGTGTTTTAGTGCCTAGGCGACTTTCCATAATTGGCAGAACCATGAATTCTGCTCTTTACCAGATAATCTTGAAGGAGAATGTCCAGCCGTCATTGAGTTATGCAGCAACACAATGATCCGAAACACAAATCCACCTCTGAATGGCTCAAAAGAAACAAAATTAAGGTTTTGGAATGGCCTACAGTAGTCAAAGTCCTGACTTGAGCCCCCTGAGATGCTGGGGAAGGACCTTAAACAGGCTTTTCATCAAATCCCTCTAACGTGGCCGAATTAAACCAGTCCTGTAAAGAAGAGTGGGCCAAGAATACCTCCACAGCGATGTGAAAGACTGATCTCCAGTTATCGGAAGCATCTGGTTGCAGTTGATGCTGCTAAAGGTAGCACAACCAGTTATTACATTCAAGGGGAAATTCCTTTTTCCCACATGGGTGATATAGATGTGGTATAACCGTTCTCCTTCAATAAATGAAAGGGTTTTTCATTTAATGTAAAATTCACTGTAGAATTTTAAAACGGTTTTGTGTTTCCGTATGTTCTCCTTGTCTTATAAAGTACATTTTGTATATATCTGGCAACCCCACAGATGAGTTTGGCGAGGCTATACCTTACCAACCAATCACTACAGAGTATTTGCAGCGTGATGCCGGTGTTGAGCATGTGACCACAGTCTGATTGGTCGTTGGTTACTTTTGTAGGCGGGATATAATGGCGCGCGTGTTCTCTTCGGGCAAGTTTATAAATGAATGATTTACGCCCCCCCCCCCATTCATATTATTTATATAGTATTACGCGGTCATTTATAAGACGGGTGTTTTTGTTTTTTTTTAAATTCCGCCCGTGCTTAAACGTTCTTTAATAAAACAACATACAGGACGAATTAAACTACATTTAAAAATAAAAAAAGAAGAAAACAAAACAAAACAAATGGCATAAAACGTCAACAGAGATATCAATTGGAAATGGTTATTACACAAATCCTGAAGCTGAACTGTACTTCTGACACTATAACATCTGTAATAACTAAACAGGTACAGTTAATAACCTTTCTTTATTAAAGTACATAACGATTCACACTTCAAACAGAATTGCAATATCAGTTTGTTCTTTTACCACAGAAACACTAGCAGCTTGCCACAAGATGGCGGCATCAGTTCACCCATACGTCACTGCCGCCTTTACGGCAGATCCCAATAATGAAAGTTTTTTGTTTGTTTTTTTTCCTTTTTTTAAATTTTTTATTTGCATTTCAAACATCTTCGCAGAACAAAATAGGCTAACATAAACACAACCGAAAGTTCTTACAGACTGAGACATTCATATTATTCATACTATAACAGAGAAATAAACCACCATACAAGACATTAATCCAAATAAAATAGAATAAAATAAAATAACAGTATATTCATGTTCATGCAACCAAAAACAATGTAGGGGATTAAACAAAATCATACTTATTAAACAGATCAAATAATTTTTTTGCCCAATAATGAAAGTGATTCGCCTTTTCCACAGTTCCGGGTTTCGTGTTTCCTGCTTGATCCCTCGATTCTACACCCTTACCCTGAAGTGACGTAGGTAGTGTCGTAAGTAGCGGTGCTACCACTGATCTATATTTCTAACTATATTTATATCAGTGGGTGCCACTCTTTTCACGGTATGATAACCTGTACAATATCACGGTATTAATCAAGCATTTAAAAACACACAAACTGGTGGCAAAATTCATGGAAAATGTATTACAAATTCTTTGTACAAAAGTGCCTTTTCACATCTTTATAGATGTAACGAAAAACCAAAAGGGGCGGGGAAAGCATTCATTGTTCTTCTTTCTTACAAAGATATTTTTGAGAGCGACTTTTCCAGAAAATCTGGTACACAGTCCGTATTTATCACGTCGTCATCATGCAAAGAAAGTACGACGGCGGTTTAGGGCTACTGTTCAAAAAAGAAAAATACAAGATTTTGAGAATAAAGTATTTCGAGAAGAAAAAAAAAGTCGCAATATTTTGAGAATAACAACATAATACTATGAGAAAAATGGTACATACGTATAACTTTCGTGTGTTAAAATGAGGGACGTTGAGGATTTCGTGAAGTCATTGTCTCTTTTGTTGAGGGAACATTTGCAGGCAGCGTTCACCTTCCAGACTATCGATGGTTACACCTTTGTGCCGAAGAGGGTGTGTAGATGAATGACAATCAAAATGCTCAATCCTGAAGGAGTGGAAATATTGGACTTGTATGGGATTAAATTTGTGCCAAAAGTATTGAACGTAACTTTTCAAGAAACGTTGAAACTGAAACACTCTGAAACTGAAAACAGTGAACTCGGTGGCAAAACTTGAACGAGGTCCGTAAATAAACAGAATTCTTTGTTAACAGTTTTCCAAGCTTCCTCTTTGCTCATCATGGTTTATGAATGCGCTGCCAGAGTTTTCGTTTACGCTCCGCAAGTTTACGTTCGCCATTTTGACACAAACCTCTCGTGTGGGCGGGGCTTAACAGTGATTTACTCTCATTGGCTAGTGAGATTTGGGTCGACAGCTCCCTGACTTGGAAGTAGAGATTTCAGTGGCTTACTTACTTAGTATATTAGTTCGTAATTAATATTTGAGGTTTGGGTAGTCTCATACAACTTGTTAGGTTTTAAAAATATTGAATCTCCGGATTACAATTCCTAAGACGAGTTTGCCAAATGACACACAGACACACACAAAGTTCAAATAGCAGAATCTCTCTTTATTCAAAGAAAAGGCAGCATATATATCTGACTTGGCACACAACAGAGACAAGGGGTTATCTATTGATGGGTTAGGTGGAAGGTGTATTTGCATAGAACAGGAAGACAGGAACAACACCATATGGTCTCTAGGAAGTAATAAAAGGACAACAGATGTTGTTTGTGGAAGAATGTAAAAGCACGCAAATGGTATTCGGGGAGACAGAGGCATACACAAATGAAAAGTGTTCAAAGAGAGGAAAGAAAGGAAAGTATTAACAAGGAGAGGGAAAGGATTAATATGATTAATACTAAACAGAGTGTTCACATTAAACTTATCACAACTATCTTTTCGATATGATCTCTCAGGCTCTTCTTTATTTTCGTTATCTTTTTTTCCTCAAAATATTATGACATATATATTATATATGTTTTTATATATATTGCAACTTTTTTTTCTAATAATATTATGACTATTTCCCCCTCAAATTATTACAAAATTTATTCACAAAATATTAACTTTATTTTTGAAATCTTGTTTTTTTTTTTTTTTTTTTTAAACAGTGGGTTCAAAATGCCATCATAGCAAAGGAAGTGTGCTTAGCCAAAAAGAGGTGGGGGGAAAAAAAAGGTGTGGCATTGTGCAGAGCCGCTTAGCTGAAAACAAATAGTTTATTCATTTAATTGTGGTCAGCGATGCCATGTTCGTTTGTGTGCTGGATGGCCGTTAGGAACGGAGGCTGAGGTAGCAATGTTACCTGTTTACAACAGGAGGAGATTACTTGGCCAAAGGGTATTCAGTGCAGCCGCGTCCCCAGCGTAGAGAAACAGAGGTTGCTGTAGTATAACTTCACAGCCGGATACAAAAAGGACGAGATCCACTGGAGACGGACCGTGATTGGGTAACAAACTAGAGGAGATGAAAAAGTAATCGTACACCGTGACTAACCGTGGAAGACTATGCTACAGCCTTCACATTCACCAGATCCTAACCCAGTTGAACACCAAGAGTATTGGAGATTTTTGAGGTGATGTCATCAAAAGACCAATTGAGGGATTATCTTTTGAAAGGATGGTGTTCATTACTCTGGTACAGCTCCAGAGACAGCATTCACTAAATTCCACGGGTTTCAGTACCGGGATGTCAAACGGGCGTTTCTGGAGGTGTGGCGAAGACGCCCCCTTAGAAAAAAATTACAGGTCACCGAACATGCATAGAATAGTGTTTTTGTGCGGGCATTCCCATGATCAGCGATGTAAGATGAAGGACAAAACACTCATATCGGTAACTCGTTTTTTCGATGTTTTAAAAAAAAAAAAATCCTGTAAATGCTAAATCAACTGGTTCTTCAAACTGTCAACTTTGCTCTTTCTGTGTAAATAAAGTTGATATGAAAACATGGATAATTATGCGGGTTTTTCTTTCTTTATAATGGGGCAACAGCAGTGGAAACTATACTGAGGTTAAAAAGAACTAAGGTTTCACTGCAGATTTTTAGTCTTGAATGTTAGGACACATGATAGAATTGATGTAAAGTCAGTAAGATTTGGAGCTTATTTAAGTGAAACAAGCATTTCATAGCAATAGTATTTTTCAAACATGAAACCCCTGTGATCACAGACAGGTATCTGAAGATAGCAGAATTAATGTAAAACTCCTGTGATCACAGACAGACAACTATCCGCAGCAAATGGCTTTTCTTCCCAAACTGCACATGATCGTGTTGACCTGTGCAGATTCTCAAAATAGGACACGCCTACTTGATGACACAATACCTGTTATGCTGTCCTGAAACCCCTGAGGAAAAGTGCCTGCCTTCCAGAGACTTTTAGAATAGATGGCAGTGAGCATAGAAGCGATCAGCTCAGTGTGACCAAACCTGTCTGTAGTTGCTTTGTTTATCTTGCAAAAACATTCCAATTAGCACATAGTAAGCCAAAGTATGTGTAGAGTGTGTTGAGTGTCAAGTGTGTAGTCGAGTATGTGATATGAAATACTCTGCTTGCAAAGTTTTGATTCCAGTCATTCTCCAAGTTTGCTGCTAAGCCTTGTGGTTCATATGGAAGTGGGGGAGGGGCATAACTTAAAATGAATTACACTAATGGAGCTCATGTGAGGGCTGAGAGAGATCAGGGAGACAGAATACGAGAGAGATTAGTGAACCAGAGCTGAATCGCTGGGTGAGTGTTATGGAATTTTGTGTAAGAAGCTTATTCGAAGTGGTTTGTGTTTGTTCATGTAGGAGATTGACACTGTTTGTAAGTGTGTGTGTGTGTGTGTGTGTGTGTGTGTGTGTGTGTGAGTGAGAGTTGTGCACAGTGTACACAGGGTTTATGGGGTGTGTTGTAACATGCCTGACCCCTGAAGTATTAGGCTTTACTCAACGTGAAATGCTTCAGTGCTGCTTTTAACCGCCAATATTCTTCCCCTTATCAATACATCTCCTTATACACATATACAAAGGTTTGCTACAGTACTATATATTTTTTTTAACTGCAATACACAGTTTCTAATTTGTTCCCACAACTATATCTGTGTTTATTTGTATGTACATTTAGTGTTGTTATTCTAAAGTCAGTCTATAGCCAAATCATAACCTCCTTGCAGAGGCAACCAAGTTTGGGACTAAAATATAGTATTTTGGTACTTAGCAGAGTACCTCATGCAATCACTTTTTTTTTTTTTTTTTTTTTTTTTTTTAGTTCTTTATCCCCCATTTTCTCCCCAATTTGGTCATTTGCCAATTCCCAACCACTAGCCAACTCTCCCCTATCACAAGACAGCTACCAACTGGGGAGGGTGAAGTCTAATACGTGCTAAGGGCAGTGGTGGCTCAACGGTTAAGGCTCTGGGTTACTGATAAGAAGGTTGGGATTCAAGCCCCAGCACTGCCAAGCTGCCACTGTTGGACCCTTGAGCAAGGCCCTTAACCCTATCTGCACTGTGGGTGCTGTATCATGGCTGACCCTGCGTTCTGACCCCAGCTTCCTAACAATTTCACGGTGCTGTAATGTATATATGACAAATAAAGGCTTCTTCTTCCTTCTCTCGAGATGTGAAGCCAGCTAGGCTTGTCACAGTATATGGTCATACCAGTTATACCGTTTATGAGGGACCATACCGGTATGAAGTTTTATACCAGTTTAAAGGGTAACATTATGAATGAAACTTACATGATAACAACTTATTATTACTTAAAATTCAGTAAAAAAGAAAATTACTTAAATAACAGCAGTTCTTATATCAATATCCTTATGAATAGAACAGCCTTAAATAATGTATAGTCGCCTAATGAAGAGTTTGTGAGTCATTTTAAATTAAAGCATTGAAAGTTACTTACCAACACATCAAAACTACACAGGCAGCATAGTACACACACTGACAGAATATGTCACGTTTAACTGACAGGAACAACTGCGAGGTCAGAGGGGCAGCACAAACGTGTGTAAAATATTAAACAGAACTCCACGAAGCTATCTACGGAGCCCCACACATGACATGCAGGTTAATAAAAAAACAAAAACAAAACAGCAACAACAGTATATCGTGACCACAAATTAAGAAATGACCAAAAGCTTGATTCCCAAAAGAAGAGTGAACATTGGCTATATTTGCTGTTTGGAATGTTCGTTTTGTACAAAGCCTATGTTTGCTGTTTGACATGTTGTTAGAGGTTTGGTGAACAACACACAATTTAATTTGATGACACTTTTTTTCAGTTTCATATTTTGTAAAACAAAAATCAAAGTTTGAAACCAAGCTGCCTTGTGTTATTGTGTAGGCTATCGCGCAGCGAAAATGACCCCATAGCACCATCTAGCGTCCGACCAGCTCTAATACCAGTATTACCAGTTTGAGCTAGGGATACCGTACTGGTGTTTAAAATTATGATATTGTGGCAAGTCTACCAGCCACCACATCTTTCTTGAACTGCTGCTCATGCTATGTCACAGAGCAGCATAACACGCTCAGAGGAAAGCGCTATCTGCCCTCTTTCACATACATGTGTCGCTGTGACTGACAAGGTGCGAGAGCATGGAGAGCATGGCCAAAACCATATTTTACAGTAGATATGGGTGATTTTCTGATTGTAGTTTCAATGATGCCTGGCGAAGTTCAGGCGCTGCATCAGAAAGTAATATTCCAAATTGTTATTGTTATTATGAAGATGGCATCCAATAGTCAATTTTGAAAATTTGTCCACACCAATAGTTAACTACACCACAATTCTGAAACTGTCCCTCATCACAGCAGTCGGTTACAGTTTGCATACGCCTTGCAGAATCTGCAACAGATGTTTACATATAGTCCACAAGACAGAATAATAATTGAATTTACACAAATGAACCTGGAAGAAGCCCCTGAAGCACATGCAAACTCCACACACATAGGTATTAGTTAAGGGGTGTGCACACTTATGCAACCATTTTACTGTTGTATAAGTTTTGTTCTTTTTCCTTTCTTTTCTTTTTCTTTTTTTACCCTGAAATTTTTCTATTTATTTTTCACTTAGATTTTTTTGGTTGCTATATTATTGAAGCCCTGAACTGCAAGGCATGATTTGTTTATTTTTTGCTCTGTCATGATTTTCACTTACTAAGTAATTTTTTTTACTTAATATCTCGTTATTTTGACTTACTACGTTGTTATTTTGACTAAGTCAAAAATAAGGAGATATTAAGTAAAAAATAACAAGGTATTAAGTAAAATAACGATGTTGTAAGTCAAAATAATGACATACAGTGCCCTCCACTAATATTGGCACCCTTGGTAAATATAAGCAAAGAAGGCTGTGAAAAATTATCTTTATTGTTTAACCTTTTGATCTTTTGTTCAAAACATTCACAAAATACTCTGCTCTCATGGATATCAAACAATTGCAAACAAAACAGGTTTATAACAAAAATCTTTTAAATATAGGTGTGCAACAATTATTGGCACCCTTTTAGTCAATACTTTGTGCTACCTCCCTTTGCCAAGATAACAGCTCGGAGTCTTCTCCTCTATTGCCTGATGAGGTTGGAGAATACATGGCAAGGGATCTGAAACCATTCCTCCATACAGAATCTCTCCAGAAACTTCAAACACTGGTGGATTCTCCTCTTCAGTTCACCCCACAGGTTTTCTATGGGTTTCCAGTCAGGGGACTGGGATGGCCATGGCAGGACCTTGATTTTGTGGTCAGTAAACCATTTTTGTGTTGATTTTGATCTACGTTTTGGATCATTGTCCTGCTGGAGGATCCAACCACGGCCCATTTTAAGTTTTCTGGCAGAGGCAGTCAGGTTTTCATTTAATATCTGTTGATGTCCATGATGCCATGCATCCTAACAAAATGTCCAGGTCCTCTGGCAGAAAAACAGCCCCAAAACATTAAAGAGCCACCACCATATTTAACCGTGGGCATGAGGTACTTTTCCATATGGCTACCTCTCTGTGTGCCCCAAAACCACCTCTGGTGTTTATTGCCAAAAACCTCTATTTTGGTTTCATCTGACCATAGAACCCGATCCCATTTGAAGTTCCAGTAGTGTCTGGCAAACTGAAGACGCTTGAGTTCATTTTTGGACGAGAGTTTTTCTTGAAACCTTTCCAAACAACTTGTGGTGATGTAAGTGACTAGTTTTGGAGACTTTCTCACCCCAAGACGCAACTAACTTCTGCAATTCTCCAGCTGTGATCCTTGGAGATTTTTTGGCCACTCGTACCATCCTCTTCACAGTGCACTGAGACAGTATAGACACACATCCAACTCCAGGTTAATTCATAACATTTCCGGTTGACTGGAACTTCTTAATTATTGCCCTGATGGTGGAAAAGGGTATTTTCAATACTTTTGCTAGTTTCTTATAGCCACTTCCCATTTTGTGAAGCTCTAAGAATGACTAAGGGAATTTGGCCTGTGTTACCTCATATTTATACCCCTGTGAAGTCATGGTTGAACAATTTCCTGTTCCTAGTATATATATATATATATATATATATATATATATATATATATATATATATATATATATATATATATATATATATATATATATATATATATATATATATATATATATATATATATATATATATTTGATAAACCTATGTTTTGATTGCAATTGTTTGATATCCATGAGTATTTTTGTGAATATTTTCACACCTTGCAGTTTAGGTCTTTTGTAGTATATCACATTAAAGATGGAAAAAGATCTGACCTGATTGATTCTGGTTTAATTTTTTATGTCAAAAAACAAAAACAAACAAATTTGAATTTTAACAGGGGTACCTAGACTTTTTATATCCACTGTAGTTTAGCTGTCTGTATATCTCTTTATCAATTTACCTTCGTCTGTGTCTTTCTCTTAGTCACGCTTTCTCTCTGTCTGTTTCCATTTGTGTCTTTCTCTATATGTTCAAGTTCAAGTTCAAGTTCAGTTTATTTGTATAGCGCTTTTAACAATGGACATTGTCCCAAAGCAGCTTTACAGAAGTATATAAATTCAGGACATAGATTTTAAATTTATGAATTTATCCCCAATGAGCAAGCCAGCGGCGATGGTGGCAAGGAAAAACTCCCTGAGATGATATAAGGAAGAAACCTTGAGAGGAACCAGACTCAAAAGGGAACCCATCCTCATCTGGGTAACACTGGATAGTGCAATTATAAATAAATAAATCTCTTCTATAAATGTACCAGTACAACATGGTCAGATAGCAGTTGTGAGACCATGAAAAATTCATTACAGTTTTTATATGAAGTCTGTTTTGTTGAACTTCACCACTGTAATCTCAATGATCTTTAGGCTGCACCGTGTGGGGCCATCCTCAGCAGCATCATGCGACTTCAATTGATGAGATCTCCAACCAGAAGTAGGGCATCAGGATGGATCGGGCAGGTCCAGAGAGCAGAAGGGGTCGGGATCACTGGCATCTCAGGAGTATCATGTGAAGCTCGACAGAAGGGGAGAGGGAGACAGAGAGAGAGAGAGAGAGAGAGAGAGAGAGAGAGAGAGAGAGAGAGAGAGAGAGAGAGAGAGAGAGAGAGATCATTAGGTATGCTTACTGTCCCGTAATGGTTAAGCACAATGTACTTTGTGTAAGTGAAGGCTCCCTGGGACAAGGTGGCCAGCCACCCCACCACCAAACAAACCTTGGTGGACGCCTGAAGGTGGGGGAGTGACAGCATTCAAACATCCCAGTTCACCACAACACACTATGCCTGTGAGACCTCTAGATCTGCTCCTTTACCTAAGGAAAAAAACTATTCACGAAAGGCTTGATTAAACAAATATGTTTTCAGCCTGGACTTAAACACTGAGACTGTGTCTGAGTACCGAACACTAATTGGAAGGCTGTTCCATAACTGTGGGGCTTTGTAAGAGAAAGCTCTTCCCCCCGCTGTAGCCTTCACTATTCGAGGTACCGACAAATAGCCTGCACCTTTTGATCGAAGTAGGCGTGGTGGATCATAAAAGACCAAAAGTTCACTTAGGTACTGTGGCGCGAAGCCATTTAGCGCTTTATAAGTCAATAGTAGTACTTTATAATCAATGCGAAATTTCACTGGGAGCCAATGCAGTGTGGATAAGATAGGGGTGATGTGGTCATATCTTCTAGTTCTAGTAAGGACTCTTGCAGCTGCATTCTGGATTAACTGGAGTTTGTTTATGCTCCTACTGGAACATCCAGACAGTAAGGCATTACAATAATCCAACCTAGAGGTGACGAAAGCATGGACAAATTTTTCTGCATCATGTAGTGACAATATATTTCTTATCTTACCAATATTTCTGAGGTGAAAGAAGGCTATCCTAGTAATATTACCTACATGGGCGTCAAAGGAAAGACTGGAGTCAAGAATCACACCAAGGTCTTTTACTGCTGCACATGATGAAACAGAAATATATATATATATATATATATATATATATATACAGGTGCATCTCAATAAATTAGAATGTCGTGGAAAAGTTCGTTTATTTCAGTAATTCAACTCAAATTGTGAAACTCGTGTATTAAATAAATTCAATGCCACAGACTGAAGTAGTTTAAGTCTTTGGTTCTTTTAATTGTGATGATTTTGGCTCACATTTAACAAAAACCCACCAATTCACTATCTCAACAAATTAGAATATGGTGACATGCCAATCAGCTAATCAACTCAAAACACTTGCAAAGGTTTCCTGAGCCTTCAAAATGGTCTCTCAGTTTGGTTCACTAGGTAAGCCACAAACATTCATTGCCAAAGAAGCTGGCTGTTCACAGAGTGCTGTATCCAAGCATGTTAACAGAAAGTTGAGTGGAAAGAAAAATTGTGGAAGAAAAAGATGCACAACCAACCGAGAGAACCGCAGCCTTATGAGGATTATCAAGCAAAATCGATTCAAGAATTTGAGTGAACTTCACAAGGAATGGACTGAGGCTGGGGTCAAGGCATCAAGAGCCACCACACACAGACATGCCAAGGAATTTGGCTACAGTTGTCGTATTCCTCTTGTTAAGCCACTCCTGAACCACAGACAACGTCAGAGGCATCTTACCTGGGCTAACGAGAAGAAGAACTGGACTGTTGACCAGTGGTCCAATATCCTCTTTTCAGATGGGAGCAAGTTTTGTATTTCATTTGGAAACCAAGGTTCTAGAGTCTGGAGGAAGGGTGGAGAAGCTCATAGCCCAAGTTGCTTAAAGTCCAGTGTTCAGTTTCCACAGTCTATGATGATTTGGGGTGCAATGTCATCTGCTGGTGTTGGTCCATTGTGTTTTTTGAAAACCAAAGTCACTGCACCCGTTTACCAAGAAATTTTGGAGCACTTCATGCTTCCTTCAGCTGACCAGCATTTTGAAGATGCTGATTTCATTTTCCAGCAGGATTTGGCACCTGCCCACTCTGCCAAAAGCACCAAAAGTTGGTTAAATGACTATGGTGTTGGTGTGCTTGACTGACCAGCAAACTCACCAGACCTGAACCCCATAGAGAATCTATGGGGTATTGTCAAGAGGAAAATAAGAAACAAGAGACCAAAAAATGCAGATGGGCTGAAGGCCACTGTCAAAGAAACCTGGGCTTCCATACCACCTCAGCAGTGCCACAAACTGATCACCTCCATGCCACGCTGAATTGAGGCAGCAATTAAAGCAAAAGGAGCCCCTACCAAGTATTGAGTACATGTACAGTAAATGAACATACTTTCCAGAAGGCCAACAATTCACTAAAAATGTTTTTTTTTATTGGTCTTATGAAGTATTCTAATTTGTTGAGATAGTGAATTGGTGGGTTTTTGTTAAACGTGATCCAAAATCATCACAATTAAAAGAACCAAAGACTTAAACTACTTCAGTCTGTGTGCATTGAATTTATTTAATACACGAGTTTCACAATTTGAGTTGAATTACTGAAATAAATGAACTTTTCCACGATATTCTAATTTATTGAGATGCACCTGTATATATATATATATATATATATATATATATATATATATATATATACACACACACACACACACACACACACACACACACACACACACACACACACACACACAGTGGGGGAAAAAAGTATTTGATCCCCTGCTGATTTTGTACGTTTGCCCACTGACAAAGAAATGATCAGTCTATAATTTTAATGGTAGGTGTATTTTAACAGTGAGAGACAGAATAACAACAACAAAAAATCCAGAAAAACGCATTTTAAAAAAGTTATAAATTGATTTGCATTTTAATGAGGGAAATAAGTATTTGATCCCCTATCAATCAGCAAGATTTCTGGCTCCCAGGTGTCTTTTACACAGGTAACGAGCTGAGATTAGGAGCACTCTCTTAAAGGGAGTGCTCCTAATCTCAGTTTGTTACCTGTAAAAAGACACCTGTCCTCAGAAGCAATCAATCAATCAGATTCCAAACTCTCCACTATGGCCAAGACCAATGAGCTGTTCAAGGATGTCAGGGACAAGATTGTAGACCTATACAAGGCTGGAATGGGCTACAAGACCATCGCCAAGCAGCTTGGTGAGAAGGTGACAACAGTTGGTGCGATTATTCGCAAATGGAGGAAACTGTCAGTCTCCCTCAGTCTGGGGCTCCATGCAAGATCTCACCTCGTGGAGTTTCAATGATCATGAGAACGGTGAGGAATCAGCCCAGAACTACACAGGAGGATCTTGTTAATGATCTCAAGGCAGCTAGGACCATAGTCACCAAGAAAACAATTGGTAACACGTTACGCCGTGAAGGACTGAAATCCTGCAGCGCCCGTAAGGTCCCCCTGCTCAAGAAAGCACATGTACAGGCCCATCTGAAGTTTGCCTGAATGATTCAGAGGAGAACTGGGTGAAAGTGTTGTGGTCAGGTGTGGTCAGATCTCTTTGGCATCAACTCAACTCACCATGTTTGGAGGAGGAGGAATGCTGCCTATGACCCCAAGTCATAACACCATCCCCACCGTCAAACATGGAGGTGGGAACATTATGCTTTGGGAGTGTTTTTCTGCTAAGGGGACAGGACAACTGCACCGCATCACAGGGACAATGGACGGGGCCATGTACCATCAAATCTTGGGTGAGAACCTCCTTCCCTCAGCCAGGGCATTGATAAAGACCTTAATGACTTGGAGAGGATCTGCAAAGAGGAGTGGGACAAAATCCCTCCTGAGATGTGCGCAAACCTGGTGGCCACCTACAAGAAACCTCTGACCTCTGTGATTGCCAACAAGGGTTTTGCCACCAAGTACTAAGTCAAAGGGGTCAAATACTTATTTCCCTCATTAAAATGCAAATCAATTTATAACATTTTTGAAATGTGTTTTTCTGGATTTTTTTGTTGTTATTATGTCTCTCACTGTTAAAATACACCTACCATTAAAATCATAGACTGATAATTTCTTTGTCAGTGGGCAAATGTACAAAATCAGCAGGGGATCAAATACTTTTTTCCCCCACTGTATATATATATATATATATATATATATGTATATCTCTCTCTTTCTGGCGTGTTTTGATTTTGCGCAACGTCTATGAGATAACACATCCAGAGTTAATGATTGGCGAGAAAGAGAGAGTGGGAGAGAGGTTTTATTAATTCATGTGCTGGTCAAAATTCTCTCTCCTCTGTCATCAAGGTAAGTAGCTTAACAGCACTGCGTGTATGGTGAGAGAGAATGTGTGTGTTTCCTCAACCGTGGTTTCATGTCTGTTTCAGTGTCAGTCATTCGTGTTTAAAGATTAAACAATTTATATTGTCCATCTGCTGCTGTTGAACCTTTGCTTACGTACTCTATAACTGCTTCTCATTTTGCCCGAGTCACAGGCGCTTCTCATAAAACAAGGGCAGAGAGTAAGTCAAATTTGTCAAGCCAGTTGTGGCCAGTGTTAATTACATAACTGCTTTTTTCTTCTTCATTTTTAACTTCTTTGATTAAGTGGTATCTAGCTGTAGCCTCCACCAGATACCCTGGTCATTTGGAAGTGTGAGCCAAAATCTGTGAAAGTTTAATATTGTACACAGAGAAATAGAGAAGGGGCTGAAAATGATTTAATGATAATCGCTGATTAACAGGTTTGCATGTTAAAGGAAAATTCAACCCTGAAACACATTAAAGAAGCCAGAGCTTCTTTTTTCACTCGCCATTTTCCAATGATGTTCAATGTTGTCATAATGACAAATCCAACATAGAAGTAGAGGAGACAGAAAACGTTACAGTCAAAGTTGGACTCGAAGTGATTCGGCTAGTTAGCAATCTATGAGATGATCAGCGCAACGGTGTTGCTGGTGTTAGCATGAAAATTGAAGCTTTGGGAGCTGATCTGTTTGAGCAGAGTGTACAGACAAGAAGGTGAGAGAGCTGGACAGACTAGAAAAATAAAGTGCTGCTGCATCACTCTCTTTAAGTAGAGATGAAGCAAGGATTGAATCACTCTGGCACCACTATTAGCAGGTAGACGAACAGTTTTGTGGGTGATGGAGCAGCAGTCTAAGAAGAGATGCCCAGATGCCCCTCTCCCCAGCCGCCTCCTCCAGCTCCTCCACAGTGATACCCAGGTGCTCCCAGGCCAGATGAGAGATATAATCTCTCCATCTAGTCATTGGTCCTCCCCGGGGTCTTCTCTCCTTTGGACATGCCCGAAACACCTCCCCAGGGAGGAATCCAGGAGGCATCCTCACCAGATGCCTGAAACATCTTAACTGGCTCCTTTTGATGCAGAGGAGTAGCGACTCTAGTTTGACCTCCTCCCGAATGTCTGAGCTCCTCACCCTATCTCTAAGGCTGAGCCCAGCCACCCTGCAAAAGAAGCTCATTTCTGCTGTTTGTATCCATGACCTCATTCTTTGGGTCACTACCCAAAGCTCATAACCAAAGCCAATTGCCCCCCACCTGACATAAATTGCAGTGGTTTTAATTACTTCATAAGAAAACCAGCTGTTCCATAATGTTTCCATTACTAGTAGTGCATGGCAACACAAAGAATACCATGGTTGGAAAGGTGCTTTCAAAAGGGCTCCGGGACAAAGTTGTGGAAAGGCACAAATTAGGACAAGGATACAAAAGATTTCAAAGGCTTTAACTATCTCCCTGAGTACTGTTCAAAGTATTATTAAGAAGTGGAAAGTGTATGGCACCACCAACACCTTGCTTAGATTGGGCCGTCCCTCCAAACTGGATGACCGAGCCAGGAGGATATTGATCAGGGAAGCTACCAAGAGGCCAGTGGCAACTTTGAAGGACTTACAAGTCTTTATGGCAGAGATTGGTCAGTCTGTGCATGTGACAACAATGTTGCAAGCTTTACACAAAGCTGGCCTGTATGGCAGGGTGGCAATAAAGAAGCCTCTTCTGAAAAAGCTTTGCAAAAAAACACTTGGAAGATTCCACATAGATGTCAAAAGATTAATTTCTTTGGTTTTAAATGTAAAAAAAAATTGTGATCCTGAATGTATTCCTTTAAATTTTTATTTTTTTTATTTTTCAAAATGTACCTGCAATCTGATTACTTTTTTTTTTGACGTAACTCTAATGGATTACAGTCACCAGTTTTTTGTATCCTGATTACATAACGCTGTTACGTGTATTCCATTACTCCCCAAGCCTGCTCATAACCATAGGTGAGGGTAGATTGACCAGTAAATTAGCTTCACCTTTTGGCTCAACTCTCTTTTCACCACAAAAGACCAGTACAATGTCCGCATATGCTGCACTGATTTGTCTGTCAATATCTCACTCCACTCAACCTTCACTCATGAACAAATCCCAGAGATACTTAAACTCTTCTGCCTGAGGCAGTATCTCATCACAACCTGAAGGGAACAACCTACCCTTTTCTGGCTGAGAACCATGGCCTCAGATTTGGAGGTGCTGACCCTCATCCCGGCCGCTTTGCACTCAGCTACAAACCGCCCCAGAGCATGCTGGAGGTCACTGCTCAATGAAGCCAAGAGGACCACATCATCTGCAAATAAAAAAGATGCGATCCTGAGGTTACCAAACCTCTCTCAGGACCCCCTCTGCCCCTTGGCTTTGCTTAGAAATTCTGCCCATGAAAATCATGAACAGAATCAGTGACAAAGGGCAGCCTTGGCAGAGCCCAACACGCACCGGGAACAAGTCTGACCTGACATTGGTGATATGGTCCAGACTCTTGCTCCGGTAATACAGTGACCTAATGGCCCGTAATAACAGGTCCAACACCCTATACTCCCAAAGCCCCGTCCACAGGATCCCATGAGGGACACAGTCAAATGACTTTTCCAAGTGCACAAAGCACATGTAGACTGGTTGGGCAAACTCCCATGAGCCCTCCATGATCTTTTTAAGGGTAAAGAGCTCGTCTATTGTTCCACGGCCAGGACGGAATCCGCATTGCTCCTCCTGAATCTGAGGTTCGACTAATGACTGAACCTCCTCTCCAGTACCCTGGCATAGACTTTCCCAGGGAGGCTGAGGAGTGTGATCCCCCTAAAGTTGGAACACACCCTCTAGTCCCCCTTCTTAAAGATAGGGACCACCACCCCAGTCTGTCAATCCAGAGGTACTGTCCCCGACCTCCACACAATGTTGAAAAGGCCTGTCAGCCAGGACATCCCAACATCATCATAAGCCTTCAGGAACTCAGTCTGTATTAATGCACTTATTAGCTTGCCATACATTATTACAGGGGTGCACAGTTAGAATTCAGAGATCCAACATTTTCTCCTCCCTAAGGTCCAAACCATTAAAATGTCTAACGTGTGCTATGATTTGGGGGCGTCATTCCTGTATACGTATAGCTAATAAACAAAGTAATACATTTCAATAACATTTCAGCAACATTTCAACAATATTTATTGCACATTTTCACTGTAGACCGTTGTGACTATTTCTGAAAAAAGTGCTTAGATTTTTGAACAAATAAGAAAACAGTTTTAAAATTTCTCTTTCCTACTCTCTCCAACTTCACTTCTCCATTTCTCTTCTTTAGTGAGAGAAATGGGCTTTTGCTTGCCTTGCCAGTAATTTGAACCTTGGCTGGAATGGAGTCAGTGCCATTCTCATGCACATATGTAGGTGCTCACTGGTGAGTCTAGAACGGTACTTATTTTTTTAATGATGTTCATAGTGGAGAAAAAAGACTCTCAACTGTATGTGGAGCCAAACATGGTCAAGGTGTGTAGTGCTACTTTGGTTAGACCAGGGAAAACAGTCTCAGGCACAGCCTGCAGTCAGAAAATGTCATGATCAGTTCGTTGAAAGTGCTCTCTTAGTGCAACATTTGCTTCATCAGTATTTAATTTAACAATTATTTATGAGAAATGTGTTGATGTCCAGATAGAACCTTCACTCGGTCTGGACCCAGACCCGCCAGTTGTGCACCTCTGCATTATTATGTTGTATTAGCTACCACTTTTTAGCCTTTTTTTTTGTGCAGTTTTCCTTTATAGATGTGTGAGTCGAGTGTGTGTGGAAGGGATTAATTCTGGTGGGAGCCTAGGGAAGGATGTGTTTCCATAATGTGGGGAAGGTTAGGTTTCAGTGTGTGTCTTTGAGACAGAGAGTGTGTGTGGGAAAACAGACAGATCAAATCTTTGTTGTTGTAGTGTGCAGATCAGGTTCCATCTCTCTCTCTCTCTCTCTCTCTCTCTCTCTCTCTCTCTCTCTCTCTCTCTCTCTCTCTCTCTCTGTATGTAAGTGAAATGAGAGTGCTAACTGGTTCCTATTAGCATGATGTACAGTTTACTCTGAAACTATTAGAACGGCAAGGGCAATTCATTTGTTTTTGCTGTACACTGAAGACATTTCAGCTTTTGTTTCTTGGTACCCACCCAGGTGTGTCCTGTTAGATTTATTTACTTTAATTTACTTCAAGACTATCTGTTAATATACTTTTGCTCACTTAAAAATTGTGTGGTCTTCCACCAGAGGTCCATGTTTTAAATTGTTTAACACATCTAGATGTAAATATTAGGAAATGAAAGCTGAAATTCTGGTCCATCATATCATATTCATCTTTTGATCTCAAACCCAAATGTCTTCAGTGTATAGCGAAAACAATAGAACTGGTCTTGCTGTTCCAATATTTTCAGAGGTCACTGTAGGTGAGATTCCTGTTAGCAAAAGTAGATGACACAATATCTGAGTGCTGTTAGCACTGATTAATGAATTAAGTACTGATTTGCAGTATAATATTGCCAGAATGTAAAGAGGACTACTTAGCAGACACACACATGTTCTTATAATCGTTGCTTTCCACAGATCAAGATTAATATTATAATGTAATAAAGATAAACAGGCTTAATTTATTGCTCCTGCCACAATAAAAAAAAAAAAAAGAGCCAGGCTGTGACTGTGATTGTGGGAACTGCAAATGCATTAAAAATAATTTCGAGACAAAGTTTCCGACTTGTTACTGACTTTACCCTGTAAACATGGTGAAGGAAATGATGGTTTCAGTGGTCGGTGGTCTATAATTCTTTATTCCTAGAAATACAGCTAGTCATGATTATACCACAGACACTGGCATCTTTTTTCCCCCACAATGAGATGGCTGTCCTGTGTTTTCAATGTAAATAATCAGCAGCATTCAAATATTAGCACTAAATTATGCTGAAGCACCTGTGAAAATATTGCACTGATTAAGAAATCTTCACCTGGGCTTGAGAAGATTCCTGCTAGTTGCTGAAAATGGTGTCTATTCAGCCATTGTACAGTTTTGCTAAATGAAACATTATTAAACCATTGATTATTACTTGCTACAGGAAACTCAGCTTAGATTAAATGAGTAAATGATGATTTTGTTTTAGGAAGCATGCAACAGTTAATCTCAAGGATATGTTTAAAGCCATAAAACGCCAAGTACAATGCAGAAATCACTATTAATATATTTTTGATCCGTTTTGAAGACAACTTTGTGGTTATAGTGAAGGTTTAAAACGACGTATTCTATGTGGTTTGATAAGACGAGCTGCTGCATCAGTTGTCACATCTTTTTGTTTAAGACCTGCGTTTCAGAACAACTGGTGTTGCTCTAAACTGATGGACAGGCTTGTCCCATCAACGTGCTGCACCAAGTTGTTGTTCTGTATGCAGGTGACTGATGAGATTGTAAAATGCTTAATATATGCAATGCTTAATATATACAGTACTGTGCTTTAGGCACATGCAAAAAAATGCTGTGGAGCAAAAATGCCTTCAAAATTAATTAAATTAAATGTTTCTACATAGAGCAAAGATGTTTTGCATACATGTTTTGCATACAGCAAAGAGCAGTAACCAGTAGTAAATGTAGTAAATCTTGCAGAACCAGACACAGTTCTTCTGGAGACTTTGACTTTCGCACTTGCTTCTTATTTTTGCAGCAAAACCCAGCAGCCTTCATTGTGTTTTTTGTCTGAAAAGTGTCTCTTATGTAATATGCTGCTTTCTTTAATGACATACAAACATTTTTCTGTAACATTTAATTTTGTGCTAGAAAACTAATGTTTGGGAATCGAAAATGTTTTTTGTACTGACTTGATAATGTAGAAGTCATAAAATAAACAATCTATAACAAAGTTTGTACTAAAAAAATAGGTACTGTACTGTATATGCTTAATATATATATTTTACCTCTATAGAAACCCACTGTAAGAAAACAGTTTACTGTGGCTTAATGAGTTAAAACAGAGACCTAGAAACACCACATTTTTCTTATAGATAGATAGATAGATAAAAACTACTGTTTACTATTGAAAAATGACCCCGTAAATTTCATGTTAAGCATATTTTTCCCAACATGCACTATTACAGCTTTACAGTTTGTATCACTAAACAGCGTAATTAAGCAATATCACACAAGCAAGAGTGCGGTTATACTGAATATCGACACGGCTGTGGCGAGTGCCTATATTCAGTATAACCCCACAATTGAGAACGCGATATTGCTTTCACAAGAAATTAATATGGAGTAACTGACATTTCAGACACAATTTGGCCAAATGTTCTGTTTATTTTTGCTCCGCTAGCAGAAACAGATTCTGAAGTAGCCACACTCCACTTTATAGCACGTCTAGCTCACACTGATTTGTACACTCCCGTTAAAGGTCCCATTTTAAGTCAGAAGTTATATTCCTGAAAAGCATCGCTTGCCACAGATGAGCGGAGTGATACGCACAGTAAAATGATTCCATGCCCGTATAGGAAATATAGGCACTCTTGGAACTCTGCTCGACCAATCAAATTAGTGGACCAGAACTAACTATTGTAAAATGTGGTTTAATGTGGTTATTTTTGTGTGCGTGATATTTTTTTTATTGGACAGTGCCAGTGAAGTATAAGAAAAATGAGTTTCTAGGCCAAAAATATGTAACCTGAAAATTATTGTGCTCTTTTTTTAAATTGTCCTTTACGTCTATGAGAGAGTTGGTGTCACTTGGTCTTTTTCTTGGTACAATAAGCCACGTTAAGCTTTGTTTTCTTTAAGTGTTTTAGTCATCAGTCACTTGTGTACAGCACAACAATTTAGTACAGCATGTGGATGGATTGAGCCTGTCCACCAGTTTACAACATAGATAACTAAGTATCTTCTAAAATATTAAATAATCCAGCATAAGCAGAGAGACTATCTCTATAGTAGCTAAACATTACCTGCACAACATAGATAGTGAGCTAGTTCAAAGGTCCTTTATACAGTCATCTCCAGAATGGGCACCCTTTGTGATTTGGATGGCTGCTTGGGGTCAAACCTCAGATCCCAAATGTTGGACAAACTGTTTCTTTAAGGAGAGAGAAAGAGAGCTGGAGAGTTTATCCTACTCGAACACACCTGAATTATTGATTTACAGTATAAAAGTTCATGAATTGCTATATTTTCAACTGCTTGCTAGCTTCGTCCATCAGGGGTAAGAGACAGACACACACACTCACTCACACACACACACACACACACACACACACACACACACACACACACACACACACACACACACACACACATTCTTCTGATTGAGGAAAGCTGCAGCAACCGCTCAGTTTGTCCTCTTTCCGTCAAACTCCTGCAGCTTCTGAGAACAGATGCGTCAGATAGTTGAGAAAGATGATACACTGTCCGACATAGAGGGTGGAATTCTCTGACCGTTCAATATCTGCTTTCCCTGTGTGTGTGTGTTTGTGTGAGTGTGTGTGTGTGTGTGTGTTTGTTTTACTCTTTGGAGAAAACAGAACTGTCAGGTAAGAGGATTACTCAGCAAAATCACTGATAGGCTCAGCAGCTGCACTTCAGAATCTCATATTTTACCTCAACAAGGGAGACATATAGTGGGGGGAAAAAAAGTATTTGATCCCCTGCTGATTTTGTACGTTTGCCCACTGACAAAGAAATGATCAGTCTATAATTTTAATGGTAGGTGTATTTTAACAGTGAGAGACAGAATAACAACAAAATCCAGAAAAAACGCATTTCAAAAAAGTTATAAATTGATTTGCATTTTAATGAGTGAAATAAGTATTTGACCCCTTCGACTTAATACTTGGTGGCAAAACCCTTGTTGGCAATCACAGAGGTCAGACGTTTCTTATAGTTGGCCACCAGGTTTGCGCACATCTCAGGAGGGATTTCGTCCCACTCCTCTTTGCAGATCCTCTCCAAGTTATTAAGGTCTCAAGGCTGACATTTGGCAACTCGAACCTTCAGCTCCCTCCACAGATTTTCTAAGGGATTAAGGTCTGGAGACTGGCACAATGTGATGTAGTGGGAGGTGGTGGGCTGTTGATATGCAGCAGGATGTGGGGGGTGCATCTTGCTACAGTGCAATGGGAAGTTAGGATTTGGTGGGATGTTGTGGGGGGGGGGGGGGGGCACAATGTGACATTGGGATATGGTGGGAGGTGGGTGGCTGTTGGGATGCAGCAGGATATTGGGGGGGTGTAATACATCCTGCTACAGTGCAGAGGGAAGTTAGGCTCTGGTGGGATGTTGGGGGGAGGGGGGGTGGTTTGGTATTGGGGGACCATAAGGAAGTTAGGATGTGGCAAGATGTGGGGAGGCACAGTGGCAAATTTGGATGTGCTGGGATATGATCCCTTGAGCCATAAACTTGTGTGACAGTTGCAGACATAATATATAATCCTACAATCAGCTGTTTTTGCAATTTGTGGTTTAAACAACATTGGAATAAACAATTCTATAAAATACCAACAAATATAGCTGATGAAAACTGACACATGATGCAGCAGGACAAACAGAGCAATCTTTTTCCACAAACTTACCTGGTACTTTTTCCCTTACAAAAGGAAATGGTTCCTACGGACATCCTGGGTTTGCCAGTCAGAGCAGTTTTCTAGTATTACATTAAAAAAAAAATCTCTGTAACTTGAAGACTTGGGGTTTGTTTGGGGAGAGGTAGTTAGAGGGTGGCACAGTGGAAAATTGGAAAGGGGGGGGGGGGGGGGTTGGGTGTTGGAGGACAAAATGGGAATTTGCATTTGCACAATAGGAAATTAGGGATGTGGGGGTACAGATTAGAAGTTGACTTGTCAAAGTAGGTTTTGCTATTCAGGGCAGGTTTTTTTTTTAAATTTATTCATTTAATTTTGCACCTCTGTAACTTAAAGACCTGAGAAGCAGCAATGTTTTAAAGGCAATTCGGGATTTAATCATGGCAGCAGGACAGACTGTGTTAGAGTGACTGCCACATACACACACTTGTCAGTAAATGTAGTAATAAAGCAGCATGTAATACTGATATGAGTATGTGGGATTCAGTGAAGGGGGCACGGTGGCATAGTGGTTAGCACATTTGCCTTGCAAAAAATTCTGCCTTGTGTGTGTGGAGTTTGCATGTTCAGGTACTCCGGTTTCCTCCCCCAGTCCAAAGACATGCGTTGTAGGTTGATTGGCATTTCCAAGTTATCCGTAGTGTGTGAATGTGTGTGCGATGGTGCCCTTCGATGAGTTGGCACCCCATCCAGGGTGTCCCGGTCTTGTGCCCCAAGTTCTCTGAGATAGGCTCCAGGCTCCCCCCGTGGCCCTGTGTAGGATAAGTGGTACGGAATGGATGGATTCAGTGAAGCGCCACTGAATGGCAGGTCCACTAGGTGGCAGTAGTGTTGTATCATTGGCTCTCTCTCTCTCTCTCTCTCTCTCTCTCTCTCTCTCTCTACTAAGCAGAAGCAACTGTGTGTGATACTGATGTTTATAAATGCCATATCTGCCCCTGTCTCTTTCACTTTTTGTCTTCTCTCTCTCTCTCTCTACTAAGCAGAGACAACTGTGTGATTATAAATGCCATATCAGCCTCATTGTCTCTCTCTTTGTATCTGCCTCTTGGTCTCTTTTTCCTCTCTTTCTCTCCATTCCAGTCTTTGTTTTTTTTTAAATCCTTTCTTTTATCTTAACTTTTATCTATACTGTCGTCATGCGGTTTTGCCAGAGCTGTGGTATGAATGAGCGTGATATGAAACTTTACTAATATATTAATATGACACTGAGAGAGGTTAAAAAAATAGAAGAAAATAAATGAAAATAAATTGGAGGTGAGTTTATTACTACAGGTAGATCATTCTATACGTAAATTTACTATCAGAGTAGTTCTTATTTCCCCGTGTCCACATTTACACTGCTTCCTCTCGGCCTGTAATTTCATCAAGTCCCTCCATCTGTCTTTTCTCACTCTCTCCTTTCGTCTCTGTTACTCTTTCTCTTTTTTTTTTGTTCTTTATCTCTCTCCCTGTTACCCAGTCTCTTCCTTTCTCTTTATGTCTCTCTCGTTCTCTCTTGTTCCTCAGAATGAGTGACAGTAATGACAATGAACACTAATATTTACGTACTGGAATGAGGTGTGTGATGAATATGGTATGTGTTATGTAAAGTAAATACATTATGTATGCAGAGTGTGTGTTTCCTCTGTTTCTGCAGGGAATCGTGTGTGTGTGTGTGTGTGTGTGTTTGTTTGTGTGTCTCCTTGAGTATAATTGGGGGATTTTCTCTTTTTCAGGCTTTTGAGCTTCTGAAATGGAAAAGGTCCAACAAAGCCCAGAAAACGAGCCAGCTCAATCCAAACAGGTGTGTGTGTGTGTGTGTGTGTGTGTGTGTGTGTGTGTGTGTGTGTGTGTGTGTGTGTGTGTGTGTGTGACCTTGGCCCGATTTCTCCTCTCTCTTTTATCACCCTTTATTCTCTGTTACCTGACTGCAGATAGAATTATGTGTCCTCAGGGAAAAGAGGGACGTGAGAATGAGAGAGGGACGGAGGGAGGTGCAGAGGGAATAGAGAAAATTCTGAAACCTGGACGTCAGGAAGGGTGTAAGGATAGAAATTTTCGGGCAAAATGATAAACTATTCGAATTTGTCAAGGCATTATTTGAATAATATTTGAATAATATGTGAATATTTGCCACAAAATGTATGCCAGGAAAACGTGAATCCTTTTATCCACTGCAGTCTGCGTGCATTTGAAACTCTTTACATCTGACGCACGCCATCACAGCCACAGTTAAACTTAATTTAATTGCACAACATCCCTGTGAGGCGGTGAGTTCACTCGTTAAGTTAACTGTCTCCTTTCCACCACACATTTAGTCCCCTGCATACAGATAATGGGCGGCAAAATGACTTCACATAGGCTAAGCCATGTGAAGGCGTACTGTATTTTCCTATGGATAGAAGAAGCGGTTTGGATTTTACGCTTTGCGTTTGTAATTACGGTTTAATCAAACTCGTCTTTGACCCTGTTTGCCACTTTGCTAAATGCTGTACGAGATGTGGCAAGAAACGTCTCAATTTGAACGGGCGTGGAGAAAAACATTCTCTTCATTTCGCAGCACCAAATCATTCCCATGTTGACCGTGGCCTAAACGCTGGGCTAAAAATATTGCACGGTGACGCTTTTGGAGTGAGGTGGAATTTCATGATTGTCTAAGATCGAGATGTTTTCACATCTGGAAAAAAATAGACTGTTGAACAGCTTTCAGCTAATTCAGAGAGATTCAGTCTTAATTATTGTATGTAGCACTCATAAAGCTCATAAATAAAAATAAAACAGGGCAGGGTGTGCTGTTATGGGAAAATAATCAGCGATAGAGTGATGTGATGCGCCCCAAAGTATAGTGGAGGTACTGTTACCGCACCAAAGTTGATTTTTTTTTTCTACAAGAGCATGTTCCAAAGTGTTTTACCACTTACCCCTTATACCACAACAATTTGCAAATGATCAGTTATAGTTACATTTAATGTTGTGAAAACAAGTTAGTTCCTGTCAAGCCTCTCTTTTTTCCCAAAATAAAAATGCAGCTTGTCATGTTACCAAGAAACCATAAAGTCCTCTGTCCTGAAGACTCTCCCATGAAATGGAATATTGCACTGGAATTGAATGGAAGTGAAGGAAGGAAGATGGAAACATGGATGGTGGTGGAAGGGAGGCACAAATGGAGTGAAAAAGAACTAAAAGGATGGACTGGATGAACGCAGAGACTGAGATAGAGAAGAAAACTGGAGGAGGATATGGAGAGATGCCCGGCTAAAGAGGGAAAATGGGCGAGAGAGATGGAGTGAAGGAAGGATTAAGAGAAAGGGGCAAGCATAGAGAAAAAGGAAGACTGAAAAAAAGATAAATCAGAAGAAAGTACAAAATAATGTTCAAAAAAGATGTACCATGGAACACTGTGAAGTGCATCATCAAGTGAAGGATATGGGGCACCACTGTGACATTACCAAGAACAGGACGTCCCTCCAAAATTGACAAAAGGACAAGAAGAAAACTTATCAGGGAGGCTGCCGGGAGACCTATTGCAACATTAAAGGAGCTGCAGGAATCTCTGGGCAGTACTGGTCACTCCCTGTATTTTGACAACAATCTCTTGTATTCTTTACATGTCTAGACTATGGGGTAGGGTGGCTAGAAAAAAACAACAAACAAACATCTAAACCCAGCTAAATCACCCTTATCCACATGGCAAACTGGTAGAACTATTTGGGCATAATTTCATGCATGATTCTAAAAGATTTGTTTGGCTCCAAAACAACACAGCGTATCCCCCAAAGAACACTTGTGAAGGTGAAGCATGGTGGTGGCAGCATCATGCTATGGTGCTGCTTCTTTTCAGCTGGGACTGGGGCTCTAGTCAAGATAGAGGGAATCATGGATAGCTCAGAATACCAATCTATTTTGGCACAAAATCTGCAGGCGTCTGTTACAGTTGAAAATGAAGAAATATTTCACCTTCCAGCACGATAACGACCCAAAGCACAAATCCAAAATCAACAAAGGAATGGTTTCAGAAGAAAAAGATCAACATATTGGAATGGCCCAGTCAGAGCCCAGATCTAAATCCTAAATCAAAAACCTTGCTTGAAGAGGGCCGTGCACAGGAGATCCTCTTGCAATTTAATACAACTAGAGCATTTTCTGCAAGGAAGAGCGGAAGAAAAAAAAAATTGCCAAACAAAATGTGATGAGTTTGTAGATTCTTACCCCAAAAGAGTGGTAAACTGGTGCTTACAGCAACAAGGGGATGAGAGAGAGAGAGAGATAGTAATGAGCGAAGGAAAAGATTAGTAACATTAGTGAATTGAGTTAAACTGAAAGAGGTGGTAAATGATGCTTATTAGTTATTATCATTATTTTGGACTAGTATCCCATGCAGTGATACTGTAAAACACTTTTGTTTACACTCATTAGCCATTACATCAAGTAGGCTTACCATATCACACAGTTTGAAATCACATTATGAGCATAGCCCATCTGTTAATCTTCACAATTTGTCAGTCCCTTTCTATCAGTGAAAACAGACCATCAAATATCATTCTCAGCTCAGCAGTGATGCTGACATGGTTGTATGGGTGGCACTGGTACGAGTGGATCAAGCCATGCTGTGGTCAGAATCTGACTCTGAAGAAGTGTAGAGGATAATCAACACACACAAAAATACACATGGAAAAAAAAAATCTAATTTCCCAACACTGGGCCTAATTTACCAAGATTGATACAAGTGGATTTATTTACAAGTGGGAGATTTGTAACCTACTCATGCTCCTTGTTTGTGTAAACTAATTTAAACCTCTACTGATCAGCTTCAAGTTATATAGGACAAATTTAACAAACAAATTGACGTTTTGTGAGGTCCAATTGTTTCATATTAATGGCAATACCTAAAGAAATGTTAAATAGGACCAAAAAAAAAAGAAAGAAAGAAAGTCAAAATTAATCCATAAATGAAGACAAATAAGACCAGTTGTTCAATTAAGAATGCCGCTGTATAAAAGGAGGACGGGATCAGGCATCAGGTATCTTCTTTTAATTCTGTGCAACACTTTACAGTCCCTCCAGGATTTTGTGATTTTTCGATCACAGAAAAAAAAACCTTCGCAAAATTCAAAATGATTAATTATAATCTTTCAATAATCTTTCCGCAGATTTGGGCCGAGACGCGTCATGTGACGTCATCACTAAGTGCACTCGGTCAAAGCCCTCTTCGATTCACGTGCGTCGAACATGAGTACAGCTAAAAGGTCTCTTTACCAACAAAATTCACTGCGAAAGACAATTTCGCCAATTCAAGTATTTTGAAAAAATCCACAGCACAAATCAAGCATTTTTTGGCTGCAACAATCACAAAACAAACTCCGCGAAACCCTCAACAGACTAACTTTATAAGAGCCACCGTGACGGATCTGTTTGTCGATAAGTGACGGATCTATTTGTCTCAAGTTGCAGCTTGTCTTGTACTCCCTAGTGTGTGCTACAGACCATTTGCTTTCTGTGGACACATGCTCTTTTCTGACATGGCATTGGGGAAAGCTTTCACTTCAACGTCTGCGAGAGTCTATTTTTGCCCTTTTGGTCGTCATTTCAGCTTTGTGAACTTTGCCGTTTCTGGAGTTTTGTGGGCGTCACCAAATGCAAACTAGCTGTGCCGTGCAGGGTGATTGGCATTCATCAGCATTATACTGTACATTATATGTTTGATTTCAATATCTTTACTTAGCAACTGTGTAACTACAAAGTGATATTCATGAAAGACTGAACTAAAAGTGCCAATGAGTGTAAATTTAAGCTGCACGACACACCACGTGTTTGTTAATAGGCATACCAAACACGTATATACATCTCTTCAAAAGCTGTGTGTGTGTGTTCGTTTGTGTGTGTGGTGATGATGTTTTGTGCCCCAAATTTCTCTTATTTTATGCTTCCTCAGATGAAAGGCTTTTTCCTCCAGAACCTAGAGAGAAGCAGTGACTTTGATGTGTGTGTGAAAGAGCGCTCAGAGCTCAGAGACCGTAATAAACACATAGGGATTCCCACACCGTGTTCACAAATCACGTCTGATTATATCACATACACATCAACACTACTGCTGCTAATGATAATAATAATAGCATTTTTTATTTGTTTCTTTTTTAATAAAATTATCTTTTTACCTTAGTCTTTCCTTGCTATATTTTTGTCTGTTTCTTTGATTTTGTTATTCATTTGTTTGTTTCTATTTATTCATTTTCTTTTCCCCCTTGTTTCTTTTTTAATAATTTTTAAAATCTTAGTCATTCCTGTTTATTTGTTTGTTTCTTTCTATCTCTTTCTTGTTTCTTTCTGTGTTTCTTTTTTTTCTCCTTTGTTTGATTTTGTTTGATCTCTTAGGTTTATGTATAATAATCTGTATAATTGGTATATGTTTCATAATCTGAAAAGCAGACATCTCTCTGCTTAATTTTGTTTAGTTTTATTTTATTCTTTTACAGACATGCCAGACAGCCAGTCTAATCTGTTTATCTTAGTGCTGCAGTCTTACTGAAGAGCGAGGAGTTGAAATCTTGTTTCAAGATGGTGGAATACCATGAAAGGAGTCAGTCAGGTGTCACATAAATAACAATGATGATTAATAAGAAGTCTGATTTACAGTATATTCATTAATGGACATTGTTACAAACAGATGGTGTACAGGAGATTCTTTAGTCGTCAAAAATTGGCAACCTTTGCTAATTTGAAATTTTCCAATATCCTGTCAGTGTGTTTTCAGTGTGTTTATCCTGTGTTTTCAGTGTGTGTGTGTGTGTGTGTGAGGTCAGATGAGTCACAGTGTACTTGGGTGTCTGACGCGTCCATGTCTTCATTAAACTTTGTTCCCCAAATGCAAACTTAAATTTACATAGTTTTAAAGGTTATTTCAGCATATTTATAAACATATATTTCAGCATATACATACATACATACATACATACACACACACACACAGTCTTATAGGCTTCATAAGAATTTGAAGGGAGCACAAGCGCACGCACGCACATTCTCACACACACACACACACACACACACACACACACACGGAAAGACATTCAATGGACGAAACTGGGAAAAACTAATCGGTGTGGATTTTTGCCAATAACCAATAGTCCCAGCAATCAGTTATCGGTGCCAATTAATCGGCAAAACCAATCAATCGGTCGACCTGCTTGATATTTGGAAATGGTATTGTGTGAGACAACTCTGGGAGGTAATTATACCAAATCATTTCGATGACAGACTTTGGCTCAGGCATTTCAGAATGACAAAAACAACATTTGAGATGTCGTGCAATGAGATTGTTCCGCTGGTTAATCCATTTATTCGGTGAATCTGTTTCCATCTTTCCATCTGGGTTTTCCCAGACCACTATACATGTTTATTCTTCACTGTTTTCTCATCAGATTTCTCCATCCAGTTATATTTGCATGCATGAAAGATAAGGGAATGAAAGATAAGGGATTTACCGTATTCATTGGGCTGAATCCCAGGTGTCTTTACTGGATTTCTTACATTCTGATGATGCATTTAGTCCGATTTCAGATATTGTTCAATACAAGCATGAAAGGAATAGTACAATTGCTGGATATTCAGTGTAAATGTACAGTGGGTATAGAAAAGAATAGCCCCCCTTTAAAATAATCACATTTTGTTGTTTTTCAGCCTGAAATGAAGACCGACACAGTTTTTGTTTTATCCAGCTGTATTTATTCAGTGCACCCCTTTGCTTTAATTTGCCTTAATTTTTTAAATACAGCCTTTAGTTTGTTGGGATATGTCTCTACTAACTTTGCACATCTAGACTTTGCAAAATTTGCCCACTCTTCTTTGCAGAACTGCTCAAGTTCAGTTCAATTTGATGGTGACTGTTTGTGGACTGCAGTCTTCAAGTTATTCCACAGATTTTCAATGGGGTTTAAGTCTGGGCTCTGACTAGGCTATGCAAGGACATTCACCTTTTTCTCCTTCAACCACTGTGTGGTCAGTTTTGCTGTGTGCTTTGGGTCATTGTCATGTTGGAAGGTAAACCTTCTTCCCATTGACAACTTTCTGGCAGAGGGCAGCAGAGTTTCCTCAAGAATTTGATGATATTTTGCCCCATCCATTTTCCTTCTATCCTGACAAGTGCTCCAGTCCCTGCTGCAGAGAAACACCCCCATAACAGGCTATTACCACCTCCATGCTTTAGTGTAGGAATGGTGTTATTTGGATGGTGAGCTGTATTGGATTTCCGCCAGACATATCGTTCGGTGTTGAGGCCAAATAATTAAATTTTAGTCTTATCTGATCATAACACCTTTTTCCATGTGGCCTCAGAATCTTCAAGGTGCGTTTTGGCAAAGCTCAGTCGTGGGTGGCTTTTTTCTTGCAACCCTCCCATACAAGCCACATTTGTGGAGAATTTGTGATATTGTTGTCACATGCACACAATGACCACTCTTTGTCATAAATTCCTGCAACTGCTTCAGAGTTGCTGTAGGCCTCTTGGTAGCCTCTCTGACCAGTTTCCTCCTGGCTCTTTCATCCAGTTTGGAGTGACGTCCTGATCCAGGGAGGGTCTGTGTTGTACCAAATACCTTCCACTTCTTAATAATAGACTTCACTGTGCTTCTAGGCATTGATGAAGCCTTTGAATTTTTTTTGTATCCATCTCCTCACTTGTGCCTGTCCACAACTTTATCCCAGAGATCTTTTACAGTGCCTTGCCACCCATAGTTGATTGTTTGCTTCAGTTGCACTACAAAATGCTCCAGGAAAGCTCTTTTCATGCAGAGCTAATCAAAATGACCACAGCTGATCACAGTTGAAAGTCAAATGGCTTTGTGTGCCATTGAGAAGGTAATTAGCTACACCTGATTGAGTTTATTATTATTATTATTATTATTATTATTATTATTATTATTATTATTATTATTATTATTATTATTTTACAAGCCATTTTTAGGAGGGGGGTGATCCTTTTTCCAGTTCAGTGATTGTTTTTTTTTTTTTAATTTTATTTATTTATTTTTTCTGATATGTTGGTGTTGTATATTTCACTTGGATGTTATAAGTTACACTGAGTAAATACAGCTGGATAAAACAAAAACTGTGTCCATCTTCATTTCAGGCTGAAATGCAACAAAATGTGATTATTTTAAAGGGGGGTGATTCTTTTCTATACCCACTGTAAAAGTCCTCACTGTTTTGTGTGTGTGTGTGTGTGTGTGCGTGTGTGTGTGTGTGTGTGTGTGTGTTTGTAGCGATTGACGCGATGTGTACTCAGTGCAGCGTTTTTTGGAGCTCTTGGCTCCTCCTTCCTGTATGGCTACAACCTGTCTGTGGTCAACGCCCCCTCCAAGGTTAGTCACCGCTCCACAACTCTGTTCTAAATCCTTTAAAACTTTATTCTACTTCTATTGTTTTCTATTCCATGCATATGGTAGTCTATGTTTTTGTTTTGTTTGAAATCAATTTCTATAATGGACGTGTTGAGGTCAGTCAGCCCACCTTTACCATACTGTTCTGTTTAATTTTCCTCATCATTTTCTTTCCTTATCTGTATTTACACTTCCCTTATACGCACACACATAGGAACTTTGGTTGTCATATCTTATAACCAAATACAGCCGCACACATGCAGCACACACAAACATGATAGTATTTGGCATTTAATCTGATGTTTCTTAGATCTAATTAAAGCACCTAATTATCTGCAACCCCCTACTATTGAATTGCCATCAGAGCACTCTTCCTGTGTGTGTGCGTCTGTGTGTGTGTGTGTGTGTGTGTGTGTGTGTGTGTGTGTGTGTGTGTGTGTGTGTGTGTGCACGTAATTGAGCACATCTGGTCCTCCCTGGCTTTTCATTGACTTGCGCAGTCGGGATTCACACACAGCCTCTCACTCTCTTTCACACACACATACATACACACACACAAACACTCTCTCTCACACACACACACACACACACACACACGTGTGCACTAACACACATGCACACATTGACGAGCAATTGAAAATTGTAATTATGATAATATTTTAACATATTGTTTTTATTTATTATTTAATGATCAAATCGTTTTTCAGTGGAACTTATGAATCTGTCCGTTCCGCAATGCATGGTAAGCAACCACAACATGCTTGGTGTTAAATTTACGAGTACACTTTTACTAGGCAACTAGGTGCTATAGACGCTCACTGTTACTGGAACATGACTAACAATTTAGGTAACTACCATATACCTGTTAAAGTAACACTCCACACTGAAACGCATTAAATACACTTATATGGAATTTTGTGATGTGTTTAGATATACTGGGGCTAATTTGTTTGTTGGTGCCATTCCTGTTATTCTGTTTTTCCCCCTCATCAATTTCCAGCAATGTTTAAATGTCATATCAATGAGAAATCCATTGTAGAATTGTGCAGTCAGCAAAGGCTGGACTGAAAGTTCCAAAATGCAACACAACTTACAGACAGCAACCTTACCAGCAAAAAGTGGTGGCAGATTGTAAACAGCCTAAGTGGGAGGTCCAGTCAAAATGACATCTCTGTAATCGAGGAAAACATTAATGTGCGCATCACTGCCAAGGTCAAGTCAGAAATCTTCTGCAAAATCTTGGCTGAAAAATGCAGACTGCCTTCTGCTGCTGCTGCTGATGATGCCCCAATCCTCGAAAAGGAAACTGAAGCCACACTGGATACCATCAAGTTTTGGCTGAAGCCAATTCTCAAACAGCTCAGGAGACTGAAACCAGATAAGGCCACTGGACCAGACAAAATCCCTGCCAGAGTCCTGAAAGTGTGCGGTGCAGAACTTGCAACACCATTCTCTCATCTGTTCAACATTTGCCTCAAGGTGCCTCAGGCAATTTTCCAGCTCAATAGGAAGTATCAAAGGTGACACCAGTCCCCAAAAGGGATTCTAAATCGGACCCCAAAAATTACTGGCCAATCTCGCTGCTTAGTATCATTAGTAAGATAATGGAATCAGTTGTTCCATGACCAGCTACAGAAGTACCTTCTGGAAAACAACCTGATCTCTTGCAGGTAGTTTGGATTCAGACCAGCCCACAGTACAGCTGACCTTCTGAATATCCTCTCCCAGAAGTGGAACCAACACCTTGACAATGTTGTAATCGTCCTTGACATGAAAGAAGCCTTTGACATAGTGTGACATAATGACTTGCTAACCAAACTCAAGGTAATGGGGATTAAAATAAAGCTCCTCACCTGGATCAACAGCTACCTCTCTGAAAGATACATTTGTGTAGCACTTTTGAGGGTATAAAGTTTTAACGCTACCTCAGTTAACACTTCTGTCCCTCAGGGCTCTATCCTAGGCCCTCTGTTATTCTCAGTTTTCATTGATGACTTGGTAAAAGGTGTGCAAAAACCAGCTATTCCTGTATTCTGACGTAGACCTAGAATCTACCACTACAGCAGGTACAGACAAGTCTGAATGCCGACTTAGAGAGGATGAAGGACTGGGTTGACAAATGGAAGATAATATTTGAGGCCATGAGGCCTTGAGGCAAGGCCATGGTTATCTCCAGAAAATAAGCCCCTTCTCAAATCAGTCTCTTCCTCGAATGATGTCAACTAGCTGTTCATAAACAACTAGACATCCTGGGGCTTACATTTGACAGCAAGCTACTATGGGATAGGCGCATTTCAAACATCACAAAGGAGGCTGGGCAGAAGCTTGGTGCCCTTAAAAAGCTCAGCAATAAACTAGATAGCCCTGGGAGAGTATGCGTGTAGAAGTCACAGGTTCGGAATATACATCACTTTCTTGGATGGGTGCCTGCGCAACCTCTCTGGCGACCCTGGATAACACCCAAAGGAAAGCAGCTGATATTTTTAGATTAGATTAGATTAGATTCAACTTTATTGTCATTACACATGTATAAATACAAGGTAACGAAATGCAGTTTAGCATCCAATCAGAAGTGCAAGAGCAGCAAGTGCAATATATACAGTATGTGCAGTTATGTACAGATAAGTTAAATGAGCAGTTATGTACAGATAAGGGCAATGTAACAGGTGGGAATAAATAAATTAGCAGTGTAAGAGGTGGGGATAAATTAGCATTAATATACAGTAAATATACAGATGAAGTATGGGCAAAATATACAGATGTTCTATATTAAAGGGCAAATATACAGGTGTAGTATGGACAAATATACAGATGCGCCTTTTGGAGGGTAGCAGCTGGAAGAGACTGTGGGCAGGATGGGAGGGGTCCTTGAGAATGCTGCGTGCCCAGCGTAGACATCTCTTCTTCTGGACATCCTCAATAGTAGGAAGTGGAGTCCCTATGATGCGTTGGGCGGTTTTCACCACCCGCTGCAGTGCCCTGCGGTCAGCGACAGAGCAATTCCCATACCAGACTGTGATACAGTTGGTCAAGATGCTCTCAATCGCACAGCGGTAGAAGTTACCCAGGATGTCAGCAGACAGGTGGTTCTTCTTCAGTGTCCCCAAGAAGAAGAGGCGCTGATGGGCCTTCTTAACCAGGCTGGAGGTGTTGCTCGTCCAGGACAGGTTATCTGAAATATGGATCCCCAGGAACTTGAAGCTGGAGACACGTTCAACAGCCATGCCGTTGATATGGATGGGGTCATGTGTGTCTCCCTTCTCTTTCCTGAAGTCCACAATGAGCTCCTTAGTTTTGCTGGTGTTCAGGAACAGGTTATTATCAGCGCACCATGAGGCCAGGTGCTTAACCTCGGCCCTGTAGTCAGTCTCATCGTTGTCACTGATGAGTCCAATCACCGTGGTGTCATCTGCAAACTTGATGATGGAGTTAGATCCATACATAGGCCTGCAGTCATGGGTGAAGAGGGAGTAGAGGAACGGGCTCATCACACAGCCCTGTGGTATGCCAGTGTTGAGTGTGATGGTGGTGGAGCAGTTGTGACCTGACCTAACATGCTGAGGTCTGTTGGTCAGAAAGTCCATGGTCCAGTTGCGTAGGGAGGTACTGATTCCAAGATCCCCAAGTTTACTGGTTAACTTGGATGGAATGACTGTGTTGAATGCTGAGCTGAAATCAACAAACAGCATTCTTGCATAAGTGTTCTTGTTTTCCAGGTGTGAGAGTACACAGTGCAGCGCTGTGGATACAGCACCCTCTGTACTCCTATTGCTTCGATAGGCAAATTGGTGTGGGTCCAGTGTGGGGGGCAGGCATTTCTTGAGGTGTGCCAGGACCAATCGCTCAAAGCACTTCATAACTATGGGTGTAAGTGCTACAGGGCGGTAGTCATTTAGACACATTGGTGATGAATGTTTCGGCAATGGCACTATGAAGGTGGTCTTGAAGCACGCTGGTACTGCTGCCTGGGCAAGGGACAGGTTGAAGATGTCCGTAAAGACCCCTGTAAGCTGCTCAGCACATGCTCTAAGCACACGTCCAGGAATGCCATCAGGGCCAGCAGCCTTTCGTGCATTGATTCGGCTCAATGAGTTATGGACATCTGTAGGGGTGAGTGTGAGGATCTGGTGGTCATCAGAGGGTAGGGTTTTGGCAGTCTTTTCCTTGTTGTCCTTGTCGAAATGAGCATAAAAGTCATTTAGCTCGTTGAGGAAGGACACATTCATGGCTGTCGATGTGGAGTTGCTGGGCTTGTAGTCAGTGATGGCCTGAATACCCTGCCACATGCGTCTAGGGTCGGAGTTACCAAAGTGTTCCTCCACCTTCAGCTTGTAGTTGTGCTTGGCCTTCTTGATGCCCCTTTTCAGGTCCGCCCTGGACGTACTGTAGGCCTGTGCGTCACCTGATCTGAAGGCACTGTTATGTGCCTTCAGGAGAAGCCGCACCTCCTTGTTCATCCATGGCTTCTGATTAGGGTACGTGGTGATCTGTCTCTCTGTGGTGACACTGTCAGTTGTGGTCTTGATGTATTCCAATACTGAGTAAGTGTAAGAGTCAATGTTTGTATGAGTGCCACAGGTAGCCTGAGAGGCAAACCTACTCCAATCTGTGTCTTTAAACCTCTCCTGGAGCACAGAATCTGCCCACACTGGCCACACTTTGATGGTCTTCACTGATGGCTTCACACGGTTGATGAGTGGTGTGTACTTGGGGGTGAGAAACAAAGAGAGGTGATCAGACTGCCGCATGTGGGGGAGGGGGGTTGCCGTGTAGGCTCCAGTGATGTTTGTGTAGACATGATCCAAGGTTTTATCCCCTCTGGTGTGGCAGGAGACATGTTGATAGAATTTGGGAAGCACTGTCTTTAGGTTGGAGTGGTTGAAGTCACCGGCCACAATAAATGCAGCCTCTGGGTGTGCAGTTTGTTGTTTGCTAATGGCCGCATAAAGTTCGGTCATAGCAAGCTTAGCATTAGCATCCGGGGGGATATATGCAGCTGTCGTAGAGGTGAACTCCCTTGGCAGATAGAACGGTCTACACTTAACCATGAGAAACTCTAGGTCAGCTGAGCAGTGTCTTCCAATAATGACAGAGTTCGTACACCAAGCCTTGTTAACATAAATGCACAATCCTCCGCCTTTTGTCTTACCGGAGTCAACTGCTGTTCTATCCGCCCGGAGAGTGTAGCGTCCGGCTAGCTCGATAGCATTGTCGGGTATTATGCTTTGTAGCCATGTTTCTGTGAATATCATGACATTGCAGTCCATAAGTCCCTTGTTGTGGGTGATCCGAAGTCGTAACTCGTCCATTTTGTTCACCAACGACCGCACATTAGCGAGGAAAATGCTGGGTAAAGAAAGCTGGTGTGGTGTTAGCTTTAGCTTAGCTCTTAGCCCTCTGCGTTTCCCCCGCCTTTGTTTACGGTCTCTATGCCGCCTGCAAGCACTTCCGGCCGGCCGAGTCGCCTGCGAAGCGTCGGGTGTTCTTCTGAGCTCAGGGATGAGTCGAAGGTTGTTGATAAAACAGTCAGAGTTGTGTAAACCTATGTCCAAAAGCTCTTGTTGGGTGTAAGATGTAAAAGCGAAGCTGTTCTGAGCGAACAGACCCGAAATGAGTAGGAATAACACTGCTAGCTTGCAAAATCTGAAGAGACGCTGAGCCTCGCGATGTACACGCGCCGCCATCTTGGTCTAGAATCATATATATCATATCATATCATAGGTCCTTCACAAGAGAGTAAATTTATGTAAAGCCTTCAACACAGGTGACAAGTAGCAGCTGTGTCTGCTCTCTATAAGATCACTCAGACCATTGACCTCTAGAATTGAAGGCATTATATTGCTCCCACCGCCATATACTTGTGTTGAACCACTAGAGGGAGTGCCTTGACACTCCAGCATGCTCTGTCTAATCCAAGGGCCAGGACCCATCAATTTGATAGATGCTTTCACCACACTGCTGTGAAGATTTGGAATAGTCTGCCTCCTGATGTTGTTGTGTGCGTGTCTTTTGGCAATTTACAGGCTTTTAAAACTCGAGCACATTGCTACTTAATGAATAAGCATGCTTGACTGAGCTGATGTGAACAATTTGATTTGCCTCTTATGGCTCCTTTTCCTGAGTCTGCTGGACTACAGAACAACGATATTGTTGGATGGTACAGCATTGTTCACTTATGCATCTATATACAAAAAAAATAACTATATGACCCAGCTGCACTGAGTTATGACAGAGTCAGCTTGGGAGGATGAGCACGATGGCACTGACTGAAGTATTAGCCTCAAAGTTGAATCTTTGGAAGCTGATCTGTTTGAGCAGAGCGTACAGATGTGGAGGTGAGACAGCTGGACAAACTAAAGGACTAAAGTGCTGCTGCATCGCTCTCGTTAAATAGAGAATTCCCACTGGCATGACTATCAGCAAGTAGTCAAACGGCATTGTGGGAAATTGTTATCCGATGTGAAAATAGTCCAAGATGTCAGTGAAAGAAGTTTAAACTAAAAGTCAGAATTTCTTGACAAAAATAAATCTGGGACACCATCGAAGATCGCGTGTTAACTTTAAAGTTGTTCAGGGTGGATTTTTCCTTTAAGTCCTTCATACAGGCAATGTAAAGCCTCAGTAACAGTCAGCATTTCCCTCTATGAGTAAAATGACATGAATCAGCGATTATTTCTCCACTGATGTTAGTGAACATGATAGTGAACAGAGATCAGTGAAGCGAAGAGACTATGTGTTTAAATGTCAAAATTTTACCATGTGAAGGCTTTTCTCAAGCCACCACACAGTTGATTCACTTATTCACTGGTGTGTGTGTGTGTAGGATATCAAGGCGTTCTACAACTTGACATGGATGACACGCTACGGTGAGCCTGCAACGGTGGACACGCTCACTTTGCTCTGGTCAATCACTGTGTCCATATTTGCGATTGGAGGCCTGATGGGGGCCCTCATTGTCCCGTTCCTCATTAAAGTACTGGGCAGGTAACACACACACACACACACACACACACACACACACACACACACACACACACACAGATTGTGCAGGTCCTTTAGCTGTCTATATGTCATCATCACTTTATCTTTGTGTCTTTTTCTTACTTTCTCTTTTTCTTTCTGTCCGTTTCTATTTCGGTCTCTCACCATTTGTCTCTTTGTCTTTCTATCTCCTTCTCCCTATCACTTTATTGGAATGGCTGTCCATATTACAGCATCACAAAAAAAGCCTTGTCTCTGTTACAGGCCCACTGTATACATTTTGTCCATGCCCATAATTCAAAATGTATCTCTAACAGGACAAAAATTTAAACGGTCACTCTTTATTCTTTCCATTTCTCTTTACTCTTTTTAATTCTCTCTAGTTCTCTGTATAGCTTTAATGAAATGGTTGTGCATAATACAGCATCAGCAAACAAAGGAAAGCCCGGTTGGTGTTGATGTCACAGTTGAACATTTTCTGGCTATCTGACATTTTCAATCGGTATAAACAAATTAATTATTTTATTGCAACAAGTCTGTTATAAGATTAGTCAGGACACTGACTAGAGTTTCATGGCTCTGCTAGTGATTAGAGTGATGGGAAAGGGGAAGGGTGTGAGCCCCCTGCTGGGCAAACAATATACACCTCTACACAATAACATAGATAGAGATAAAACAGAGATAAAACTGACAGCACAACTAAAGCTTTAAAAAATTTTTTTTTTTAAATAGTAAAACACTGTATACAACTGCCACAATCAAATTCTAACATTTAAACCTAGTAGACTAGGTAAAAAAGAAATACTTATGAAAAACTGCAAATTCTTGAAGCCCTGAGTGTCTTTCATATGAGCCATTAACCTCTACTGTGGAGTGTGACATCACAAATAAGGCTTAGTGGTTAGGAAGTTTGCTTCGCACCTCCGGGGTTGGAGGTTCAAATCCCGCCTCCACCCTGTGTGCGTGGCGTTTGAATGTTGTCCCCATGGTTCGTGGGTTTCCTGTGGGTACTCCGGTTTCCTCCTGTAAAGGACATGCATTGTAGGCTGATTGGCATTTCCAAAATTGTCCGTATTGTGTTCAAGTTTGACCTACGATGGGTTGGCACCCCGTCCAGGGTGTCCACCGCCTTGTGGCCCGAGTTCCCTGGGATAGGCTCCAGGCTCCTTGCGACACTGTGTAGGATAAGCAAATGGATGGATGGACATACAGATGTGTGGACTTTATGTTATTTTCAAAACCAGAGCGTCTTTGTTCGAGCATATAATAAAATGCTGAGTGACTCTTCTTGTCTTAATAATCACATATGGATGACGTCTTGCTGAGACGGGAATAATTTAAAACTCATTAAAAACACAAATGATTAAAAACGTTGTTACAATAACCCCCCTCCATGGATGCTCATAACTTATAAAGTGCCACAGGATTGTAAGGCTAGTGCCAAGATGTCTGAACCTAGAGAGAACCACTGTCTGAGGACAAAGGACTCTTACGAGAAATAACATCTGAACTCGTTCCCACAGAATTAGCATCTTCATCCAAGAGAACACATCACACTGAGTGGAGTCAGGAAGATTACACATCACTTCTACTCTTCTACGATGCTCCCTTCTCTCTCACTCTCCCCCCACCCTTCTCTCTCCCTGTATTGAGGTCACCTTAAACTCACCCAAGGTCTTTATGCATTAGATAGTATGTTTAATGTGAATAATAAGTTGACTATACATGCTTAGTATCATCCAAAAGGTCTCAGTGTGTCTGGAAAGATGGCCTCATTCCCTCAGCAGCAGTTCAAATCACCATTTAGATACTGAAATGTACAAAATTCCGCATGCCGTTAAAAGCATACCCTCCCCAGGTCCCTCACATGAATCACCTCCTGTATGTAAATGAGGTACATCCTTCCACAGACATTCAAGCAAATGCCAACTGACCCCCTTGAATAGTGGGCCCAAATTCCAATTATAATCACAGACAACACCATTTCGCGGACCTACAGAGTATCTGGGAATTTAGGGAGAGCTGGCCAAAGATTCAGGGAATCTGTAGACAGATCTCCCGCACAATTTCTGTGTGTAGTTTCATTGCCAGGTAAACATCTCTAATTCTCTTGTTTGTATTTTTATGTGATGTTTTTTATATTATTGCTTGCTGTCTTTTGAATTGGATTAAGAATTATTATTGAAATTACCTGGTTAATAAATTATTACGTTTGAATTTATTCTGATCTACCCTGAAATTATTGTCTCTAGTAGATTACGTTAAGTCCATGTTACCGCAAATCTGCAACCAGGTTAGTACAGGCTAAAATCCAGGTTTAGGTGGAGCACTGGGGCACACCAACTGAGATTTTAGAGTCCAGGCTAACAACTTGGCTTTAGTTAAGTCTACTTAGATTGTAAAGGCTAAAAGGAATTTCCGTTTAGAACAACATATTGTTCATTGACCAATCTAAATAGGGTGAGTCTTAACCTCTGATCATTGTAATATTGTTCTAGTTAAGTGTACATGGTAAACCATGGCATGATTATACAAAGCTACTCTTCTAGAGAAGTAAAATTTGGTCGACTTGTTCTGACAGTAGTGATCATGACCTCTGACTAAATTAGAATAACATTTCAAGTGTGTACAGATCTATGGGGACTAAAGAAAGTACTTTTTAGAAAAAGAGCAAGCATGGGCGGCCATCTAAATAGTATTAGTCAATTACCTCTGTCTAATGACCAAGACTGGCGAGTTTGTGACCGTGAGAGCCGCGCACACGGCCGGCGCGAGACTCTGAGCGACATGGAATCCGAATGAACGAGCACAATATAAGTAAAGGGTTAAATAGGATAATCAAATGTCAAGATAAATTTAATGATAGAGATTGGAATTTTAATATCTCTTAGAATCATTCATAATTGGAGTCAGATAAAGTAAAAAGAGGATCATATTTAAATGTTTACATTTACATTTATAGCATTTAGCAGATGCCCTTATCCAGAGCGACGTATAAGAGTGATGTTGACAAATTGTTAATTCAAATGTTGATACATCACATAAAGGAAAGACAGTAACACGTAAGAAGCCTTCTGCCACGCTGTTGGATACCGTCATTGGACCAGCGGGTGGTTTCCCTTACAGGATACTTGACTAGGGTTGTAAACACAATGCCACTATTTGTAGCTGTATTTGTTTAGTGCTCCAGACAGTTCTTATATTTCATATTTTGATTTACACTGGAAGTGGGTGTGGTGTAGACTGGAAGGAAATACTTGAAAAAAACTGTATAATATGTAAATGAGAAATTGCTTCTGTTATTATTCTTTATCGAACAAATAGCAATTTGCAGAACATAAATCAACTCCTGAACCAGAAGCTCTGTGGAACTTTCTGGCAAGCTTTCTATCTATGATGTGACTGAGTAAGCTATGAAACTATCTTTCAAACAACAGTGTCTTCCGAAATCAAGGAACTGTTGTTTACATTTGACAACAATAGTGATCTTATAATATTTTATCAGATTTACTTTCATTTTGGGGTTTGTTACATTCCAGAAAAGATCAGAAAGATTCTCTGGACATGCTTTCAGTTTCAGTACTATGAAGCTGGGACGTGCTCGCAGTGCCGAACTGTGGTCCTTTAAGCTGCATTTCATTTTAATGCCCTTAGGATTTTCCAGGAAGATTTTTCAAGATCTGCTGCCAGGTGCACAGAGCGTAGTCTGAGTGGGCTATAAGGATCAGCGGCTCTATAAATAAATTAGAAATGCGTGCACACCACTGTTAAGGCTCGTTCACAAACGGTTAACGATATACAGTCCATTTAACACCCCGTGTTTAAATCAGTGGCTGTCAATGGGAGTGTTCACACCCACACGTAAAATGCGTGGCATCAAAGTGTCTCAGGGTTCGTTTTTTTTTTTTTTTTTTTTGATGCGCCGCATTCAAAACTTGCCAACCAATGAGATTTGCGCTTTTGTTCACGTGACCGGAGCCGCTAGTGTTACATAAAAAACACGACTTGGTGGCACTCGAGCACAAAACTCTCCTGCCGAGCACACGTCAATGCCTGATGAAGAAGACGACGACGAAGAAGAAGAAGAAGATGCAAGTAAGAAACAAGATGAATGTTGAGCTGCTGGTGTGTTTGGTGTCTGAACGCCAAGAACTTTATGATAAATGCCACAGCGACTAGAAAAATATTGAAACCTCTTTACTAGCATCCACCATTGTAGTCAGAGTGCATAAGTGACATACCCGAAATAAAATGCTCACTGCTAAGAAATCCTTCTGCACAATGGAGCTAAAGCCTCAAGTCGGGCCATATTCTAGTTCAAAACTGATGAGAACTTCATGACTCATTTAATAAGATGTTGTGGTGTTTTTATTTTTTATTTTTTGACGACACTGAAATGCAAGCATGTATTCTAAGTGAGCCATTTAATTCTTTCAGTGTTGCTTTCTATACTATATAGCATTGTTTGTTTCTTTGTCTCTTCCCTGCAAATGTTTCACATCTCTACTCAACGATAATCCGCTGATTGATAGTCCATTGTATTTATTTTGCACCTGGCATATATTTGCATATACGTATTCTTGATCTCTTATTCAAATAGCTAAGTGCCCCATTATTGCGTCACAAAAAAGACTATTCATAGTCAACACTTCATCAATTTGAAGGAACATTAACATTTTTGGGCACAACACTAGTTGTCTTATACCCACCCACCCCCTCCCAAAAAAAAAAAAAAAATTAGAATAAAAAATAAAATAATTTGGGTCTAACCATAAGTATGTGAATGCTATTGCTGTGACTTTTATAATTATATATAATTCAATGTATAATAATATCAATTAGATATAATTCAAATCGGTACTTATTTAAAAAGAGTATATTGTTTAAAATGAGAACTTTAAGGATTTTAGCTTTAGGATTTTAGATTTAGCTTTAAAGAAGTATTTGTTGCAGCGGCCAAACACTAAATACCTTACATTTCGCAAAAGTGCGTACGTGCTTTAACTTTGATAGAACATGTTATGTCAAAAATATTACATATCAGTTGCTGTAGTGAGTGCTGGTGCTTATAGATATTATTTATTAAATGATGAAAAAAAAAACTGACGCAGCTACTGCTGCTGCTTGAAAAAAATCCATTTTCTGTTAGCCAGTTTGCAAAAAGTGTGTGAATGGCTTTTTGCAAACACGTGCATACTGGCTCTCTTCTTCTTCTCAGTAATAAGCGGGTGTCAGAAACGGAAAGTTGTGCAGCTCCACCTTGTGTATTTCTGCTTTTCAATAAGCGCCATATACTGTCAGGCAGGGAATTTGCACTTTCATTCAGCACGTCACTGTTTAACGCGTGGATGTGAACATAAAAAAATGGACCGTTTAACGCGCTGGAAAAAAAAAAACCCCGGTGGGAACGAGCCTTTTTCTTGTTTCCCACACAAAGACTGAGAAATACATGAAAAATGTGTCTCACTTGTATAATTTGTGATACTTTTGGCTAGTTTCAATTCTGTTTGTGTGTTTTTTTAGATGTAGTTGGGGTGGGAATTTTGCTGAAACTGAGCAACCCTTCCCACAAGCTTCATACTCGCTGCTTTTCAAGCTCTGTGTGAAAATAAAAACCTCAGGATTTTTTTTTTGTTTCATCCTGCAGGATCCCATTGAGGTCTCAGTGCACATACCTAGTCTCAACATGAAGCTTTCGGGCATAAGAAGAAGAACAGTGCACCTACTATCATACAGCCAGTGTGACAGAATGCCGTGATAATTAAATCAGAAAGAGTTTCATCAATAGTGTTGTGCTGGCATAAGTCATGATGTGACACCTATTCTCAGCTGATGGACCATTAAGATGATGTTGCTACATACTTCTCTCTCTCTCTCTCTCTCTCTCTCTCTCTCTCTCTCTCTCTCTCTCTCTCTCTGTATGTGTCTTTCTCTGTCTCACTTCCTCTCCGACCCACCCACTCACTTTGTCTGTCTCACTTAGCAGCAAAGGAGCTGAAGGTTCTCAATGTGGGAGGTTATTTTTAGTGTACAGTCCCTGATGATCCATCCTACTAATGGATGTTGTCCTGTATATACACGTGTGCGCGCACACGCACGCACGCACACACACACACACAACAATATTTCATGGTGCATTCATCTCTTTAGCGATAAAAATGTGACTTCTGAAAAAATTGTAAGCCAGGCTTTCACTTTATATTTTTCTGTCTATTTATCAATCTGTCGATCTGTTGGATGGGGGAAGACGACTGCAGTGACAACACACACACACCTCTATATATAGCTCTGTTCATATATCTATATGTCTCTCTCGATAGGTCTACAGTCATGGGAAACCCTATTTCAATTCTGTTTTTATTTATCATGGCCTAAATACCAAGTGTGGTCCAGAACTTCTATTAACAAACAAATAACCTCAGGTGACAAACAAAAAAACCCAGCAGATTTCAATATGTAGTCTTTTTTTTTTTCAAAAACTAAACCAACAGAAACCAGTTCGTTGATTACTGTTTAGTTCATTAATGTTTGAGGGCATTCGTTTTATGCACAGCTGTCTTAAGATCCCACCACGGCATCTCAATAGGTTTGAGGTCTGGACTTTGACATGGCCATTCCAGCTTGACACTTGGTATGAAGTGTTTGTGGCGATGCACTGTGTTTGGTTCTTGCCAAACATGGTGCTACGCATGTTGACCAAACATCTCCTCCTTGGTCTCATCATTCCAAAGGATATTGTTCCAGAACTTGTGTGCTTTGTTCAGATGCAATTTTGCAAACCTAATTCATGCTGCCATATTCTTTTTGGAGAGAAAGGACTTTTTCCTGGCCACCCTTCCATGAAGACCATGCTTGTTCAGCCCTTTTCTGATTGTGCCATCATGAACATAAACATTCAATGTGCTTACAGAGGCCTGTAGATCACATAATGTAGCTCTTAGGTTTTTCTTTATATCTCTGAGCATTAAACAGTCTGACCATGGACTGAATTTGCTGGGGACGTCCACTCCTGGGAAGATTGAAAGCTGTCTCGAAGGCTTTCCATTTGTAAACAAGCCTTATAACCCTTCCCAGATTGATGAGCAGCAACAGTTGCTTCTCTGAGGTCATAGCTGATGTTCTTTCTTCTTGGCATGATGCAATAAGAAAGATAAGGGCGTCTGCCAAATGCTATAAATGTATATGTATTTTTTTTATTTATTTATTTTTTTTTTGGGGGGGGGAGGGGAGAGAATGACTACATATTGAAATCTGTTGTGTTTTTGTTGCACCTGAAGTTATTTGTTTGTTTATAGAAGTTGGTGAGGACCACACAATTGTTATTTAGGCCCTGATAATTGATGAATAAAAACATAGAATTGAAGGAGGGTGTACTTTCTTGTCCCCCTGACTGTATCTATAAGATGTGAAAATGGGTCTGAAAACACACAATCACTCACACACATACATTTTTAGAGACCATGGAGCTTTCGAAATCTTTGTGATACAGAGAGGGGGCATTTACTGTAGGGGGCTGTGTGTGTGTTTGTGGCTATATTAAGGCACCATCTGTACAAATTCAGATTGCCTCCTCAATAGATAGCACAGCTAATTTAAAGTCCCTGTGGAGTTTAAAATTGGACCTCGACATAAAGCTACACATCCTCCTCCTCCATCATGATGCTTTTACACCACTAATGACCACTACTCTGTGACAAATAAGTCAGCAATCTGTGGTCTCATCCTGATCCAAGCCCAGTCTGCACACAGGACCAAAATAACCTGAACTAAACTCATTAAACTCGATTGGAGCAACATTCAGGCTTTACATAAACACAAAATTCGTGTCTAACCCGGACTACACAATCAGTTATATAATAACACAGCTATATACTATGCTATATATAGTTTAAGTCCCAAAGTAGGAATTGAGATTTGTCAAAACAGTGTCGTCTTTTGTTTTATTCATTTATTTTACAAATTAATATTATGAATATCGCTTTAGCTCTGAACACAGTGTTACTGGGAGTCGCAGTCAAACATTTAAATTGTTAAAAAGTGTACATGCTGCACTAGTGTAGGAGATCTACACTATGTAGGACATATATATATATATGTGTGTGTGTGTGTGTGTGTGTGTGTGTGTGTGTGTGTGTGTGTGTGTGTGTGTGTAAGGGGTCTTTCTAAATGAAGGAAGAAAGACACAAAATGAGCAACAAGAAAAAGGTTAAGAGAGAGTGAAAGCATGAACAGGAACAGAATCATTCCTAATGGACTGCCTTAGACCAAAAGCAGCGTCTAATTCACCCTACAAAAATTAATGTGCACACACAACTCTGGGTGATGGATGCATAGATCTACCTGTAAGAAATCAATCCTTTGCACAAGGTTTCAGTAAGCACCATTACATACCAACCGATTGTGTGTGTGTGTGTGTGTGTGTGTGTGTGTGGGTGTCAAGTTTGTAGTGGTTATGTGTCTCATTAACCAAAGAGATGAATGCGACCTTACTCAGGTCAAGTACATCATTATCATTCCAGCCATATACAAGTATGCAGTAGGAACAAAAAAAAAAGGGTTTTGGTGCAACATATAAGACTACAGGGAAGACAACACAGAATGCAAAGTAGGTGCAAGAAGATCTCACACACACCCCCTCAATTCCAAAAAAGTTGGGATGCTGTGTAAAATGTAAATAAAAACAGAATGCCATGATTCGCA